>CM068580.1:5450154-5517570 GCA_035048485.1 Pteria penguin
ATACACTGTCTATGATGACAAAGGTGTTGTCTATCTACACTGACGTTGATGACAACAGTTCTCCATTTACACATTGTGTATGATAATTATCCGCATAGAGTGACAGTGATGACAATAGTTCTCTATATATACACTGTCTATCATGACCGTGGTAATGTCTACATATACTTACGATGATGATAATAGTTATCCATATATACATTGCCTATGATGACCATGGTACTTTCCGCATACACTGATAGTGTTGACAATAGCTCTCCCTATATACAGTGTCTATGATTACCATGCTGTTGTGTATGTAAACTGTCTGTTATTACCACTTCGTTGTCCGTATATACTGTCAGTAATGACAATACTTCTCCCTATATACACTGTCTATGATGAAAATCCTGTATTCTAAATACTCTGACAGTGCTAACTAAAGTTCGACCTATATACACTGTGTATGATGACCATGGTTTTGTTTATATACACTGACAGTGATCACAATTATTCCCCATATATACATTGTCTTTGATGAACATGGTGTTGTCTACATACACTGAGAGTGATGACAATAATGACAATCCTACTGTCTACATTTACTGACAGTTGTGAGAATAGTTCTCAATATATACACTGTCTATGATGACCAAGGTATTGTATAGATATACTGTAATTGACGACAATAGTTCTTCCTATTTACACTGCTTATGATTACTGTTTGTGACGAGCGTAATGTTGTGTATATTCGATGTTTGTGATGACTATGGCGTTGTCTAATAATCACGATTTCTGTAGAAACGATGGGTATAATTTGGAACAAGCTTTACGAGAACTACGAGGATCATAATGATGACCTTGGTGTTGTCTTCATGCAATACAGTGATGACAATAGCTCTCCCTATACACACTGTCTATGATGACCATATTGTTGTATTCATTCAATGACAGTGATGAAAATAGTTCTCCCTTAACACACTGTCTATGATGACCATAGTGTTGTATTCATTCAATGACAGTGATGAAAATAGTTCTCCCTATACACACTGTCTATGATGACCATGGTGTAGTTTATATACACTGACAGTGAAGACAATACTTCTCTATATATACATTGTGTATGCTGACTATCGTGTTGTTTATATACACTGACAGTGATGACGAAAGTATCTCCCAATATAGACTGTCTATTATGACCATGGTGTTGTCTATATACACTGAGGGTGGTGAGAATAGTTCTCTATATATACACTGTCTATGGTGACTATGGTGTAGTCTATATACATTGACAGCGCCGAGTGTAGTTCTCTTTATATACACTGTCTATGACAACCATGATGTTGTCTATATACACATACAGTGATGACAATAGTTCTAACTATACACACTTTCTATGATGACCATGGAGTTGTCTATATACACTGACGCTGATGAGAATAGTTCTCTATATATACACTGTGTATGATGACCATGGTGTTGTCTATATACCTTAACTATGGTGACAATAGTACTTTATAAATGTACTGTCTATGATGGCCATGGTGTTGTCTATATACCTTAAGTATGGTGACAATAGTTCTTTATAAATGCACTGTCCATGATGGCCATGATGTTGTCTGTATATACTGACAGTAATGATAATTATTTTCATTATCTACACTATGTCCATGGTGATGTCTATATACACTGACAGTGATGACTATTGTTCTCCCTATACACACTCTCTATGATTACCATTGTGTTTTCTGTGTACACTAAAATTAATGAAAATGGTTCTCCCTATATACACTGTCTATGATGACCATTGTAATGTCTAAGTACACAGACAGACATAAGAATAGTTCTTCCTACATACACTGTCTACGATGACCATGGTATTGTCTATATACACTGACAGTGATAAAAAGTCTTCTCCCTATATACCCGGTCCATGATGACCATGGTATTGTCTATATACACTGACAGTGATGACAATAGTTCTATATTCACTGTCTATGATGACCATGGTGTTGTCTATATACACCTGTAGTGATGACAATAGTTCTCTCTATACAAACTGTCGATGATGACCATGGTGTTGTCTACATACACTGATAATGATGGCAATAGGTATCCATGTATACTCTCTATGATGACCATGCTGTTGTTTATATCCACAGAGAGTGATGGCAATAGTTCTCTACATATACACTGTCTATGATGACCATGGTGTTGTTTATATACAAAGAAGTTGTGACCATAGTTCTCCAAATATGCATGCTTATACATATACATATTACACTGTTAGTGATGTACATGAATCTACATGTATACACTTTCATTGATGAGAATGGTACTGCGTCTTTACCTTGTAAGCGATGACCATGAAGTTGTCTATATACACCACTGTCTGTGATGATCATGGAGTTGTCTATATACACTGTCTGTTATGACCATGGTGTAGTCTATATTCGCTGTCATTGATGACCATGGTGTTATTTTGTATGAACACAGTTTGTGACGAGCGTGATGTTGTCTATAGTCAATGTATGTGATGACTATGGCGTTGTCTAATAATCATGATATCTGTAGAAACGCTGAGTATAATTTGGAACAAGCTTTACGAGAACTACGAGGATCATAATGATGACCATGATGTTTTCTTCATTCAACACAGTGATGACAATAGCCCTCCCTATAAACAATGTCTATGATGATCATGGTGTTTTCTTCATTCAATACAGTGATGACAATAGTCCTCCCTATACACATTGGCTATGATGACCATGGTGTTGTATTCATTCAATGACAGTGATGACAATAGTTCTCCCTATACACACTCTTTATGATGAACATAGTGTTGTCTTCATTCAATGACAGTGATGACAATAGTTTCTCCCTATACACACTGTCTATGATAAACATGGTGTTGTCTATATACTTTAACGGTGAAGGGAATAATTCTCTATGTAGACACTGTCTATGATAACCATGGTGTTGTCTTAATTCAATGACAACGATGACATTAGTTCTCCCTATACACACTGTCTCTGATGACCATGGTGTTCTCTATATACACTGAGGGGAAGAGAATAGTTCTTTATAATTGTACTGTCTATGATGACAATGGTGTTGTCTATATACACTGACGGTAGTAACAATAGTTCTCTATATATACACTGTCTCTGATGATTATGGTGTTGTCTATATACAATGACAGTGATGACTATTTTTCTCCATATATATACTGTCTATGATGACCATACTTTTGTTTGTATACACTACAAGTAATGACAATAGTTCTGCCTATATATACTGTCTATGATGACCATTGTATTGTCTATATACACTGACAATGATGACAATAGTTCTCATTATATTCATTGCGTATGATGACCATGGTGTTGTCTACATACATTGATAGTGATGACAATAGTTCTCCCTATATTCACTGTCTATGTTGACGATGGTGTTGTGTATATACACTGACGGTGAGACCATAATTCTCCCTATATACATGCTTATACATGTACCTATTACACTGTTAGTTATCTAGGGGCAGGCTAGGTGTAGTGTTTAAGCGCTTGGCTTGCGGCGCCGACGATCCGGGTTCGATTTCCGGGTTGGGCCACTATGTTTAAGAGGTTGCTTACCTCCTGCTTCCATGTCGCGATATAACTGAAAAATTCTTGACAGCGCGTAAAACACGAATCAACTAACCAACCGTATACATATGTTTATACATGTACCTATTACACTGTTAGTTATGTACATGGTTCTACATATATACACGTTCAATGATGAGAATGGTTCTGCCTCGTTACATTGCACATGTATGTGATGACCATTATGTTGTCTATATACACCACTGTCTGTGATGGTCATGGAGTTGTCTTCATTCAATGAGAGTGATGACAATAGTTCTCCTTCAACATACTGTCTATGATTACCATAGTGTTGTTTTCATTCAATGACAGTGATGATAATAGTTCTCTCTATACACACTGTCTATGATGACCATGGTGTAGTCTATATACACTGACAGTGATGACAATAGTCCTCTATATATACACTGTCTATACTGATTATCGTGTTGTCTATATACACTGACAGTGATGACGATAGTATCTCCCTATGTAAAATGTCTATGTTGACCATGGTGTTGTCTATATACACTGACGGTGATGAGAATAGTTCTCTATATATACACTGTCTATGATGACTATGGTGTGGTCTATATAAATTGACAGCGCCGAGTGTAGTTCTCTTTATGTACTGTCTATGACGACCATGATGTTGTCTATATACACTTACAGTGATGACAATAGTTCTAAGTATGCATACTGTCTATGATGAACATAGTGTTGTCTATATAGAATGACGGTGATGGGAATAGTTCTCTATATAGACACTGTCAATGATGACCATGGTGTTGTCTATATACACTGACGGTGAGACCACAGTTCTTTATAAATGCACTGTCTATGATAGCGATGATGTTGTCTGTATACACTGACAGTAATGACAATTATTCTCATTATCTACACTGTCTATGTTGAAGGTGTTGTCTATATACACTGACAGTGATGACTATTGTTCTCCCTATACACACTGTTTATGATTACCAAGGGATTGTCTGTGTACAGTAAAAGTAATGAAAATGGTTCTCCCTATGTACACTGTCTATGATGACCATTGTATCGTCTATATACATAGACAGTCTTAAGAATATTTCCTCCTATATACACTGTCTATGATGACCATGGTATTGTCTATATACACTGGCAGTGACAACAATTCTTCTCCCTATAAACACGGTCTATGATGACTATGGTATTTTCTATATACACTGACAGTGATAACAATAGATCTATGTTCACTGTCTATCATGATCATGTCTTCTCTACATACACCTACAGTGATGACAATAGTTTTCCCAATACACACTGTCGATGATGACCTTGGTGTTGTTTACATACACTGATAGTGATGACAATATGTATCCATGTATACACTCTTCATGATGACCATGGTGTTTACTATATACACTGACAGTGATGACAAAAGTTCGAAATATACACGCTGTCTATGATGACCAGGGTGTTGTCTATATACACTGACGGTGATGAAAATAGTTCTCTGCATATGCACTGTCTATGATGACCATGGTGTTGTATATATACACTGACAGTGATGACAATAGTTCTCTAAAAATACACTGTCTATGATGACTATGGTGTTGTCAATATACAGTGAATGACGGTTATGAGAATAGTTTTTTATAAATGCACTGTCTATGATGACAATGGTGTTGTCTATATACACTGACAATAATGACAATAATTCTCTACATATATACTGTCTATTATGACCATGGCGTTGTCGATATTCGCTGTCATTGATGACCATTGTAATGTTTTGTATGAACACTGTTTGTGACGACCGTGATGTTGTCTATATTCATTGTTTGTGATGACTATGGCGTTGTCTAATAATCACGATATCTGTAGAAATGCTGGGTATAATTTGGACAGTAAGGACAACAGTTCTCTATATATACACTGTCTATGATTACCATGGCGTTGTCTACATACACTGATAGTGCTGAAAATAGTTCTGAATACATATGCACTCTCTATGATGACCATGATGTTGTCTATATACACTGACAGCGATGACAATAATTCTCTATATATACACTGTCCATGATCACCTTAGTGTTATCGATATACACTGACGGTGATGAGAATAGTTCTCTATATAACCATGCCTATCATTACTATGGTGTTGTGTATAAAAACTCACTGTGATGACAATACTTCTCTATATATACACTATCTATGATGACCATGGCTTGGTCCTGTATACACTGACTGCGACGAGAATAGTGCTCTTTAAATAAACTGTGTATGATAACAATGGTGTAGTCCATGTACAATGATGACAATACTTCTAACTATACACACTGTCTATGATGACCACGGTGTTGTTTATATACACTGCTAGTGATCAGAATAGTTCTCTATATATACACTGTCTATGATAACGATGGTGTTGTCTATATACACTGACAGTGATGACAATAGTATATATACACTGTCTATGCTGACTATCGTGTTGTGTATATTCACTGACAGTGATGACGATAGTTCTCACAACATAGATTGTCCAAGTTGACCATGGTGTTGTCTATAAACAAAGACACTGATGACAATAATTCCCTATATATACACTGTCTATGATGACCATGGTGCTGTCTATATACACTGACAGCGATGACAATAGTTTTCTATATACTAAATGTCTATGATGACAGTGATGATTTCTATATACACTGACGGCGATGAGAATAGTTCTCCCTATACACACTGATACGGGGTTGTCTATATACACTGAGAGTGATGACAATTGTTCTCTATATATACTCTGTCTATGATGACTATAGTGTTGTCTATATACCCTGACTAACGGTGATGAGAACAATTCTTTACAAATGCACTGTCAATGATGACCATGGTGTTGTCTATGTATAAAGACAGTAATGACAACTATTCTCCTTATATATACTGTCTATGAAGACCATGGTGTTGACGACTATTGTTCTCCCTATACACACTGTCAATGATGACCATGGTGTTGTCTATATACACTGACGGTGAGACCACAGTTCTTTATAAATGCACTGTCTATGATAGCGATGATGTTGTCTGTATCCACTGACAGTAATGACAATTATTCTCATTATCTACACTGTCTATGTTGAAGGTGTTGTCTATATACACTGACAGTGATGACTATTGTTCTCCCTATACACACTGTTTATGATTACCAAGGGATTGTCTGTGTACAGTAAAAGTAATGAAAATGGTTCTCCCTATGTACACTGTCTATGATGACCATTGTATCGTCTATATACATAGACAGTCTTAAGAATATTTCCTCCTATATACACTGTCTATGATGACCATGGTATTGTCTATATACACTGGCAGTGACAACAATTCTTCTCCCTATAAACACGGTCTATGATGACTATGGTATTTTCTATATACACTGACAGTGATAACAATAGATCTATGTTCACTGTCTATCATGATCATGTCTTCTCTACATACACCTACAGTGATGACAATAGTTTTCCCAATACACACTGTCGATGGTGACCTTGGTGTTGTCTACATACACTGATAGTGATGACAATATGTATCCATGTATACACTCTCCATGATGACCATGGTGTTTACTATATACACTGACAGTGATGACAAAAATTCGAAATATACACGCTGTCTATGATGACCAGGGTGTTGTCTATATACACTGACGGTGATGAAAATAGTTCTCTGCATATGCACTGTCTATGATGACCATGGTGTTGTATATATACACTGACAGTGATGACAATAGTTCTCTAAAAATACACTGTCTATGATGACTATGGTGTTGTCAATATACAGTGAATGACGGTTATGAGAATAGTTTTTTTTATAAATGCACTGTCTATGATGACAATGGTGTTGTCTATATACACTGACAATAATGACAATAATTCTCTACATATATACTGTCTATTATGACCATGGCGTTGTCGATATTCGCTGTCATTGATGACCATTGTAATGTTTTGTATGAACACTGTTTGTGACGACCGTGATGTTGTCTATATTCATTGTTTGTGATGACTATGGCGTTGTCTAATAATCACGATATCTGTAGAAATGCTGGGTATAATTTGGACAGTAAGGACAACAGTTCTCTATATATACACTGTCTATGATTACCATGGCGTTGTCTACATACACTGATAGTGCTGAAAATAGTTCTGAATACATATGCACTCTCTATGATGACCATGATGTTGTCTATATACACTGACAGCGATGACAATAATTCTCTATATATACACTGTCCATGATCACCTTAGTGTTATCGATATACACTGACGGTGATGAGAATAGTTCTCTATATAACCATGCCTATCATTACTATGGTGTTGTGTATAAAAACTCACTGTGATGACAATACTTCTCTATATATACACTATCTATGATGACCATGGCTTGGTCTGTATACACTGACTGCGACGAGAATAGTGCTCTTTAAATAAACTGTGTATGATAACAATGGTGTAGTCCATGTACAATGATGACAATACTTCTAACTATACACACTGTCTATGATGACCACGGTGTTGTTTATATACACTGCTAGTGATCAGAATAGTTCTCTATATATACACTGTCTATGATAACGATGGTGTTGTCTATATACACTGACAGTGATGACAATAGTATATATACACTGTCTATGCTGACTATCGTGTTGTGTATATTCACTGACAGTGATGACGATAGTTCTCACAACATAGATTGTCCAAGTTGACCATGGTGTTGTCTATAAACAAAGACACTGATGACAATAATTCCCTATATATACACTGTCTATGATGACCATGGTGCTGTCTATATACACTGACAGCAATGACAATAGTTTTCTATATACTAAATGTCTATGATGACAGTGATGATTTCTATATACACTGACGGCGATGAGAATAGTTCTCCCTATACACACTGACACGGGGTTGTCTATATACACTGAGAGTGATGACAATTGTTCTCTATATATACTCTGTCTATGATGACTATAGTGTTGTCTATATACCCTGACTAACGGTGATGAGAACAATTCTTTACAAATGCACTGTCAATGATGACCATGGTGTTGTCTATGTATAAAGACAGTAATGACAACTATTCTCCTTATATATACTGTCTATGAAGACCATGGTGTTGACGACTATTGTTCTCCCTATACACACTGTTAATGATGACCATGGTGTTGTTTGTGTGAACTAAAAGTAATGACAATAGTTCGCCCTATAGGTATTGTCTATATTCACTGACAATGATAACAATAGTTCTGGCTATATACATTGTCTATGATGATCATGGCATTGCCTATACACACTGACAGTGATAAAAATAGTTCCCTTATATACACTGCCTATGATGACGATGATATTATCTATATACACTGACAGTGAGGACAATAGTTTTCAATATATACAATGTCTATGTTGACCATGATGTTTTTTATAAACACTGACAGAAATGAGAATATTTCTCTATATATACATTGTCTATGATGACCATGGTGTTGTCTATATACACCGACAGTGATGACTATTGTTCTCCCTATACACACTTTTTATGATTACCATGGTGTTGCCTGTGTACAGTAAAAGTAATGACAATGGTTCTCCCTATGTACACTGTCTATGATGGCCATTATGTTTTCTTCATTCAATAGAGTAATGACAATAGTCCTCCCTATACACACTGTTTATGATGACCATGGTGTTGTCTTCATTCAATGACAATGATGACAATAGTTCTTCCTATACACACTGTCTATGAGACCATGCTGTTGTCTATATACGCTGACAGTGATGAGAATAGTTCTCTATATATACACTCTCTATGCTGATTATCGTGTTCTCTATATACACAGACGGTGATAACGATAGGCCTCCCGAAACTGACTATGTTGACGATGGTGTTGTCTATAAACACTGACAGTCAGGACAACAGTTCTCTATATATACACTGTCTATGATGACCATGGCGTTGTCTATAAACACTGAAGGAAATGACAATAATTCTCTATATATACACTGACTATGATTACCATGCTGTTTTCTATATACACTGACAGTACTTAGAATAGTTCTCAATACATATGCACTGTCTATGATGACCATGGTGTTGTCTATATACACTGACAGCGATGACAATAATTCTCTATATATACACTGTCTATGATCACCTTAGTGTTATCTTTATACACTGACTGTGATGAGAATAGTTCTCTATATATACAATGTCTATGATAAATATGGTGTTGTGTAAAAAAAACTCACTGTGAGGACAGTAGTTCTCTATATGTACACTATCTATGATGACCATGGTTTGGTCTGTATACACTGCGACGAGAATAGTTCTCTATATATAAAGTGTGTATGATGACCATGGTGTAGTCTATATACACTGACGGTGATGATAATACTTCTAACTATACATCCTGTCTATGATCACCATAGTGTTGTCTATATACCCTGCCATTGATCATAATAGTTCTCTTTATATACACTGTCTATGATGACGATGGTGTTGTCGATATGCACTGACAGTGATGACAATAGTTCTCTATATATACACTGTCTATACTGACTATCGTGTTGTCTATATACACTGACAGTGATGACAATAGTTCTCTATATATATACTGTCTATGCCGACTATCGTGTTGTATATATAGATGTATACACTGACAGTGATGACGATAGTACTCACTATATAGATTGTCCCTGTTGACTATGGTGTTGTCTATAAACAAAGACATTGATGACAATAATTCTCTATATCATCATTGTGTATGATGACCATGGTGTTGTCTATATACACAGATAGCGATGACAATAGTTTTCTATATACTAACTGTCTATAATGACCATGGTGTTGTTTGTGTCAACTAAAAGTAATGACAGTAGTTCTCCCCAAGGGTATTGTCTATGTCCACTGACAATGATAACAATAGTAATGCCTAAATACACTGTGTATGATGACCATGGTATTGCCTATAAACATTGACAGTGATAAGAATAGTTCCCCCTATATACACTGCCTATGATGACCATGGTGTTTTCTATATACACTGATAGAAATGACAATAGTTCTCTATATATACACTGTCTATGATAAACATGGTGTTGCCTATATACACTGACAGTGATGACCATTGTTCTCCCTATACACACTGTTTAAGATAACCATGGTGTAGTCGGTGTTCAGTAAAGTAATGACAATGGTTCTCCCTATATACACTGTCTATGATGACTATTGTATCGTTGATATACACAGACAGTCATAAGAATATTTCCCCTTATATGCTGTCTATGATGACCATGGTATTGTCTATATATACTGGCAGTGACAACAATACTTCTCCTTATATATACTGTCTATAATGACTATAGTATTGTCCATATAAACTGACAGTCATAACAATAGTTCTATATTCACTGTCTATGATGATTATGGTCTTCTCTTCATACGCCTACAGTGATGACAATAGTTCTCCCTATACACACTGTCGATGATGACCTTGGTGTTGTTTACATACACTGAAAGTGATGACAATAGGTATCCATCTATACACTCTCTATGATGACCATGGTGTTGTATATATACACTGACAGCGATGACAATATTTCTCTAAATATACACTGTCTATGATGACTATCGTGTTTTCAATATACAGTGAATGACGGTGATAAGAATAGTTTTTTTTATAAATGCGCTGTCTATGATGGCAATGGTGTTGTCTATATACACTGACAATAATGACAATAGTTCTCTCTATGTATACTGTCTATGATGACCATGGTGTTGTCTATATACACTGACAGTCATCACTATTGTTCTCTCTATATACACGATGACCATGGTTTTGTCTGTATACACTGCAAGTGATAACAATAGTTCTACCTATATATACTGTCTATGATGACTATGGTATTGTCTATATACACTGACGGTGACGAGAAGAGTTCTCTATATATAAATTGTCTATGATTACCATGGTGTTGTCTATATACACTGACTGTGAAATCATAGTTCTCCCTATATACATTCTTATATTGGAAATATTACACTGTTAGTGATGTACATGGTTCTACATATATACACTTTCAATGATGAGAATGGTTCTACGTCTTTACCTTGTATATGATGACCATGAAGATATCTATATACACCACAGTCTGTGATGATCATGGAGTGGTCTATATATACTGTCTTTTATGACCATGGTGTTGTTTTATATGATTGCTTCTTGTGACGACCAAGATGTTGTCTATATTCAATGTTTGCGTTGACTATGGCGTTGTCTGATAATCACGAAATCTGTAGAAACGCTGGGTATAATTTGGAACAAGCTTTACGAGAACTACGAGAACCATAATGATGACCATGTTGTTTTCTTCACTGAATACAGTGATGAAAATAGTCCTCCCTATACACATTGTCTATGATGACCATGGTGTTATCTTCATTCAATGACATTGATAAAAAGAGTTCTCCCTATACACACTGTCTATGATGACCATGGTGTTGTTTTCATTCAATGACAATGATGAGTGTAGGTCTCCTTAAACACACTGTCTATGATGACCATGGCGTTGTCTATATACACTAACGGTGATGACAATAGTTCTTTATATATACAATGTCTATGATGACCATGGTGTAGTCTTTATACACTGACGATGACGAGAACAGTTCTTTATATATACACTGTTTATGATGACGATGGTGTTGTCTCTATATAATGACAGTGATGACAATAGTTCTCTATATACACTCTGTTTATTATGATCATGGTGTTGTTATAAACACCCACCGACGGTGATGACAATAGTTCTCTGTATATACACTGTTTATAAATGCCACGGTATTGTCTGTATACACTGACGATGACGAGAACAGTTCGCTATATATACATTGTCTATGATGACCATGGTGTTGTCTATATACACTGACGGTAAGATCATAGTTCATACCACTGTGTTTTCTTCATTCAATACAGTATTGTAAATAGTCCTCCCTATACACATGATAACCATGGTGTTGTCTATATACGTTGACGGTGATGAGAATAGTTTTCTATATATAAACTGTCTATGATGACCGTGGTGTTGTCTATATACACTTACAGTGATGAGAATAGTTCTCTATATGTACACTCTCTACGCTGACTATAGTGTTCTCTATATACATTGACAGTGATAACGATAGGGCTCCCTATATAGGCTGGCTATGTTGACCATAGTGTTGTCTATGAACATTGACAGTGAGGACAACAGTTCTCAATATATACACTGTTTATGATGACCATGGTGTTGTCTATATACACTGCCAGTGATCAGATTAGTTCTCTATATATATACTGTCTATGATAACGATGGTGTTGTCTATATACACTGACAGTGATGACGATAGTTCTTACTTTATAGACTGTCTATGATGACCATGGTATTGCTTATACACGCTGACAGTGATAAGAATAGTTCCCCCTATATACACTGCCTATGATGACCATGGTATTGTCTTTATACACTGACAGTGAGGACAACAGTTTTCCTTATATACACAGTCTATGTTGACCATGGTGGTTTCTATATACACTGACAGAAATCACAATAGTTCTCTATATATACACTGTCTATGATGACCATGGGGTTGTCTATATACACTGACACTGATGACAATAATTCTCTATATATACACTGTCTATGTTGACCATGGTGTTGTCTATATACACTGAAAGTGATAAAAATAATTCCCTAAAGATACACTGTGTATGATGACCATGGTGTTGTCTGAGTACACTAATATTAATGACAATAGTTCTCCCTTTATCGAAAGTCTGTGATGACCATAATGTTGTCTATATTCACTGACAATGATAACAATAGTTCTCCCTATATCCACTGTGTATGATGACCATGATATTGTCTATATACACCGACAGTGATAACAATAATTCCCTAAAGATACACTGTCTATGATGACCATGGTATTGTCTATATACATTGACAGTGATGACAATAGTTCTCTCTTTAGTCACTGTATATAATGACCAGGGAGTTGTCTACATACACTGATAGTGATGACAATGGGTAATGAAGTATACACTCTCTATGTTGACCGTGGTATTGTCTATATACACTCACAGAATACTTCCCCCTATATACACTGCCTATGATGACTATTGTATTGTCTATATACGCTGACAGTGAGGGCAATACTTTTCCTTATATACACTGTCTATGTTGACCATGGTATTTTCTATACACACTGACAGAAATGACAATAGCTCTATATATACACTGTCTATGATGACGATAGTGTTATCTATATACACTGACACTGATGACAATAGTTCTCTATATATACACTGTCTATGATGACCATGGTATTGTCTATATATACTGACAGTGATGACTAAAGCTCTTCCTATACAAACTGTCTTTGATGACGATAATGTTGTCTGAATACACTAATATTAATGACAATAGTTCACCCTATATCAAACGTCTGTGATGACCATGTTGTTGTCTATATCAATGGATGGTGATGACAATAGTTCTCCTTATATACACTGTCTATTATGATCATGGTAATGTCTATTTTCATTGACAAAGATAACAATAGTTTTCCCTATATCCACTATGTATGATGACCATAGTGTTGTCTATATACACTGACAGTGATGACAATTGTTCTCTATATATGAACTGTCTATGCTGACTATCGTGTTGTTTATATACACTGACAGTGATGACGATTATTCTCGCAATATAAATTGTCTATCTTGACCATGGTGATATCTATAAAGAAAGACAGCGATGAAAATAGTTCTCTATATATACACTGTCTAAGATGACCATGATGTTGTCTATATACACTGACAGCGATGACAATAGTTTTCTATATACACATTGTCTATAATGATAATGATGATTAGTATTTTCTATATACACTAACGGTTATGAGAATAGTTCTCCCTTTACACACCGTCTATGTTGACCATGCTATTGTCTGTATCCACTGACAGCGATGAAAATTGTTCTCCCTATATACACTGTCTATGATGACCATGGTGTTGTCTATATACACTGGCAGTGATTAGAATAGTTTTCTATATATACACTGTCTATTATAATATTGGTGTTGTTTATATACACTGACAGTGATTACGATATTTCTCTTAATATAGATTGTCTATCTTGACCATGGTGATATCTATAGACAATGACAGTGATGACAATAGTTCTCTATATATACATTGTCTATGATGACCATGGAGTTGTCTATATACACTGAGAGTGATGACAATTGTTCTCTATATATGAACCATCTATGCTGACTATCGTAATGTGTATATACACTGACAGTGATGACGATATTTCTCGCTATATAGATTGTCTAAGATGACCATGGTGTTGTCTATATACACTGACACTGATGACAATAATTCTCTTTATATACTCTGTCTATGATGACCCTGGTATTGTCTATATACACTGACATTGATGACTAAAGCTCTCGCTATACAAACTGTGTATGATGACCATGGTGTTGTCTGAAAACACTAATATTAATGATAATAGTTCTCCCTGTATCCAACGTCTGTGATGACCATGTTGTTGTCTATATACACGGACGGTGATGACAATAGTTCTCCTTATATACACTGTCTATTATGATCATGGTCTTGTCTATATTCACTAACAAAAATAACAATAGTTCTCCCTATATACGCTGTCTATGAAAACCATGGTTCTCTCTATATACACCAACAGTGATAACAATAATTCCCTAAATATACACTGTCTATTATGACCATGGTATTGTCTATATACACTGACAATAATGACAATAGTTCTCTCTATATTCCTTTTTTATGATGACCACGTGTTCTCTTCATTCAATGACAGTGATGACAATAGTTCACCCTATACACACTGTCTCTGATGACCATGCATGGTGTTGTCTTCATTCAATGACAGTGATGACAATAGTTCTAGCTATACACACTGTCTATAGTGACCATGGTGTTGTCTATATACACTGGCAGTGATTAGAAGACTTTTCTATATATACACTGTCTATTATAATATTGGTGTTGTGTATATACACTGACAGTGATGACGATATTTCTCTCAATATAGATTGTCTATCTTGACCATGGTGATATCTATAAACAATGACAGTGATGACAATAGTTCTCTATATATACATTGTCTATGATGACCTTGGAATTGTCTATATCCACTGACAGCGATGAAAATTGTTCTACCTACATACACTGTCTATGATGACCATGGTATTGTCTATATACACTGACAGTGATGACTATAGATCTCCCTATACAAACTGTCTATGATGACCATGGTGTTGTCTACATACACTGACAGTAATGATTATAGTTCTTGCTATACACACTGTCTATGATGACCATGGTGTTGTCTACTTACACTGACAGTAATGATTCCAGTTCTCCCTTTACACACTGTCTATAATGACCATAGTGTTGTCTCTATACACTGACAGTGATGACAATAGTTCTCTATAAATACACTGTCTATGATGACGATGATGTTATCTATATACACTGACAGCGATGACAATAGTTTTCTATATACAAACTGTGTATGATGACAGTAGAATTTTCTAAATACACTAACGGTTATGAGAATAGTTCTCTCTATACACACTGTCTATGTTGATCATGCTATTGTCTGTATCCACTGACAGCGATGAAAATTGTTCTCCCTATATACACCGTCTATGATGACCATGGTGTTGTCTATATACACTGACAGTGATGACTATATATCTCCCTATGACCATGGTGTTGTATATATACACTGACAGTGATGACAATAGTTCTCTATATATACACTGTCTTTGATGACAATGGTGTTGTCTATATACACTGACAATAATGACAATAGTTCTCTCTATATATATCCTGCTATGATGACCATGGTGTTGTCTATATACACTGACAGTGATCACTATTGCTCTCCCTATATACATTGTCTACGATGACCAAGGTTTTGTCTGTAAACATTACAAGTAATGACAATAGTTCTTTCTATATATACTGTATATGATGACCATGGTATTGTCTATATATACTGACAGTGATAAGAATTGTTCTCCTTATATAAACGTCTATGATGACCATGGTATTGTCTATATACACTGACAGTGATAACAATTGTTCTCCTTATATAAACGTCTATGATGACTATGGTATTGTGTATATACATTGACAGTGACGAGAACAGTTCTCTATATATACATTGTCTATGATTATCATAGTGTTGTCTATATACACTGACTTTGAGAGCATAGTTCTACCTATATACATGCTTATAGTTATACCTATTACACGGTTAGTGATGTACATGGTTCTACATATATACACTTTCATTGATGAGAATGGTTTTGCATCTTTACCTTGTATGTGATGACCATGCTGTTGTCTATATACACCACTGTTTGTATTGATCATGGAGTTGTCTATATACACTGATAGTGGTGACAATAATTCTCTCTATATTCACTGTCTATGATGACCAATGTGTTGTCTACTTACACTGACAGTAATGATTCTAGTTCTCCCTATACACACTGTCTATAATGACCATAGTGTTGTCTCTATACACTGACAGTGATGACAATAGTTCTCTCTATATTCACTGTCTATGATGACTATGGTGTTGTCTACATACACTGACAGGAATGATTATAGTTCTCGCTATACACACTGTCTATAATGACCATAGTGTTGTCTCTATACACTGACAGTGATGACAATAGTTCTCTCTATAGTCACTGTCTATGATGACGATGATGTTATCTATATACACTGACAGCGATGACAATAGTTTTCTATATACAAACTGTGTATGATGACAGTAGAATTTTCTAAATACACTAACGGTTATGAGAATAGTTCTCTCTATACACACTGTCTATGTTGAACATGCTATTGTCTGTATCCACTGACAGCGATGAAAAATTGTTCTCCCTATATACACCGTCTATGATGACCATGGTGTTGTCTATATACACTGACAATGATGACTATATATCTCCCTAAACAAACTGTCTATGATAACCAGGGTGCTGTCTGAATACACTAATATTAAGGACAATAGTTTTCCATATATCCAAAGTCTGAGATGACTATGGTGTTATCTATATACACTGACTGTGATGACAATAATTCCCTCAATATACAATATATGATGACCATGGAGTCGTCTATATACACTGACAGTGATGACAATAATTCTCTCTATAGTCACTGTCTATGATGACCATGGTGTTGTATATATACACTGACAGTGATGACAATAGTTCTCTATATATACACTGTCTTTGATGACTATGGTGTTTTCTATATACACTGACAATAATGACAATAGTTCTCTCTATATATATCCTGCTATGATGACCATGGTGTTGTCTATATACACTGACAGTGATCACTATTGCTCTCCCTATATACATTGTCTACGATGACCAAGGTTTTGTCTGTATACACTACAAGTAATGACAATAGTTCTTTCTATATATACTGTCTATGATGACCATGGTATTGTCTATATATACTGACAGTGATAAGAATTGTTCTCCTTATATAAACGTCTATGATGACCATGGTATTGTCTATATACACTGACAGTGATAACAATTGTTCTCCTTATATAAACGTCTATGATGACTATGGTATTGTGTATATACATTGACAGTGACGAGAACAGTTCTCTATATATACATTGTCTATGATTATCATAGTGTTGTCTATATACACTGACTTTGAGAGCATAGTTCTACCTATATACATGCTTATAGTTGTACCTATTACACTGTTAGTGATGTACATGGTTCTACATATATACACTTTCATTGATGAGAATGGTTTTGCGTCTTTACCTTGTATGTGATGACCATGCTTTTGTCTATATACACCACTGTCTGTATTGATCATGGAGTTGTCTATATACACTGTCTGTTATAACCATGGTGTAGTCTATATTCGCTGTCATTGATGACCATGGTGTTATTTTGTATGATTACTGCTTGTGACGACCGAGATGTTGTCTATATTCAATGTTTGCGATGACTATGGCGTTGTCTGATAATCACGATGTCTGTAGAAACGCTGGGTATAATTTGGAGCAAGCTTTACGAGAACTGCGAGAATCATAATGATGACCATGGTGTATTCTTCATTGAATACAGTGATGACAATAGTCCTCCCTATACACCCTGTCTATGATGACCATGGTGTTGTCTTCATTCAATGACAGTTATGACAAGAGTTCTCCCTATACACACTGTCTATGATGACCATGGTGTTGTCTTCATTCAATGACAATGATGACAGTAGGTCTCCCTAAACACACTGTCTATGATGACCATGATGTTGTCTATATACAATGACAGTGATGAGAATAGCTCTCTATATATACACTGTCTATGATGACCATGGTGCTGTCTATTTACACTGACGGTGACGAAAATAGTTCTCTATATATACACTGTCTATGATCACTATGGTATGGTCTTTATACACTGACGGTGACGAGAATAGTTCTCTATATATACACTGTCTATCATGATGATGGTGTTGTCTTCATTCAATGACAATGATGGCGATAGTTCGTACTGTACACACTGTCTATGATGACCATGGTGTTGTCTATATACGCTGGCGAATAATTTATTATATATACACTGTATATGATCACCATGGTGTGGTCTATATACACTGACAGCGATGACAATAGTTCTTATATAGACACTGTCTAAGATGACCATGGTGTTGTCTATATACACTGACAGCGATGACATTAGTTTTCTATATACTCACTGTCTATGATGACATTGTATTCTCTATATATACACTGTCTATGATGACCATGGGGTTGTCTATATACACTGACAGAACTCACAATAGTTCTCTCTATATACACTGTCTATGATGACCATGGGGTTGTCTATATACACTGACACTGATGACAATAATTTTCTATATATACACTGTCTATGTTGACCATGGTGTTTTCTACATACACTGACAGTAATGATTATAGTTCTCGCTATACACACTGTCGATGATGACCATGGTGTTGTCTACATACACTGACAGTAACGACTATAGTTCTCGCTATACACACTGTCTATGATACTGTGATGACAATGGGTATCCATGTATACACTCTCTATGTTGACCATGCTGTTGTGTATATACACTGACAGTGATGACTATAGTTCTCTACATTTACACTATCTATGATGTCCATGGTGTTGTCTATATACACTGACGGTGAGACCATAGTTCTCCCTATATACATGCTTATACATGTACCTATTACACTGTCAGGTATCTAGGGGCAGGCTTGGTGTAGTTGTTCAGCGCTTGGCTTGCAGCGCCGACGAGTCGGGTTCGATTCCCGGATTGGGCCACTATGTTTAATAGGTTAGATACCTCCTGCTTCCATGTCTCGATATAACGGAATGATTCTTGAAGGCGACGTGAAACAGCAATCAACTAACGAACTGTATATATATGTCTATTACACTGTTAGGGATGTACATGGTTCTACATATATACACTTTCATTGATGAGAATGGTTCTCCGTCTTTACCTTGTAAGTGATGACCATGATGTTTTCTATATATACCACTGTCTGTGATGATCATGGAGTGGTCTATATACACTGTCTGTTATGACCATGGTGTAGTCTATATTCGCTGTCATTGATGATCATGGTGTTGTTTTGTATGAACACTGTTTGTGACGACCGTGATGTTGTCTATAGTCAATGTTTGTGATGAGTATGGAGTTGTCTAATAATGACGATATCTGTAGAAAAGCTGGGTATAGTGTGGAACAAGCTTTACGAGAACTACGAGGGTCATAATGATGACCATGGTGTTTTCTTCATTCAACACATTGATGACAATAGTCCTCCCTATACACAATGTCTATGATGACCATGGTGTTGTCGTCATTCAATGACAGTTATAACAATAGTTCTCCCTATACACACTGTCTATGATGACCTTGGTGTTGTCTTCATTCAATGACAGTGATGACAATAGTTCTCCCTATACACACTGTCTTTGATGACCATGGTGTAGTTTATATACACTGACAGTGAAGACAATACTTCTCTATATATACATTGTGTATGCTGACTATCGTGTTGTTTATATACACTGACAGTGATGACGAAAGTATCTCCCAATATAGACTGTCTATTATGACCATGGTGTTGTCTATATACACTGAGGGTGGTGAGAATAGTTCTCTATATATACACTGTCTATGGTGACTATGGTGTAGTCTATATACATTGACAGCGCCGAGTGTAGTTCTCTTTATATACACTGTCTATGACAACCATGATGTTGTCTATATACACCTACAGTGATGACAATAGTTCTAACTATACACACTTTCTATGATGACCATGGAGTTGTCTATATACACTGACGCTGATGAGAATAGTTCTCTATATATACACTGTGTATGATGACCATGGTGTTGTCTATATACCTTAACTATGGTGACAATAGTACTTTATAAATGTACTGTCTATGATGGCCATGGTGTTGTCTATATACCTTAAGTATGGTGACAATAGTTCTTTATAAATGCACTGTCTATGATGGCCATGATGTTGTCTGTATACCTTAAGTATGGTGACAATCGTTCTTTATAAATGCACTGTCTATGATGGCCATGATGTTGTCTGTATATACTGACAGTAATGATAATTATTTTCATTATCTA
This sequence comes from Pteria penguin, assembly GCA_035048485.1. Lineage (NCBI taxonomy): Eukaryota > Metazoa > Mollusca > Bivalvia > Pterioida > Pteriidae > Pteria > Pteria penguin. The sequence continues at coordinate 5,471,563 of CM068580.1, forward strand.
CACTATGTCCATGGTGTTGTCTATATACACTGACAGTGATGACTATTGTTCTCCCTATACACACTCTCTATGATTACCATTGTGTTTTATGTGTGCACTAAAATTAATGAAAAGGGTTCTCCCTATATACACTGTCTATGATGACCATTGTAATGTCTAAATACACAGACAGGCATAAGAATAGTTCCTCCTACATACACTGTCTACAATGACCATGGTGTTCCCTATATACACTTATAGTGATGACAATAGTTCTATATTCACTGTCTATGATGACCATGGTGTTCCCTATATACACCTGCAATGATGACAATAGTTCTCTCTATACAAACTGTCAATGATGACCATGGTGTTGTCTACATACACTGATAGTGATGACAATAGGTATCCATGTATATACTCTCTATGATGACCATGCTGTTGTCTATATCCACTGAAAGTGATGGCAATAGTTCTCTACATATACACTGTCTATGATGACCATGGTGTTGTTTATATACACTGACGGTGAGACCATAGTTCTCCAAATATACAAGTTTATACATATACATATTACACTGTTAGTGATGTACATGAATCTACATGTATACACTTTCATTGATGAGAATGGTACTGCGTCTTTACCTTGTAAGCGATGACCATGAAGTTGTCTATATACACCACTGTCTGTGATGATCATGGAGTTGTCTATATACACTGTGTGTTATGACCATGGTGTAGTCTATATTCGCTGTCATTGATGACCATGGTGATATTTTGTATGAACACAATTTGTGACGAGCGTGATGTTGTCTATAGTCAATGCATGTGATGACTATGGCGTTGTCTAATAATCATGATATCTGTAGAAACGCTGAGTATAATTTGGAACAAGGTTTACGAGAACTACGAGGATCATAATGATGACCATGATGTTTTCTTCATTCAACACAGTGATGACAATATCCCTCCCTATACACAATGTCTATGATGACCATGGTGTTTTCTTCATTCAATACAGTGATGACAATAGTCCTCCCTATACACATTGGCTATGATGACCATGGTGTTGTATTCATTCAATGACAGTGATGACAATAGTTCTCCCTATACACACTCTCTATGATGAACATAGTGTTAATTCATTCAATGACAGTGATGACAATATATTATAGTTCTCCCTATACACACTGTCTATGATAAACATGGTGTTGTCTATATACTTTGACGGTGAAGAGAATAATTTTCTATGTATATACTGTCTATTATAACCATGGTGTTGTCTTCATTCAATGACAGGGATGACATTAGTTCTCCCTATACACACTGTCTCTGATGACCATGGTGTTCTCTATATACACTGAGGGGAAGAGAATAGTTCTCTATGTATACACCGTGTATAATGACCATGGAGTTCTCTATATACACTGACGGTGATAACAATTGTTCTTTAAATATACACTGTCTATGATGACAATGGTGTTGTCCTTATACACTGACGGTGATGACAAAAGTTCTCTATATATACACTGTCTATGATGACCATAGTGTTGTCTATATACACTGACAGTGATGACAATAGCTCGAACTATACACGCTGTCTATGATGTCCATCGTGTTGTCTATATACACTGACGGTGATGAGAATAGTTCTTTATAAATGTACTGTCTATGATGACAATGGTGTTGTCTATATACACAGACAGTAGTAACAATTGTTCTCTATATATACACTGTCTCTGATGATCATGGTGTTGTCTATATACAATGACAGTGATGACTATTTTTCTCCATATATATACTGTCTATGATGACCATTCTTTTGTTTGTATACACTACAAGTAATGACAATAGTTCTGCCTATATTCACTGTCTATGTTGACGATGTTGTTGTGTATATACACTGACGGTGAGACCATAGTTCTCTCTATATACATGCTTATACATGTACCTATTACACTGTTAGCTATCTAGGGGCAGGCTAGGTGTAGTGTTTAAGCGCTTGGCTTGCGGTGCTGATGATCCGGGTTCGATTTCCGGGTTGGGCCACTATGTTTAAGAGGTTGCTTACCTCCTGCTTCCATGTCGCGATATAACTGAAAAATTCTTGACAGCGCGTAAAACACGAATCAACTAACTAACCGTATACATATGTTTATACATGTACCTATTACATTGTTAGTTATGTACATGGTTCTACATATATACACGTTCAATGATGAGAATGGTTCTGCCTCGTTACATTGCACATGTATGTGATGACCATTATGTTGTCTATATACACCACTGTCTGTGATGGTCATGGAGTTGTCTTCATTCAATGGGAGTGATGACAATAGTTCTCCCTATACACACTGTCTATGATGACCATAGTGTAGTCTATATACACTGACAGTGATGACAATAGTTCTCTATATATACACTGTCTATACTGATTATCGTGTTGTCTATATACACTGACAGTGATGACGATATTATCTCCCTATATAAAATGTCTATGTTGACCATGGTGTTGTCTATAAACACTGACGGTGATGAGAATAGTTCTCTATATATACACTGTCTATGATGACTATGGTGTGGTCTATATAAATTGACAGCGTCGAGTGTAGTTCTCTTTATGTACTGTCTATGACGACCATGATGTTGTCTATATACACTTACAGTGATAACAATAGTTCTAACTATACATACTGTCTATGATGAACATAGTGTTGTCTATATAGAATGACGGTGATGGGAATAGTTCTCTATATAGACACTGTCAATGATGATCATGGTGTTGTCTATATACACTGACGGTGAGACCACAGTTCTATATAAATGCACTGTCTATGATAGCGATGATGTTGTCTGTATATACTGACAGTAATGCCAATTATTCTCATTATCTACACTGTCTATGTTGATGGTGTTGTCTATATACACTGACAGTGATGACTATTGTTCTCCCTATACACACTGTTTATGATTACCAAGGGATTGTCTGTGTACAGTAAAAGTGGTGAAAATGGTTCCCCTATGTACACTGTCTATGATGACCATTGTATCGTCTATATACATAGACAGTCTTAAGAATATTTCCTCTTATATACACTGTCTATGATGACCATGGTATTGTCTATATACACTGGCAGTGATAACAATTCTTCTCCCTATATACACGGTCTATGATGACTATGGTATTGTCTATATACACTGACAGTGATACCAATAGATCTATGTTCACTGTCTATCTTGATCATGTCTTCTCTACATACACCTACAGTGATGACAATAATTTTCCCAATACACACTGTCGATGGTGACCTTGGTGTTGTCTACATACACTGATAGTGATGACAATATGTATCCATGTATACACTCTTCATGATGACCATGGTGTTTACTATAAACACTGACAGTGATGACAAAAGTTCTAAATATATACGCTGTCTATGATGATCAGGGTGTTGTCTATATACACTGACGGTGATGAAAATAGTTCTCTGCATATACACTGTCTATGATGACCATGGTGTTGTATATATACACTGACAGTGATGACAATAGTTCTCTAAAAATACACTGTCTTTGATGACTATGGTGTTGTCAATATACAGTTAATGACGGTGATGAAAATATGTTTTTTTTTTTTATAAATGCACTGTCTATGATGACAATGGTGTTGTCTATATACACTGACAATAATGACAATAATTCTCTACATATATACTGTCTATTATGACCATGGTGTTGTCGATATTCACTGTTATTGATGACCATTGTAATGTTTTGTATAAACACTGTTTGTGACGACCGTGATGTTGTCTATATTCATTGTTTATGATGACTATGGCGTTGTCTAATAATCACGATATGTGTAGAAATGCTGGGTATAATTTGCAACAAGATTTAGGAGAACTACGAGGATCATAATGATGACCATTGTGTTTTCTTCATTCAATGACAATGATGACAACAGTTCTTCCTATAGACACTGTCTATGATGACCATGGTGTTGTCTATATACGCTGACGGTGATGAGAATAGTTTTCTAAATATACACTGTCTATGATGACCATACTGTTGTCTATATACACTTACTGTGATGACAATAGTTCTCTATACATACACTGTCTATGCTGACTATAGTGTTCTCTATATACACTGACAGTGATAACGATAGGACTCCCTATATAGGCTGTCTATGCTGACCATGGTGTTGACTATAAACACTGACAGTGAGGACAACAGTTCTCTATATTTACACTGTCTATGATTACCAGGGCGTTGTCTACATACACTGACAGTGCTGAAAATAGTTCTGAATACATATGCACTGTCTACGATGACCTTGATATTGTCTATATACACTGACAGCGATGACAATAATTCTCTATATATACACTGTCCATGATCACCTTAGTGTTATCTATATACACTGACGGTGATGAGAATAGTTCTCTATATAACCATGCCTATAATTACTATGGTGTTGTGTACAAAAACTCACTGTGATGACAATACTTCTCTATATATACACTATCTATGATGACCATGGCTTGGTCTGTATACACTGACTGCAACGAGAATAGTTTTCTTTAAATAAACTGTGTATGATGACAATGGTGTAGTCCATGTACAATGATGACAATACTTCTAACTATACACACTGTCTATGATGACCACGGTGTTGTTTATATACACTGCTAGTGATCAGAATAGTTCTCTATATATACACTGTCTATGATAACGATGGTGTTGTCTATATACACTGACAGTGATGACAATAGTTCTCTATATATACACTGTCTATGCTGACTATCGTGTTGTGTATATATTCACTGACAGTGATGACGATAGTTCTCACAACATAGATTGTCCAAGTTGACCATGGTGTTGTCTATAAACAAAGACACTGATGACAATAATTCTCTATATTTACACTGTCTATGATGACCATGGTGCTGTCTATATACACTGATAGCGATGAAAATAGTTTTCTATATACTAACTGTCTATGATGACAGTGATGATTTCTATATACACTGACGGCGATGAGAATAGTTCTCCCTATACACACTGACACGGGGTTGTCTATATACACTGAGGGTATATAGGCAACACCATGGTCATCATAGACAGTGTATATATAGAGAAATATTTTCATTTCTGTCAGTGTTTATAGAAAACATCATGGTCAACATAGACATTGTATATATTGAATATATAGACAATTGTTCTCTATATATACTCTGTCTATTATGACTATAGTGTTGTCTATATACCCTGACTAACAGTGATGAGAACAGTTCTTTACAAATGCACTGTCAATGATGACCATGGTGTTGTCTATGTATAAAGACAGTAATGACAACTATTCTCCTTATATATATTGTCTATGAAGACCATGGTGTTGTTTGTGTAAAGGAAAAGAAATGACAATAGTTCGCCCTATAGGTATTGTCTATATTCACTGACAATGATAACAATAGTTCTGGCTATATACACTGTCTATGATGATCATGGCATTGCCTATACACACTGACAGTGATAAAAATAGTTCCCTTATATACACTGCCTATGATGACGATGATATTATCTATATACACTGACAGTGAGGACAATAGTTTTCAATATATACAATGTCTATGTTGACCATGATGTTTTCTATAAACACTGACAGAAATGAGAATATTTCTCTATATATACACTGTCTATGATGACCATGGTGTTGCCTATATACACCGATAGTGATGACTATTATTCTCCCTATACACACTTTTTATGATTACCATGGTGTTGTCTGTGAACAGTAAAAGTAATGACAATGGTTCTCCCTATGTACACTGTCTATGATGACCATTATGTTTTCTTCATTCAATTCAGTAATGACAATAGTCCTCCCTATACACACTGTTTATGATGACCATGGTGTAGTCTTCATTCAATGACAATGATGACAATAGTTCTTCCTATACACACTGTCTATGAGACCATGCTGTTGTCTATATACGCTGACAGTGATGAGAATAGTTTTCTATATATACACTGTCTATGAGACCATGCTGTTGTCTATATACACTTACAGTGATGAGAATAGTCCTCTATATATACACTCTCTATGCTGATTATCGTGTTCTCTATATACACTGACAGTGATAACGATAGGTCTCCCGAAATAGACTGTCTATGTTGACGATGGTGTTGTCTATAAACACTGACAGTCAGGACAACAGTTCTCTATATATACACTGTCTATGATGACCATGGTGTTGTCTATAAACACTGAAGGTAATGACAATAATTCTCTATATATACACTGACTATGATTACCATGCTGTTTTCTATATACACTGACAGTACTTAGAATAGTTCTCAATACATATGCACTGTCTATGATGACCATGGTGTTGTCTATATACACTGACAGCGATGACAATAATTCTCTATATATACACTGTCTATGATCACCTTAGTGTTATCTTTATACACTGACTGGGATGAGAATAGTTCGCTATATATACAATGTCTATGATAAATATGGTGTTGTGTAAAAAACTCACTGTGAGGACAGCAGTTCTCTATATGTACACTATCTATGATGACCATGGTTTGGTCTGTATACACTGCGACGAGAATAGTTCTCTATATATAAAGTGTGTATGATGACCATGGTGTAGTCTATATACACTTACACTGATGACAATACTTCTAACTATACACACTGTCTATGATGACCATAGTGTTGTCTATATACCCTGCCAGTGATCATAATAGTTCTCTTTATATACACTGTCTATGATGACGATGGTGTTGTCGATATACACTGACAGTGATGACAATAGTTCTCTATATATACACTGTCTATACTGACTATCGTGTTGTCTATATACACTGTCAGTGATGACAATAGTTCTCTATATATATACTGTCTATGGTGACTATCGTGTTGTATATATAGATGTATACACTGACAGTGATGACGATAGTTCTCACTATATAGATTGTCCATGTTGACTATGGTGTTGTCTATATACACTGACAGTGATGACCATTGTTCTCCCTATACACACTGTTTATGATAACCATGGCGTAGTCGGTGTTCAGTAAAATAATGACAATGGTTCTCCCCATATACACTGTCTATGATGACTATTGTGTCTTCGATATACACAGACAGTCATAAGAATATTTTCCCCTATATACTGTCTATGATGACCATGGTATTGTCTATATACACTGGCAGTGACATTGATGACAATAATTCTCTATATAATCATTGTGTATGATGACCATGGTGTTGTCTATATACAAGGATAGCGATGACAAATTTTTCTATATACTCACTGTCTATAATGACCATGGTGTTGTTTGTGTCAACTAAAAGTAATGACAGTAGTTCTCCCCAAGGGTATTGTCTATGTCCACTGACAATGATAACAATAGTAATGCCTAAATACACTGTGTATGATGACCATGGTATTGCCTATAAACATTGACAGTGATAAGAATAGTTCCCCCTATATACACTGCCTATGATGACCATGGTGTTTTCTATATACACTGATAGAAATGACAATAGTTCTCTATATATACACTGTCTATGATGACCATGGTGTTGTCTATATACACTGACAGTGATGACCATTGTTCTCCCTATACACACTGTTTATGATAACCATGGCGTAGTCGGTGTTCAGTAAAGTAATGACAATGGTTCTCCCTATATACACTGTCTATGATGACTATTGTATCTTCGATATACACAGACAGTCATAAGAATATTTCCCCCTATATGCTGTCTATGATGACCATGGTATTGTCTATATACACTGGTAGTGACAACAATTCTTCTCCCTATATACACTGTCTATAATGACTATAGTATTGTCCATATAAACTGACAGTGATAACAATAGTTCTATATTCACTGTCTATGATGATTATGGTCTTCTCTTCATACGCCTACAGTGATGACAATAGTTCTCCCTATACACACTGTCGATGATGACCTTGGTGTTGTCTACATACACTGAAAGTGATGACAATAGGTATCCATCTATACACTCTCTATGATGACCATGGTGTTGTATATATACACTGACAGCGATGACAATAAATCTCTAAATATACATTGTCTAAGATGACTATCGTGTTTTCAATATACAGTGAATGACGGTGATGAGAATAGTTTTTTTATAAATGCACTGTCTATGATGGCAAAGGTGTTGTCTATATACACTGACAATAATGACAATAGTTCTCTCTATATATACTGTCGATGATAAACATGGTGTTGTCTATATACACTGACAGTCATCACTATTGTTCTCCCTATATACACTGTCTACGATGACCATGGTTTTGTCTGTATACACTGCAAGTAATGACAATAGTTCTACCTATATATACTGTCTATGATGACTATGGTATTGTCTATATACACTGACGGTGACGGGAAGAGTTCTCTATATATAAATTGTCTATGATTACCATGGTGTTGTCTATATACACTGACTGTGAAATCATAGTTCTCCCTATATACATTCTTATATTGGAAATATTACACTGTTAGTGATGTACATGGTTCTACATATATACACTTTCAATGATGAGAATGGTTCTACGTCTTTACCTTGTATATGATGACCATGAAGATGTCTATATACACCACTGTCTGTGATGATCATGGAGTGGTCTATATCTACTGTCTTTTATGACAATGGTGTTGTCTATAATCGCTGTCATTGATGACCATGGTGTTGTTTTATATGATTGCTGCTTGTGACGACCGAGATGTTGTCTATATTCAATGTTTGCGTTGACTATGGCGTTGTCTGATAATCACGAAATCTGTAGAAACGCTGGGTATAATTTGGAACAAGCTTTACGAGAACTACCAGAACCATAATTATGGCCATGATGTTTTCTTCATTGAATACAGTGATGACAATAGTCCTCCCTATACACACTGTCTATGATGACCATGGTGTTTTCTTCATTCAATGACAGTGATAAAAAGAGTTCTCCCTATACACACTGTCTATGATGACCATGGTGTTGTTTTCATTCAATGACAATGATGAGTGTAGGTCTCCTTAAACACACTGTCTATGATGACCATGGTGTTGTCTATATATAATGACGGTGATGACAATAGTTCTCTATACATACACAGTCTATGATCACCATGGCGCTGTCTATATACACTGACGGTGATGGCAGTGGTTCTTTATATATACAATGTCTATGATGACCATAGTGTGGTCTTTATACACTGACGATGACGAGAACAGTTCTTTATATATACACTGTCTATGATGACGATGGTGCTGTCTCTATATAATGACAGTGATGACAATAGTTCTCTATATATACTATGTTTATTATGACCATGGTGTTGCTATAAACACCCACCGACGGTGATGACAATAGTTCTCTGCATATACACTGTCTATAAATGCCACGGTATTGTCTGTATACACAGACGATGACGAGAACAGTTCGCTATATATACATTGTCTATGATGACCATGGTGTTGTCTATATACACTGACGGTAAGATCATAGTTCATACCATTGTGTTTTCTTCATTCAATACAGTATTGACAATAGTCCTCCCTATACACACTGTTTATGATGACCATGGTGTTGTCTACATACGCTGACGGTGATGAGAATAGTTTTCTATATATACACTGTCTATGATGACCATGGTGTTGTTTATATACACTTACAGTGATGAGAATAGTTCTCTATACATACACTCTCTACGCTGACTATAGTGTTCTCTATATACACCGACAGTGATAACGATAGGTCTCCGTAAATATACTGTCTATGTTGACCGTAGTGTTGTCTATAAACACTGACAGTGAGGAGAACAGTTCTCTATACATACACACTCTATGATGACCATGGCGCTGTCTATATACACTGACAGTGATGACAATAGTTCTTTATATATACAATGTCTATGATGACCATAGTGTGGTCTTTATACACTGACGATGACGAGAACAGTTCTTTATATATACACTGTCTATGATGACGATGGTGCTGTCTCTATATAATGACAGTGATGACAATAGTTCTCTATATATACTCTGTTTATTATGACCATGGTGTTGCTATAAACACCCACCGACGGTGATGACAATAGTTCTCTGCATATACACTGTCTATACATGCCACGGTATTGTCTGTATACACTGACGATGACGAGAACAGTTCGCTATATATACATTGTCTATGATGACCATGGTGTTGTCTATATACACTGACGGTAAGATCATAGTTCATACCATTGTGTTTTCTTTCTTCATTCAATACAGTACTGACAATAGCCCTCCCTATACACACAGTTTATGATGACCATGGTGTCTACATACGCTGACAGTGATGAGAATAGTTTTCTATATATACACTGTCTATGATGACCATGGTGTTGTCTATATACACTGCCAGTGATCAGATTAGTTCTCTATATATATACTGTCTATGATAACGATGGTGTTGTCTATATACACTGACAGTGATGACGATAGTTCTTACTTTATAGACTGTCTATGATGACCATGGTATTGCTTATACACGCTGACAGTGATAAGAATAGTTCCCCCTATATAAACTGCCTACGATGACAATGGTATTGTCTATATACACTGACAGTGAGGACATCAGTTTTCCTTATATACACTGTCTATGTTGACCATGGTGGTTTCTATATACACTGACAGAAATCACAATAATTCTGTATATATACACTGTCTATGATGACCATGGGGTTGTCTTTATACACTGACACTGATGACAATAATTCTCTATAAATACACTGTTTATGTTGACCATGGTATTGTCTATATACACTGAAAGTGATAAAAATAATTCCCTAAAGATACACTGTGTATGATGACCATGGTGTTGTCTGAGTACACTAATATTAATGACAATAGTTCTCCCTATATCGAAAGTCTGTGATGACCATGGTGTCGTCTATATTCACTGACAAAGATAACAATAGTTCTCTATATATCCACTGTGTATGATGACCATGATATTGTCTATATACACCGACAGTGATAACAATAATTCCCTAAAGATACACTGTCTATGATAACCATGGTATTGTCTATATACATTGACAGTGATGACAATAGTTCTCTCTTTATTCACTGTATATTATGACCAGGGTGTTGTCTACATACACTGATAGTGATGACAATGGATATTGAAGTATACACTCTCTATGTTGACCGTGGTGTTGTCTATATACACTGACAGTGATAAGAATACTTCCCCCTATATACACTGCCTATGATGACTATGGTATTGTCTATATACACTGACAGTGAGGGCAATACTTTTCCTTATATACACTGTCTATGTTGACCATGGTATTTTCTATACACACTGACAGAAATGACAATAGTTCTCTATATATACACTGTCTATGATGGCGATGGTGTTGTCTATATACACTGACGGTTATGAGAATAGTTCTCTATATATACATTGTCTATGAGGACCATGGTGTTGTTTATATACACTGACACTGATGACAATAGTTCTCTATATATACACTGTCTATGATGACCATGGTATTGTCTATATATACTGACAGTGATGACTAAAGCTCTCCCTATACAAACTGTCTATGATGACCATAATGTTGTCTGAATACACTTATATTAATGACAATAGTTCACCCTATATCAAACGTCTGTGATGACCATGTTGTTGTCTATATAAATGGATGGTGATGACAATAGTTCTCCTTATATACACTGTCTATTATGATCATGGTATTGTCTATTTTCATTGACAAAGATAACAATAGTTCTCCCTATATCCACTGTTTATGATGACCATGGTGTTGTCTATATACACTGACAGTGATGACAATTGTTCTCTATATATGAACTGTCTATGCTGACTATCGTGTTGTTTATATACACTGACAGTGATGACGATATTTCTCGCAATATAAATTGTCTATCTTGACCATTGTGATATCTATAAAGAAAGACAGCGATGAAAATAGTTCTCTATATATACACTGTCTAAGATGACCATGATGCTGTCTATATACACTGACAGCGATGACAATAGTTTTCTATATACACATTGTCTATAATGATAATGATGATAAGTATTTTCTATATACACTAACAGTTATGAGAATAGTTCTCCCTTTACACACCGTCTATGTTGACCATGCTATTGTCTGTATCCACTGACAGCGATGAAAATTGTTCTCCCTATATACACTGTCTATGATGACCATGGTGTTGTCTATATACACTGACAGTGATGACAATTGTTCTCTATATATGAACTGTCTATGCTGACTATCGTGTTGTTTATATACACTGACAGTGATGACGATTATTCTCGCAATATAAATTGTCTATCTTGACCATTGTGATATCTATAAAGAAAGACAGCGATGAAAATAGTTCTCTATATATACACTGTCTAAGATGACCATGATGCTGTCTATATACACTGACAGCGATGACAATAGTTTTCTATATACACATTGTCTATAATGATAATGATGATAAGTATTTTCTATATACACTAACAGTTATGAGAATAGTTCTCCCTTTACACACCGTCTATGTTGACCATGCTATTGTCTGTTTCCACTGACAGCGATGAAAATTGTTCTCCCTATATACACTGTCTATGATGACCATGGTGTTGTCTATATACACTGACAGTGATAACTATATATCTCCCTATACAAACTGTCTATGATGACCAGGGTGTTGTCTGAATACACTAATATTAATGACAATAGTTCTCCATATATCCAACGTCTGAGATGACTATGGTGTTATCTATATACACTGACGGTGATGACTATAATTCTCTCTATATTCACTGTCTATGATGACCATGGTGTTGTATATATACACTGACAGTGATGACAATAGTTCCCTCAATATACACTATCTATGATGACCATAGTATTGTCTCTATACACTGACAGTGATGACAATAGTTTTCTATATACTCACTGTCTATGATGACATTGTGTTCTTTATATACACTGACGGTGATGAGAATAGTTCTCCCTATACACACTGTCTATGATAACTATGCTGTTTTATATATACCCTGATTAACGGTGATGAGAACAGTTCTTGAAAAATGCACTGTCAATGATAAGCATGGTGTTATCTATATGGTACTGTCTATGCACACTGACAGCGATAAGAATAGTTTCTCCTATATACACTGCCTATGCTGACTATGGTATTGTCTATATACACTGACAGTGAGGACAATATTTCTCCTTATATGCACTGTCTATTTTTACCATGGTGTTTTCTATATACACTGACAGAAATCACAATAGTTCTCTATATATACACTGTCTATGATGACCATGGTGTTTTCTATATACACTGACGGTTATAAAAGTAGTTCTCTATATATACACTGTCTATGATGACCATGGGGTTGTCTATATACACTGACACTGATGACAAGAATTCTCTATATATACACTGTATATGTTGACCATGGTATTGTCTATATACACTGACAGTGATGACTATAGCTCTCCCTAAACAAACTGTGTATGATGACCATGGTGTTGTCTGAGTACACTAATATTAATGACAATAGTTCTCTCTATATCCAACGTCTGTGATGACCATAGTGTTGTCTATATTCATTGACAAAGATAACAATAGTTCTTCCTATATTAACTGTGTATGATGACCATGGTGTTGTCTTTATACACTGACAGTGATGACAATAATTCCCTAAAGATACACTGTCTATGATGACCATGGTATTGTCTATATACACTGACAGTGATGACAATAGTTCTCTATTTATTCACTGTATATAATGACCAAGGGCGTTGTCTACATACACTGATAGTGATGACAATGGGTATTGAAGTATACACTCTCTATGTTGACCGTGGTGTTGTCTATATACACTGACAGTGATAAGAATACTTCCCCCTACATACTCTGTCTATGATGATCATGGTATTGTCTATATACGCTGACAGTAAGGGCAATACTTTTCTGTCTATGTTGACCGTGGTGTTTTCTATACACACTGACAAAAATGACAATAGTTCTCTATATATATACTGTCTATGATGAGCATGGTGTTGTTTATATACACTGACGGTTATGAGAATAGTTCTCTATATATATACACTGTCTATGATGACCATGGTGTTGTCTGAATACACTAATATTAATGACAATAGTTCTCCCTATATCAAACGTCTGTGATGACCATGCTGTTGTCTATATAAAAGAATGGTGATGACAATAGTTCTCCTTATATACACTGTCTATTATGATCATGGTATTGTGTATTTTCTTTGACAAAGATAACAATAGTTTTCCTTATATACACTGTCTATGATGACAATTCTGTTGTCTATATACACTGACAGTGATGACAATTGTTCTCTATATATGAACTGTCTATGCTGACTATCGTGATGTCTATATAAACTGACAGTGATGGCGATATTTTTCGCTATATAGATTGTATTTGATGACCATAGTATTGTCTATATACACTGACAGTGATAGGAATAGTTCCCCCTACATACACTGCCTATGATGAACATTCTTTTTTCTGTATACACTGACAGTGAGGGCAATCGTTTTCCTTATATACACTGTCTATGTTTACCATGGTGTTTTCTATATACACTGACAGAAATCACAATAGTTCTCTATATATACACTGTCTATGATGACCATGGTGTTGTCTATATACACTGATGGTTATGAGAATAGTTCTCTATATATACATTGTCTATGATGATCATGGTGTTGACAATGATGACTATAGCTCTCCCTATGCAAACTGTCTTTGATGACCAGATTGCCGTATAGATACACACTGTCTATGACGACCATGTTGTTATCTTCATTCAATGACAGTGATAACAAGAGTTCTCCCTACACACACTGTCTATGATGACCATGGTGTTGTTTTCATTCAATGACAATGATGAGAGTAGGTCTCCTTAAACACACTGTCTATGATGACGATGGTGTTGTTTATATGCATTGACGGTTATGCGAATAGTTCTCTATATATACACTGTCTATGATGACCATGGTGTTGTTTATATACACTGACACTGATGACAATAGTTCTCTATATATACACTGTCTATGATGACCATGGTATTGTCTATATACACTGACAGTGATGACTAAAGCTCTCCCTTTACAAACTGTCTATGATGACCATGGTGTTGTCTGAATACACTAATATTAATGACAATAGTTCTCCGTATATCAAACGTCTGTGATGACCATGCTGTTGTCTATATAAAAGGATGGCGATGACAATAGTTCTCCTTATATACACTGTCTATTACGATCATGGTATTGTCTATTTTCATTGACAAAGATAACAATAGTTTTCCCTATATACACTGTCTATGATGACCATAGTATTGTCTATATACACTGAAAATGAAACCAATAATTCCCTCAATATATACTATCTATGATGACCATGGTGTTGTCTCTATACACTGACAGTTATGACAATAGTTCTCTCTATATTCAGTGTCTATAATGGCCATGGTGTTGTCTACATACACTGACAGTAATGACTTTAGTTCTCGCTATACACACTGTCTATGATGACCATGGTGTTGTCTTTATACACTGACAGTGATGACAATAGCTCGAACTATACACACTGTCTATGATGACCATGGTGTTTTCTATATACACTGACAGTGATGGCTATAATTCTCTCTATACACACTGTCTATAATGACCATGGTGTTGTCTACATACACTGACAGTAATGATTATAGTTCTCGCTATACACACTGTCTATGATGACCATGGTGTTTTCTTCATACACTGACAGTAATGATTATAGTTCTCGCTATACACACTGTCTATGATGACCATGGTGTTGTCTACATACACTGACAGTAACGACTATAGTTCACGCTATACACAATGTCTATGACACTGTGATGACAATGGGTATCCATGTATACACTCTCTATGTTGACCATGCTGTTGTGTATATACACTGACAGTGATGACTATAGTTCTCTACATTTACACTATCTATGATGTCCATGGTGTTGTCTATATACACTGACGGTGAGACCATAGTTCTCCTTATATACATGCTTATACATGTACCTATTACACTGTCAGTTATCTAGGGGCAGGTTTGGTGTAGTGGTTAAGCGCTTGGCCTGCGACGCCGACGATCCGGGTTCGATTCCCGGATTGGGCCACTATGTTTAATAGGTTAGATACCTCCTGCTTCCATGTCTCAATATAACTGAAAGATTCTTGAAGGCGACGTGAAACAGCAATCAACTAACGAACTGTATATATATATGTCTATTACACTGTTAGTGATGTACATGGTTCTACATATATACACTTTCATTGATGAGAATGGTTCTGCATCTTTACCGTATAAGTGATGACCATGATGTTGTCTATATATACCACTGTCTGTGATGAATATGGAGAGGTCTATATACACTGTCTGTTATGACCATGGTGTTGTCTATATTCGCTGTCATTGATGATCATGGTGTTGTTTTGTATGAACACTGTTTGTGACGACCGTGATGTTGTCTATAGTCAATGTTTGTGATGAGTATGGAGTTGTCTAATAATGACGATATCTGTAGAAAAGCTGGGTATAATGTGGAACAAGCTTTACGAGAACTACGAGGGTCATAATAATGACCATGGTGTTTTCTTCATTCAACACAGTGATGACAATAGTCCTCCCTATACACAATGTCTATGATGACCATGGTGTTGTCTTCATTCAATGACAGTGATGACAATAGTTCTCCCTATACACACTGTCTATGATGACTATGGTGTTGTCTATATACACTGACAGTGATGACAATAGTTCTCTTTATATACAATGTCTATGCTGAGTATCGTTTTTTTTTTCTATATACACTGACGGTGTTGACGATAGTTCTCCCTACATAGATTGTCTATTTTGACCATGGTGATGTGTATAAACAAAGACAGTGATGAAAATAGTTCTCTATATATACACTGCCTATGATGAACATCGTGTTGTCTATATACACTAACAGCGATGAAAATACTTCACTATATATACACTGTCTAAGATGACCATGATGTTGTCGATATACACTGACAGCTGTGACAATACATTTCTATATACACACTGTCTACGATGACTGTAGTATTGTCTATGTACACTGACGGTTATGTGAATAGTTCTCGCTATACACACTGACTATGATGACCATGCTATTGTCTATATCCACCGACAGCGATGAAAATTGTTGTTCCTATATACACTGTCTATGAAGACCATGGTGTTGTCTGAATACACAAATATTAATGACAATTGTTCTCCTTATATCCAACGTCTGGGATGACTATGGTGTTATCTATATGCACTGACGGTGATGACAATAGTTGTTCTATTTACACTTTCTATCATGATCATGGAATTCTCTATATTCACTGAGAAAGATAACAATAGTTCTCCCTATATACACACTGTCTATGATGACCATGGTGTTGTCTATATACACTGATGGTGATGACAATAGTTCTCTCTGTATTCACTGTCTATAATGACCATAGAGTTGTCTACATAGTGATGCCAATAGGTCTCCTTGTATATACTGAGAGTAATGATTATATTTCTCGCTATACACACTGTCTATGATGACCATGGTGTTGTCTACATACACTGACAGTAATGACTATATTTCTCGCTATACACACTGTCTATGATGACCATGGTGTTGTCTACATACACTGACAGTAATGACTATATTTCTCGCTATACACACTGTCTATGATGACCATAGAGTTGTCTACATAGTGATGACAATAGGTCTCCATGTATATACCGTCTGTGTTGACCATGGTGTTGTCTATTTACACTGACAGTGATGACAATAGTTCTCAACATATACACTATCTATGATGACCATAGTATTGTCTATATACACTGACAGTGATGACAATACTTCTGTATTCACTGTCTATGATGACCATGGTGTTGTTTATATACACTGACGATGAGACCATAGTATTCCAAATATACATGCTTATACATGTACATATTACACTGTTAGTTATCTAGGGGCAGGTTTGATGTCGCGAGATAACTGAAAAATTGCTGAAAGCGACATTAAACACCAATCAACTAAGCAACTGTATATATATGTTTATACATGTACCTATTACACTGTTAGTGATGTACATGGTTCTACATATATACATTTTCAATAATGAGAATAGTTTTGCCTCGTTATATTGTACATGTATGTGATTACTATGATGTTGTCTATATACATTACTGTCAGTGATGATCATGGAGTGGTCTATATACACTGACTGTTTTGAGTATGGTTTAGTCTATATACACTGACAGTGATGACAATAGTTCTCTATTTATACACTGTCTATGCTGACTATCGTGTTGTCCACAAACACTGACAGTAATGACGATAGTAGCTCCCGATATACACTGTCTATGATGACCATGATGTGGTCTATATACACTGACGGTGATGAGAATAGTTCTCTATATAGACACTGTCTATGATGATCATGATGTGGTCTATATACACTGACGGTGATGAGAATAGTTATCTTTTTATACACTGTCTATGACAACCATGTTGTTGTCTATATACACTTACAGTGATGACAATAGTTCTAACTATACACACTGTCTATGATGACCATCGTGTTGTCTTTATACACTGACAGTGATGACAATAGCTCGAACTATACACACTGTCTATGATGACAATGGTGTTGTCTATATACACTGACAGTAATAAAAGTAGTTTTTTATATATACACTGTCTATGATGACCAAGGTGTAGTCTATATACACTGATAGTGAAGACAATAGTTCTCTATTTATACACTGTCTATGCTGACTATCGTGATGTCTATATACACTGACAGTGATGGCGATATTTTTCGCTATATAGATTGTATTTGATGACCATAGTATTGTCTATATACACTGACAGTGATAGGAATAGTTCCCCCTACATACACTGCCTATGATGAACATTCTGTTTTTCTATATACACTGACAGTGAGGGCAATAGTTTTCCTTATATACACTGTCTATGTTTACCATGGTAATTTCTATATACACTGACAGAAATCACAATAGTTCTCTATATATACACTGTCTATGATGACCATGGTGTTGTCTATATACACTGATGGTTATGAGAATAGTTCTCTATATATACACTGTCTATGATGATCATGGTGTTGTCTATATACACTAACACTGATGACAATAGTTCTCTATATATCCACTGTCTATGTTGACCATGGTATTGTCTATATACACTGACAATGATGACTATAGCTCTCCCTATGCAAACTATCTTTGATGACCAGATTGCCGTATAGATACACACTGTCT
The DNA here is from genome assembly GCA_035048485.1 of Pteria penguin. Classification (NCBI taxonomy): domain Eukaryota; kingdom Metazoa; phylum Mollusca; class Bivalvia; order Pterioida; family Pteriidae; genus Pteria; species Pteria penguin. The sequence goes on from CM068580.1 coordinate 5,490,979, forward strand.
ATGATGACCATGGTGTTATCTTCATTCAATGACAGTGATAACAAGAGTTCTCCCTACAAACACTGTCTATGATGACCATGGTGTTGTTTTCATTCAATAACAATGATGCGAGTAGGTCTCCTTAAACACACTGTCTATGATGACGATGGTGTTGTTTATATGCATTGACGGTTATGAGAATAGTTCTCTATATATACACTATCTATGATGACCATGGTGTTGTTTATATACACTGACACTGATGACAATAGTTCTCTATATATACACTGTCTATGGTGACCATGGTATTGTCTATATACACTGACAGTGATGACTAAAGCTCTCCCTTTACAAACTGTCTATGATGACCATGGTGTTGTCTGAATACACTAATATTAATGACAATAGTTCTCCCTATATCAAATGATGACCATGCTGTTGTCTATATAAAAGGATGGCGATGACAATAGTTCTCCTTATATACACTGTCTATTATGATCATGGTATTGTCTATTTTCATTGACAAAGATAACAGCAGAATTATTGTTATCATTGTCAGTGTATATAGACAATACTATGATCATCATAGACAGTGTATATACACTGACAATGATAACAATAATTCCCTCAATATACACTATCTATGATGACCATGGTGTTGTCTCTATTCACTGACAGTGATGGCAATAGTTCTCTCTATATTCACTGTCTATAATGGCCATGGTGTTGTCTACATACACTGACAGTAATCACTATAGTTCTCGCTATACACACTGTCTATGATTACCATGGTGTTGTCTATATACACTGACAGTAATGATTATAGTTCATGCTATACACACTGTCTATGATGACCATGGTGTTGTCTCTATACACTGACAGTGATGGCTATAATTCTCTCTATACACACTGTCTATAATGACCATGGTGTTGTCTACATACACTGACAGTAATGATTATAGTTCTCGCTATACACACTGTCTATGATGACCATGGTGTTGTCTACATACACTGACAGTAATGATTATATTTCTCGCTATACACACTGTCTATGATGACCATGGTGTTGTCTACATACACTGACAGTAATGATTATAGTTCTCGCTATACACACTGTCTATGATGACCATGGTTTTGTCTACATACACTGACAGTAACGACTATAGTTCTCGCTATACACACTGTCTATGACACTGTGATGACAATGGGTATCCATGTATACACTTTCTATGTTGACCATGCTGTTTTGTATATACACTGACAGTGATGACTATAGTTCTCTACATTATCTATGATGTCCATGGTGTTGTCTCTATACACTGACGGTGAGACCATAGTTCTCCCTATATACATGCTTATACATGTACCTATTACACTGTCAGTTATCTAGGGGCAGGCTTGGTGTAGTGGTTAAGCGCTTGGCCTGCGACGCCGACGATCCGGGTTCGATTCCCGGATTGGGCCACTATGTTAAATAGGTTAGATACCTCCTGCTTCCATGTCTCGATATAACTGAAAGATTCTTGAAGGCGAAGTGAAACAGCAATCAACTAACGAACTGTATATATATATGTCTATTACACTGTTAGTGATGTACACTTTCATTGATGAGAATGGTTCTGCATCTTTACCGTGTAAGTGATGACCATGATGTTGTCTATATATACCACTGTCTGTGATGATCATGGAGTGGTCTATATAAACTGTCTGTTATGACCATGGTGTAGTCTATATTCGCTGTCATTGATGCCCATGGTGTTGTTTTGTATGAACACTGTTTGTGACGAGCGTGATGTTGTCTATATTCAATGTTTGTGATGACTATGGCGTTGTCTAATAATCACGATATCTGTAGAAACGCTGCGTACAATTTGGAACAAGCTTTTCGAGAACTACGAGGAATGGCACGAGAACGAAGCGAGAGACCATTTCGAGTGGACCAATAGAGAGTGTAGCAATCTACTTAATACATGGTTAAAACATCGCTTCTCAAGTACTCTGAGATATTCCATCCGCAGAGTAACAAGCAGTCTGTCGCGGTCGTTTACGTTATGAAACCGTCATAAAGTTTTTGAAATATTATCATTGAAATATTAAAATGTAAAATATCAAGGAAGAACTCATATTCTGTCATGTTATTTTACGTTCATCATACCAGTTAAAATAGAATTAATTTTCTTTTTGAACGCCCGCATAAAAACAAAGGCATAATATGGTATACCGGTGTCCGCCTGTTCTACCTATCTTGTTTTCGCAATTCCCCCTAAAACTATTTGGGGGTTATTTTGATGAAATTTACAGGAGTAATGACCCTGGACTTAGACTAAGATTTATTTTTTATTGCAAAATACCTTGTCTTCGCAACTCCTACACCCATCTGGGAGGGGGGGGGGGTTATTGATTGATTGATTATTGCTTTACGTCACTCCACGATTATTTCACGTATACGGTGACAGCATCTGCCTGATGCATTGCATAGATATTTTACCTTTGCAACGGACCCATCCGAAGCGATGAGGGATCTTTAAAGTGCCACACCCACCGCGACACGGGACCACGGTTTTTACTGTCTCATTCAAAAGACAGAACACCGGTGCGCCCAGGGCTGGAGTCGAACCCGGGACCTCTCGGTCATCAGCCGAGCAGCTTATCCACTTAGCCACACCGGCTTCCCTTTTGGGGGGAGTTTGATGAAACCTGGTACAAAGAAAGAACACTATATGAAGATTTGCATATTGAACATGAATTTTCACATCTCCTCCAAATCTAAAAAAAAAATAGCTGTAGTTGGTGTATTTATGAAAGGAGTGGTGGGAGTATCAGCATGCGCGAAGATCAATTAACTTACAAACAGTTGAAGAAGAAAACATACTTTAGCAACATCAAAAGTAATATGAATTTACCACAATTTGATTATATATTTAGTTCTAGTTTGTTTGACACCTAAGATAACAAAATACGGATGTATTATGTACCTGTTAAGCGGTGCCCTATTTTGCATTGTGTTACGTGGTGGGGGGGGGGGGGGGTTCTTTATTTTTGTAACGTCAAAACAAATTTACTTATCCGGCGACGGGATTTATCTCCTACATAGGGGATAATCGACCTGTGCAAGGGATATTCCCAAAGTTTAGAGGGATCTTCAAGGTTCGAATATCTTTTGTGATACGGGACTTCCGTTTTTACTCTCATTTACAAGATATAGGGCACGCGACAAGTGGGACTCGAAACCGACGCGGAAAAAAATGCGGTACCTACTGATCTATGCCAGCTTAATTTAGATATAAAAGATGATGAGAGTATAGAAAAACGAAAGCAAACTGAATTGATTGTAAAATTTATTGGAAATAAGTCTTCCCTTAAATCCTTTTTCGAACATACAACGTTGTTAGGACGGACGCTACATAAACCGATTTAATAATACCGGTGTTATAGCATAGACCCCCCCCCCCCCCCCGCATAGACATTTCCCCCGGATAAATCGACCCAGTATAGATCTTCCTCCTCCAAAGGGGATATTCTATCCTTACGGTTTTCCCCCTTCTCATTATCTGCATAGACTTTTCCCCCTAGGCGGATAAACCGACCTGGGTTCATTTTCTTCCTATTGATTCTGGATTCTCGTCAAATCGGAAAACAAACCTTAATTTAGTCTTCATTTTACGTCCTTTTGAAATTTGAATACCTATCAGCTGGCCATGGAGGAAAATAAACAACCATGCATACAAAGCAAATTCCTTCGGTTGTTTTCATGGTTTTTGGGTTCAAAATCTTACGGCACAAGGACACAGAACAAACAAAAAACATACAAACAAACAAATCCCCCCAAAACAAACAAACAAACAAACAAACAAAAAACCCCAAACAAACAAACAAACCCCCCCCCCCCCCCAAACAAAACAAAACAAAAACAAAAACAAGAAGGACTACAATTTCAATGTATCAGGGGCGGTAATTGGATGAAATTATTTGAACAATCTATAAATAAAAATTGATTTTGCTGTAAAATCATTATTTTTTTTTTTCTCATTTCGCTAATGTAAAACTTTTATGACCAAGAAAAAGGTTGTTGTTTACTTTTGAATTTTGGCACATTTTTGGGAGTGATCCCTTTCCAGCATAATTTCTCGAAATTAAGGTGGATAACCTATGGTAAACTGTTAAAATTCTGATAGAGGAAGGTCTGACAAACATTTATATGGATTATATATAGCTAAAATGTATGATGCTGTGTAAATCTTGTTGGAAGTTTGGTAATTTAACTTGGGACCCTGTGGGAAATGCAATTACTGTGCATGAACCTCTTATCACAAGGATTACCCGTGTTAAAGATGGAAGCTCTAACACATATCATTCAAAAATTGAGTAAGTTCTAAGTTTTTGCAGACAGACAGACAGACAAACAACGGACAGGACAAAAACTATATATCACAAATCTTAGATTATTGGTGCAAAATACCGACGGCTACATGTATGTGAGAGAGGTTTGTATGTAAATATATATGTACGTATGCAGCATCGTGTGATCGTGATCTTTATACTCAAAATACTGAAAAGAGCTTCCTAAGACAAAAACATCTTCTCGACAGTGATACTTCTCTCGAAACTTGTAGGGATCTCTTGGTTCCTTTCCAATAATTTTTGCATGTTACGTCCACTCTCTAGATCCAATAATTTGTTAAACGAATTTTGAATGTCACGTCCTACAATTTTCACACATGTAATTTTTGGCACTTTTAAAATGTAATTTGATAAAAATTATGTTTTTATATCTGCATTTGCTCAATATGTAAGTGATAATGGTCCTAATGGAGAATCAATTCATAATTTGATTCTCACCTAGGACCAGCTAGAGTAAAGAGATATCTTTCATTTGCAAAATAAACCACTTGCCCTTATGTGGGGAAATCGGATTTTTCAAAATTTTAATTTCAAACTGATTTTGTCAAATAAACATGGTAACGCATTATGCATATTTAGTTTCATTCACTTGTTGCAATATTCAAACCAAACCGACTCTAAAAGGGTAAAAAACGTACTGATCTCAAAGGGGGGGGGGGGGGGGGTAAACTATACTGGGTTGTTTTATCCGTGGGGGATAATCAATGCTGGATCGGTTTTTCCGTGGGGGGAAGACGTATACTGGGCCGGTTTTTTTCCGTGGGGAAGTTCTATACTGGTCGGTTTATACGGGAGGAAAGTATATGCGGGGGGATAGTGTATACTACAACACCGGTATAAGCAGAGAAACCAAGTCAGCGTTATACTAAGTCTACTCTTTTGTTGATATGTCTTATCTCTAGACAATTTCACTCTTACATAGAAGAAATATGGAAAGACTTGGAACCAATAACCCTCCGCGTCGAGGACGTACGATCTACATTTACCAAATGAGGTATTAAGCCAGCACACCCAGCCATATCGTTATATATTTATCATTTATGTTGTATGTGGATCTTTTAATAATATCTTTTAAAGTCTAAGTTTCATAATAATAATAATAATAATAATAATAATAATAATAATAATAATAATAATAAATAATAATAATAATAATAATAATAATAATAATAATAATAAACAAAATACTACTACTACTACTACTACTACTACTACTACTACTACTACTAATAATAATAATAATAAATAATAATAATAATAATAGATGTCGGCAACAAAGGTGTGTGTTTTATATTAAGTGAGAGAGATAAGACTTGCCGACACAGTTGAAAATTGTAAAAAAGGTTGGTTGGTTGGTTGATTGGTGTTTTACGTCGCTTTCAACAATATTTCAGTTATATCGCGACATGGAAGCAGGAGGTAACCAACCTCTTAAACATAGTGGCGCAATCCGGGAATCGAACCCGGATCGTCGGCGCCGCAAGCCAAGCGCATAACCACTACACCAAGCCTGCCCCTTGTAAAAAAGGAAACCAAAGAAAAGAAAGAAGGAAGAAAAGAAAAAAAAAATAGGCGTAGTCTACCTAGTCATTCAAAATGTTTGATACAGTTAACTATCAATTTTATTAATTAATTGACTCTCTGCTGACATTATAGAGCTTGATAAGACATGATAAGTGGATATATCTCTATTCTGTGTATACTTTTTGTATATTAATATAGTTTCTCATGTATTCGTAAAAATAACCATCTAGACAGTGTTTTCTCAAGCAAAGTATCAAGGTAATCAGTTCAGTTTTTTTTTTTTCACATTTTCCCGGCTACATTTTCTTAGTTTTTGATACCAAAATGTAGGATGAACACGGACAGACATTAAAACAACCACTGAGTATTGGGGGCCGCTAAGTGAGATTTTAGACGATGCGAAGCACCATTAAATCCTCATTAACGCATAGCCATATAATATACGACCTGTACAACAGAGAAGTGATTTTTAACAATGTTAAAGCTTTACCATACGGGCTAAAATGTTTAGTTGTATCAGTTATCGAAGAAATCACGCTCTTAATATAAATACATTATTGAGGACTTAACGGTACTTGAAATCGTCTAAAACCTCACTTAGCGGTCCCAGATATATATACAGTTCAAAACGAAAGATAACTCTAGTGCTGATATAAAATGACACGTAAACAAAAGTGAAATCGTCAATATTCGAAAAAATAAGTGTATCTGGTGAAAATAATTGATGTGTTTTCCACATATACAGAACAATTATTATTATTTAGGTAATATATATTGACAAAATCCCACCAAAGACATTCGTAAACACACGTGCTTCGGTTTCGTACATAAACCTCACTTAGAGGTCCTTTATATATACACATGTAAGATATTTATAGAAATTAACGAAAGATAACTCGTAATGTAATAATAAAATGACACGTAAACAAATCTTCGACAAAATCATATCCGTGCATTATACTAAAGAATTGAATGTGCTAAATGAAATAATTAATGAATTTTATTCAGTGTGTTTGTTATCTACGATTTCTGTATAAGATATTGGCCATAAAATCCCACAACAGACATTCACTAAAATAAATACCACCGATTAAAACATGTAAATTTCTTAAGCATTCAACAGTTATTTCCCATATTAAAAAATTTGCAGCGATTAAAATGTATTTGACTTAGCGGCACTTTCCAAAACGCACTTATGTGTACCCAAAAATGTATTTACTAAAACTATCAAGAATATATCAATTTTTTATACAAGTATAGATAGTAGGTAAAAAATAAAAGAAATAAATACCAAAATCTCGATTCAAACTTTTCTCAAGACCGAGAAATAGCCCAACAAAATCAGGTGCCTCTAAGTGAGCGTTTAGACGAGGTGCCGCTAAGTGCGGATTTTCGGTTATATATATATATATATATATATATATATATCATAATCATCATCATCATCATCATCATGGGAGTCTAGGTCAACACCATGCAATTCAGGGAAATTAACAATACCAAATCAATATTTAAGTCTCAGAAAGGTGTTTTGTAGAATGGTGATTGATTGATTGATTGATTGATTTTTGTTTAACGTCACACCACGAATATTGTAGAATGGTGTGTATATATCAGTTTCAGTAATATATCTTTATCAGGGTTATCGATAACACCTCAATCAATAACGTGGAAACGTTTAAAAGAAAAAAGAGGAGTTACTGGCTCAGTTATGTGGCAGAAGTCACCATGGAGCTATACAATACATGAATATAAAAGAAAAAAGAGGAGTTACTGGCTCAGTTATGTGGCAGAAGTCACCATAGAGCTATACAGTACATGAATATAAATAATATACTAGAACATATATCACATTACAAAAATATTTGATTGTAGTGCAACCACGATACCGACTTAGGACGGTCATTTAATTTGACAAAAGCCAAACAAATGGTGTGGTCAACCGGTTTACGGGCCCACCTTCCCACTCACCGTAACAGCAGAACAATCAAAGGACTTACATTTAAAAATTTATAAATAATCCTCCATGTAAAGAACAAGGGTCAACAGGTATCGCATATTGAGAGGTCATAAAAATATAAACACGTAAGGTATTGTAAAATACATAATGGTATAAAAATATGTGCGACATCAACATGATAAACCGTGCTCTGCCAGTCTGAAAGCGAGCTAAGACCCTAGATCTGTAGGAGTCCCGACTAACAGTCAGAGGGGACGAGGTTCAGGACCATGTCTCCTCTGAAAGAGGTTTGGACAAGGCCCGTCATATAGTCCCCACCGCCCTGTTAGTCAGCGTGCAACGTTCAAGTAAAAGTCTGCATAAGGCTATAGAGGGGCCAAATACAAGACCTATAGTCTTTTTGATGATCTCAATATCATATTGTCTATTTATAAGACGTTTGATTATTTTATTACATGATAAAATAACGTTATCGGAGCCTTTTACTTTCCTTAGTTTATATACGAGATCACCGTAAAAAATAAGGATGGGAAATTCCATTGGATACATACTGTTGAAAGGAAATATTTCCAAATTTAGAGAGAAGTTCTGAATAAGATCTGAAGAATTTGCCGAATGTTTTTCTTAGCTTGTGATATCTGTAACCCTGAGTTAAAAGTTTAGTAGTAATATGTAAATTTCGTTTATGAAAGTCCAAAACATCGGTGCAGCCTCTGACAAATCGAACTAATTGAGATGTATAGATACCATATGATGGGAGTCGAGGGACATCGCCATCCAAGTAAGGGAAATTTACAATAGGAAATCCAAAATCCTCACGTTTATCATAAATATTAGTATATATTAGGTGGTTGATAATTTTGATGTTTAAATCTAAGAAAGGTGTAGATTTATCTCAAGTATTAGCTTTATTCAATGTGAGCTCTGGTGGATAAATTTCTGATATAAATTGTTCGAATTCAGGGTTGTCGATAACCAAAATATCATCCAGATATCTACAAGTATTATTGAATTTGTCAATGAGGTCAAAATGTTTTGAGTTTTGAAGAGAAACCATAAAATCCCTCTCATAACAATAAAGAAATAAATCTGCTATCAGAGGCGCGCAGTTAGTACCCATAGGAATCCCAACTATTTGTTGATATATCTTGCCATCAAATTGCACAAAAATATTATTCATGAGAAAATCTAGTGCTTTACATAATTCCTTGCAAGTCCAGTATTTATATGAAGTATATTGTTTGTTGGAAAAGAATCCGGAGTTATTGGAAGTACATATGTACGTTTTAGATTCTTTGTGAAAACACCATTGTATAAGAGACAGCAACTTGCTTTTAATCAAATCATGAGGCAGAGATGTATAAAGTGTAGAAAAATCAAATGTAGAAATTTGAGTCGCTTTGAAATTTAGCGAAAGAAGTTTGTCTATAACTTCATGAGAATTTTTAATCGACCAAAAGTAATTGATGTTACTATTATGAAATGCGACATCACAATATTTGATAATATGATATACTAGAACATATAACACATTACAAAAATATTTGATTGTAGTGCAATTACGATACCGACTTAGGACGGTCATTTAATTTAACAAAAGCCAAACAAATGGTGTGGTTAACCGGTTTACGGGCCCACATTCCCACTCACCGTAACAGCAGAACAATCAAAGGACGTACATCTAAAAATTTATAAATAATCCTCCGTGTAAAGAACAAGGGTCAACAGGTATCGCATATTGAGAGGTCATAAAAATATAAACACGTAAGGTATTGTAAAACACATAATGGTATAAAAATATATGTGACATCAACATGATAAACGGTGCTCTGCCAATCTGAAAGCGAGCTAAGACCCTAGATCTGTAGGAGTCCCGACTAACAGTCAGAGGGGACGAGGTTCAGGACCATGTCTCCTCTGAAAGAGGTTTGGACAAGGCCCGTCATATAGTCCCCACCGCCCTATTAGTCAGCGTGCAACGTTCAAGTAAAAGTCTGCATAAGGCTGTAGAGGGGCCAAATACAAGACTTACAGTCTTTTTGATGATCTCAATATCATATTGTCTATTTAGAAGACGTTTGACTATTTTATTACATGATACAATAACGTTATCGGAGCCTTTTACTTTCCTTAGTTTATATACGAGATCACCGTAAAAATTAGGATGGGAAATTCCATTGGATACATAGTGTTGAAAGGAAATATTTCCAAATTTAGATAGAAGTTCTGAATAAGATCTGAAGAATTTGCCGAATGTTTTTCTTAGCTTGTGATATCTGTAACCCTGAGTTAAATGTTTAGTAGTAATTTGTAAATTTCGTTTATGAAAGTCCGAACATCGGTGCAGCCTCTGACAAATCGAACTAATTGAGATATATAGATACCATATGATGGGAGTCGAGGGACATCGCCATCCAAATAAGGGAAATTTACAATAGGAAATCCAAAATCCTCACGTTTATCATAAATATTAGTATATATTAGGTGATTGATAATTTTGATGTTTAAATCTAAGAAAGGTGTAGATTTATCTCAAGTATTAGCTTTATTCAATGTGAGCTCTGGTGGATAAATTTCTGATATAAATTGTTCGAATTCAGGGTTGTCGATAACCAAAATGTCATCCAGATATCTGCAAGCATTATTAAATTTGTCAATGAGGTCAAAACGTTTTGATTTTGGAATAGAAACCATAAAATCCCTCTCATAACAATAAAGAAATAAATCTGCTATCAGAGGCGCGCAGTTAGTACCCATAGGAATCCCAACTATTTGTTGATATATCTTGCCATCAAATACAAAATAGAGGGTAAAAATCTTCAAACTACGTTTCAGACGTCAGCTCCCCTTTATTGATATGCATGTAGATTAAATTTTAATTTCAATATCATATTTATAAATATCAGACAGAACATACACACGTGTAGTAATTCAGTACACTATATGCAAATTTCGACAACTTAAATTGAACTAAAATCAGAAATAATTGAAGATGAGTTAGACATACCACTCAGATTGTCTTTGTATAAAAAGATCCGGAGCTAGTTTAATTCGATTCATGTGAACATTTAGCTAGATAAAAAGAGTGGAATGTTAGGTGGCATCTGTAATACTTCATTTACTTTATATCAGTGTATTTAAGTAAATGAGTGGAATTATAAGGCATTGGGTATTGTACAACGATAATAAATGTCTAATATGGAAGAGGAAGTTGTGGTGATTTAAGTTGATGGCTAAATCCAAACCATAAGTCTGAAAATCATGAAACCAGAGGACATACAACATAAGTGAAAATGAAAACCAAGTGGAAAATAAAAAAAATGTCTTCTTGAAGAGCATATGTGAACCCCTATGATGGAGTGAGATCAGGTGTCTGGGAAGAGCGCGTTACATATAGCCAGTAGAAAGACTCCGATCGTGTAAATTCCATATATAATTATATAATTCTAGTACAGAAGGTGTCAAATCTGTGTAAAATGACCGGAATCCTTCTCAGTCTAGAATATCAGTTAAAAGTCTGGATAACGAGATATCGTATGGAGTAAGACGAGTCTCGTAACGACCATAAAACTTCCTCAGTGACGTTACTAGTCTAGCACATATATAACAATGGTTGAGTAGCTTATCTGAAAGTCGCTTAGCCCTCAGAACAAAGTCATTATTAGCCATCAGAACAAAACAGATTATAGAAGAGAAAAGCATATTTCTTGTTTCATTGCTTTTAATTACTCCTTGAATATCGGTTATCCAGTGGATACAGTTCTTCTACGTTAGAACCCTTACCTTACCTTATGACTATATAATATTAGTTGCGAAGTTTTATGAGTGTCACCTTACAAAGGCTTAAGACCATTACATGTAAAGATGATGGATAAATCCAAACCACAAGTCCAAAAATCATGAAACCATAGGACATACAAAATCAGTGAAAATGAAAAACAAATGGAAAATAACAAAATATGTCTACTTGAAGAGCATATGTGAACCCCTGTGATGGAGTGAGATCAGGTGCCCGGGGAGAGTAGTAAACCCTACAAAGTTTTATGACTTACCGAAGTTTCTTCACCACTTCACGTATTGAAAATGAAAAACTCCTGATACGGCGTTAAAATGTAACATTACTATTACTATTGATATTTATGTTGATGAAACACAGCATAATGATTACATATTTATGTATTTATTGTATAGCTATTGACATATTAACATGTGTCAAATATCTGTATTGTATTTGCTGATTTACATGTCTTTTGATATACAATGTATTTAATTACTATCTGACATGTACTTACAAATTTATTTTAACAGGAAGATTCATTTCTCGATTACAATCACGAAATCATTACTATTAATGATGTTCTTGAAACGGCCCCTCAGTTCAATCAACGAAAGTATAACATATCAGTTGATGAGGTAATATATTTATACATCTACCTGCCTACCTACCTACCTACCTACCTACCTACCTACATACATACATACATACATACATACATTCATACATGCATACATGCATGCATACATACATACATACATACATACATACATACATACATACATACATACATACATATATACATACATACATACATACATACATACATACATACACACACACACACACACACACACACACACACACACACACACACACACACACACACACACACACACACACACATACATACATATATATATATATATATATATATATATATATATATATATATATATATATATATATATATATATATATATATATATATATATATATATATATATATATATATATATATATAGTTTATTTTATATGCATATTTATCTTGCTGCAACATTGTTTGAGAATTAATCACATCATTAATGATTGTTTGTTTAGTTTAGATTTAAGTAAAATGTTATAGCAAATACACAATATAGGCCATAGAACACTTCGAATTTCCGGCGTTTACTCCTCTTGAGGACATGGTATATCCTCTGGTTTTACTGGCCCGTACTATTTCACCGTAGTGCCAATTTGTCACAACGATAGGTCTCTTTGCAATTGAGCTATACATGTGCATGTTTGTATTTGAAAGTCAGTTTAATGTAACATTTCTTCAAATCTTGAACTTTCTAATTAGGATCTTTTTGCATTTTACCTTTAGAATATGGCAGTAGGAAAAGAACTTCAACTAGAAATATATGTCACTGTAGAAAATATAGCTGGGGAATCACCTAATCTTACTATATCAGTAAGTATATATTAAAAGAGATACAAAACCAAAAACAATATAAATTTCTGAAAAAAAAACTAAGGTGTATTACCATAATTATATACATTTATTCAGAGTTTCCTCTTTCTTACTTTATTAAGCTTTAAATACCAATTTATTTTCTTATCTTTGGTGGTAATTGCACTAACCTAATGTGTAATGTATTACTACTACTCAGCTTTTGTGTATCGACTATATTGATCATTTTGATTCAAAATAACAAATAGTGTTAAACATTTCTTTCTGTGACTTATGCATGACATTTTATATTATATATTTTGTCGATTGAAGGGTACGGACGTTTTTGAAATATCAAAGGTAACACAAGCGGGAATATCACAAAGAGGGCGCAGGTATAAGGTGGGAATAGTGTTGAAAAGAGCCCTCGATTATGACAAAGGACCGCCACATACAGTCTCATTTACCTTGAATGCTACGGTACACATAACATCTATCATTAATTCATTCATTTCATTGAATCTGCGATATATTGCACTACAATTTTCATATAATTAGGGAGAAACTTACAATGTATCGAGATACGATTATATCGTAGGAAAAAAGTGATTTTTCATTGTACCTGTCGTAACCACTCAGATACTAGTCGCATGCAATTCATACTTTGATTCTTTGTTTTATATCAAACCACGATACCACTCAAGAAAATTCAAACTTTCACTATAATACATTCACAAATAAATCTTTGGGGTATAATAGATTTTTCATTAACTATACCGATTAGGTAATATCCATTGTACATAACATTTTTGATGTTATAGTAAAACTCTAATTCAGTTGACGATGCTACAGTAGCCACATATTGTCTTATATATTTTAGATCAAGGATCATCCCGAGTTTGCCAACAGCGTTTTCATAGAAGTTGATATTAAAGACGTAGACGACCAAAATCCAGAGTTCACTCTTAAGACATATAATTGCTCTACTTATGAAGAGGTTAGTGCTTTTCATTTGAATTCATCGTTATATATAAGCCTATATATTGGACCTTTAATGGTTTTACATGCATTCATATTTTATATATGTACTGAAGAGTTTTACTAATGTATATACTAAATCGCAAGTCATTTACAACAATTGACCAATAAATTCTATACTCTGAATTTCATTTTTCCTAATCGATAATAACATCAACTGACTTTGATATTCTTGCCTTTCAGAGTACATCGTTTAAGTGGGCCTCTGAAAAACCTTTGGCTCACGATCTCGATACGTCAATTAATGAAACAATCGGTTACGATCTAATAGGAGGTAAGCTATCTTCGCTTGCTTATTATTCGTGCTGTTTCTAATATCATTGTTTATATTGTTCATCAGAAAATCATGTTTACCTTTAAATATATTTCAAATGTACCTCATTAATTTTCTACGTAAAGATAGCTTATGAAACTAGTACAAAGATGTATAACCCATTTCAAAAAATGGGATTTGAAAAGTTGTGCACTTTGATTAAAGTTTTTCTCCTTTTATTAAAACGTAACATTATGTGCGATTACATTTGGTGTTAGGGTGCATATACAACCACTAAATAAATATGTTTTTCACATACACAAAATTAGATATACATACACAACCATGATAATTAAATTTTATTGTATTGTGATATAAGTTATATACTACAGCTAAAATTTTAAGGACAGAGCTATGCATTAAGGAAGATAATAGATTAGAATAATTTACAAACTTTTGTCAAAATTAATTAAAGGCATATAGTTATGCAAGCGAATTAAACAAGATGGTGTAGCATGTGGTCACACTATGTATTAACGGTTCAAGCGTCGTCACTAACATTTAAAGGTCATAATTAGTATAAATTGTGTGATATTGTATTATCAAGATACAAACCGTTTGACTGCAATGAAAGAAGGATTTCAAAATGTCAGAAGATGATTTCTGATAATCACTAGCTATTAATAGCCACGGCAAAATTTGCAGAATTTAAACTTCAAATGTGCTTTTCGTGTCCTTGTTATATTTACTTTCATTCAGAAGCTTGTCTCGTTAAATGTAAGAAGCGTTGTCTGATGAATCTGAAGTATATCAGATAAGTAGAAATACATAAACCCATATACAGATGGTAAAGGTATATTACTACACGTATATGGAAAGTTATGATAAATTTGAAGCTGTAACATTTTCCATATAGTGAAAGAAAAAAGAGGAGTTACCGGCTCAGTTATGTGGCAGAAGTCACCATGGAGCTATACAATACATGAATATAAATAATATAATAGAACATTTAACACATTACAAAAATATTTGATTGTAGTGCAATTACGATACCGACTTAGGACGGTCATTTAATTTGACAAAAGCCAAACAAATGGTGTGGTTAACCGGTTTACGGGCCCAACTTCCCACTCACCGTAACAGCAGAACAATCAAAAGACGTACATTTAAAAATTTATAAATAATCCTCCATGTAAAGAACAAGGGTCAACATGTATCGCATATTGAGAGGTCATAAAAATATAAACACGTAAGGTATTGTAAAATTTATAAAGTTTATAAAATTTATAAATATATTAAAAGAAGTAAATGTATCGTCAGTACATGTCAGTATTCATTACACGATCCAAGTGCAAAGCACAAGTGCTGGATTCTGTATTAACTTCAATGTCGAGTTCTTTAAGATATATTGCAAGTAAATATGTATCGAAGTTTTTGCTATCGATAGACATCAGGGAGAAGTTATGTCCTTCTATATTTTTATCGTTTGTTTTCAGTCTGTGAGTACTATTGTCATACAGCTGAGTCAAATTTCTTTCTTCTTAAATAGATATCAACAAGATAACTGAATGTTAAATTGAAGGTTTTTGCAAGGTGCTTTATATGTCGACATAGAATATTTTGCATAGATTCAGCTTCGTACGAATGAAGGAACACATCAGCTAATAAAGATGTACAATAAGTGTCCATAGGAATATTATCGATATATATTAACGATTTGGTTTAAAAAGGTAAATCCTTTCTGAAAAGAAGTCTCACAATCACTAAAAACAAAAGTAACTCCCAATTGTATACATGAAATTCCGCCTTACCATCTACCATACAATTCCTATCTCACAATTAATAATTAAATCCATTTTTATACACATCTTTACAGAAAGAGATTCCCTTTTTGTTCACGTTCTACTAATAAATAATTGCGATATACTCCCTCAGCAAGATTTATGTAACAAGAGCAACGCCAACGTAGCATACGCCCCCAACTGGTTATTTTTGTAACGTGGGCATAACTCACATGACCACATTAGAAGTCATCTATTCCTCAAAATGAACTACAAACTACAAACAAAATTTTTCCATTCCAATGTTTTTACCTAATGGTTAACAGATTTGTCACTCGTCTTCAAGACAGGCATCCTAATAATAACTTACTTGACCTAGATATCCTTAAGATGCATCTGTATACCAAACATCAATTCAATGTATCTAGCTGTTACTAGGAGAATGAAAAGAACTTCTAATTGTAAGAAATTTACTAAGTCCAAGGGGGACAACTCTTACAGAAATTATTGAACCATAACCAAATTTCAATTTGACCTAAATATTCTTTAGATATATCAGTATATCAAATATAAATTCAACATCTTCGTTGGTGCCAGAGATAATGTGCAGAAACTGCTAACTTTAAGAAATTTCCTAAGTCCAGGTGGAATAACTATGACAAAAAGTATTGAACAATAACCAAGTTTTAACATGACCTAATCAATATCGAAGACGTACCAAACCGTTGATCATTCTCAAAGTCCAAGGACAGATACAGAATCGTGTAAGTTTCAAAAAGAAACTGTTGTGAACCCCGAAATACTGAAAAATTCGAGGTGAGACCAGGTGCCCGGGGAGAGTAAGCGTTTCCTGTTTGCATGCATCACCCATCTAAATATCATTGAGATGTATCTGTATACCAAATATCATTTCAATATCTTTATTGGTTCCAGAGATAATGAGCGGGAAGTTTAGATGGACCGACCGACAGACAGCAGCAAAATAGTATGTCCCTCCTTCTTCGAAGGGGACATAATAATATTCTATACATTTTAATACCTTCTTAGGTCGCTAAAATCCTTCCTTAAAGTATGGCTAATCCTAAATGATAACCCAAGTACAGGTAAATGCCCTTATTTCTAAAAATATATTCATGTCTGAAAAAGACTTTAAGAGCTTGTATGAGCTTTTTGTAAACTCGCACTATAAATGTAAAATACGAAAAATATTAGTATCATGTGCCAATAACAATCACATCAGTGGACAGTCATAGTTCCCAGAAAATCAGAAAAGAGACCAAAAAAGCCGAAAGAGTAAGTGTTTCTTGTTTAGAAAGCCGCATCCACAATGAATGCTTAAACACATATAAAACATAAAATTAACTAACCATGATACACAGAATATGAAATGTACAGCAAATGCCAACCACACGAGATGAGAAAAAAAGATTTAAAACACTTACAAAAACGAAACATGAATCAGAGTCAGAAAATAAGACTGGTAAATTCTTACTGGATACATCCTTTATGTTTTGGAGATAACATGGTTGTAAACCAGTATAATTCATACAGTATTAGCTACCAATAAACTGTTAGATATTATTAAGATTACAATTTCCATCATGTAAAACAGAAACAGGGTCCATTACTCACCTATTTGCGCATTGCAAAAGCTAAAAGAGCTCTGTGGATCAAATTCGCTGTTTTGATAATACATAATACAAGTATTGATACTGTCCATTCACCATGGTATATGCTGTTTCTAATTTATCGATGTAATTTATTTGATTATTATAAAGATAAAATGCATCATTTATTTCATCTATCTTTCATACATGTAGTTGAAAATTATGAAGAGGAATCAAATAGACCTTAGTACACGTGAAATGTGTTTTACTTAACTCTTATATTCTACAATGTATTAATACTTACATACAATATCTATAAACACTGCGGAAATCCAATGATTGTATTCTTTTATAATACTTGAAGTATAAATTTGATGTCCAAAGGCTATCTAAAACGTTGCAAATGCATTAGTGATGGTTTCAGCAAAAACAATTGCTAATACAAAATATATGAAATAAATGTCAAATGCATTAAAAATTTAATTATATAACTGTTTCTCTTTTGACCTTTGAAATGCTTATTGTCGAAATCTGAATTAGTTATTACGATTGTCTATTTAATTTGCTGGTTCATAGTTTAAATAACATGCCGTTTTATTAGAATGGATGAAAGCAAAAGCCTTCTGTTGCCCTACTATCCTGTTTGGTAAATATCTCATTTATTAGTAGTTATAAATTAGTTGTGTACCATTACACTGCGCTACAATACAACCCTTGACAAATATCGCTATTACATTGTCGGGCTGGCGCACTGGGCCTTCGACGACAGGGACATTCCATTCAGAAACAAGATTCTGTGATACACCCGCGATAAGCCAAAAATATGTAAATAAACATGAATATGTCTTGTGTTTGTAATGTATGTGACGAAACTACGGGTTTAAACAAACGTCGTTTCATTTTTGGAAAAAAAATCCATTTCACATGTTTAATGAAATTTGGGAGGAATTAAGTGTTATTCCTCGCGATAATGATGGATTTTCTGATTTTGTATGCATGCAATGCTATAACAAATTTAACAAATTAGCGAAAATTAATTTTGACTTGCATACATACACACAATCATATATATCTATATAAGCATAAAAAGTGACAGCGACACTAAAAGAATGAATAAATTGTCCAATCTTAGAGACGATCTTCCCCTTCTTCAGTATACAATAATTACAAACACACAGAACACATAGCATGACAACCACAATCAAAAAGCTATATGCAAAGCACTGAACTAAGTGAAACAAGAATTGCTCTTTAAAGTATGCATTGCTAGATTGTTTATCACTATAGGTTAAGATGTTCATAAGCAGTTTTGTGCCCATTTTATCCTGTTTTTATCTTTGATTTACCATAAACCATCTGCGTGGTCTATTAGGTGATGGAGGGCACTTGAAAATTGATAACAATACGGGCTCTCTCACTATCATCATACCATTTGACAGAGAAAAGAAAGATTTCTATGCAGTGACGCTCCTGGTATGTATCTATACTGCATTATTATGATTTATGATTTATCTAATCACCAAAAAATTTTAAAATATATGTTAAATGTAAAGATGATGGATAAATCCAAACCACAAGTCCAAAAATCATAAAACCAGAGGACATACAAAATCAGTGAAAATGAAAAACATGGAAAATAACAAAATATCTCTACTTGAAGAGCATATGTGAACCCCTGTGATGGAGTGAGATCAGGTGCCCGGGGAGAGTGAGCATCTCCTGCTTGCTAGCAACACCCGTCACATATACCCAGTAGAAAGAGTCAGATCGTGTAAATTCCATATGTATTTATATATGGAGAAGTCGAAGTAGGTAACCTTCTAGTATAGAAGGTGTCAAATCTGTGTAAAATGATCGGAATCGGTCTCAGTCCAGAATATCATTTAAAAGTCTGGATAACGAGATATCATATGGAGTAATAAGAGTCTCGTAACGACCATAGAATTTCCTCAGTGACGTTGCTAGTCTAGCACATATATAACCCTGGTTGAGCAGCTTAACCGAAAGTCGCCTAGCCCTCAGAACAAAGTCACTGTAATTTGAACATGCTCTGGAATAACGTATTAACTGAGATATGAATACGCCGTATGCGGGCGATGATGGAATGTTGCTACTTATGAAAGGAAAGTTTGTGATAGCGAAATTGAAATCGTCACGTTTGTCATAGAGTGAGGTGTTCAATTGACCATTTATGTCGAAAGACAACATAATATCTAAATACGAAGTAGAATTACTACTTTCTGTGGTTTCTTTGACCTCAAGTGCACTTGGATAGATGATGCTAAGGTAATCCGCGAATGAAGGATTATTAATTGAAAGCAAGTCATCTATATATCTGTAAGTAAAATTGAAGCCAAGAGCCAATTGGTTTTTTCCTTGCGAAAGCAAAGACTGAATGAATTCAGCTTCGTATGAGTAAAGGAATATGTCAGCCAGAAGCGGAGCACAGTTAGTGCCCATTGGAATGCCGACAATTTGTTGAAAAACCTTACCTCCAAACACCACAAAAATGTTATCGATAAGAAAGTTCAACATCTGGATGACAGCTGTTTCATTATTTTATTATAAAAGAAAAAAGAGGAGTTACCGGCTCAGTTATGTGGCAGAAGTCACCATGGAGCTATACAATTAATATTTTGTGGTTTAAAAACGTAGTTTGAAAAATTTCAATAAAACTTAAGCTGGCCGTTTTTATATCAATATTTAGCATCTGAGTGATATCAAAGTAGAGCTGCAAACAGTTTCTCCAAGATCAAAGGGTATTAAACATTGACAAAATAAGTGTTCACTCTTTACCTGTCAGAAGCTTAATGTGACGTTACACTTACCATAACGTCACATGGCATCGCCTACAGCTTTACCTGCGAACATTTTATGTCTATAGTTTCTATTTCTGTAGATTTGCGCCAATAAATCAGAAAGAAAACATTTTAGAGTATATGTGAGTTAGCTGAAGCACTGAGTAACCATGGCATAATTTAGCTATAATTATTAGTGGTTTAAATGGGTAAAATGTGTAAAAAGTTCGATATTTGTATATCAATGTAGAACTTATATATTGCAATATAATTTTACATTACTATATTTCTATTTATTATATCTGCGTAAATGTACATATGTATTCAGTAAGTTCTGCGTTTTTGCTTTCTCAGTTTGAACATAGGGCGCATAGCGTGTCGCATATTCCAAAATTGTTGGTAATACAGGATTCGCTCAATAGATTAAATAATGATAAAGTCTAGGCATTAGGGTAAAGTAAAGTAGCAAGTTCAGTTCTATGACATTCATAGGCATTATGCTGAATAAAATGACAAGTTCTATGGCATTCAATGGCATAGAGATGAATGTAAGATGCAACTTCAATCTTCCAAATATGACAACTGAGTTTAATTTGTCAACAATATTCCTCGATTTCTATAAAAATATAAAATATCTCATTTAGGCCAACTATTATTGTTTATGATATATAAGATTTTCTCTTTGCCTTTTATGTGTCATTGTCGTCAACAATTATGTACTTTGAATTATTAATGATTTTTAATATAAGTTATGACCTTCCTGTAATGGGTCAAAACAACCCGAGATGCCAGCGAAACTAAATAACACAATGTTATCTGAGCAATTTATTTACAAAAACTCATACCAATAAAACAAATATAACCTTTCAGTAAACCAATAACAATATGAATAATAAATACATAATATATATACCTTATAATTTAGTGCACCATATGCGCATTTCGACAACTTATGTCTCTTCAGTGATGCTTGTGGCCAAATGATTGG
This sequence comes from Pteria penguin, assembly GCA_035048485.1. Taxonomy (NCBI): domain Eukaryota; kingdom Metazoa; phylum Mollusca; class Bivalvia; order Pterioida; family Pteriidae; genus Pteria; species Pteria penguin. Next base: position 5,512,518 of record CM068580.1, read on the forward strand.
AATTCTCAAAAAGAAGATTGTCTATCATTAAATTAAAAAGTATAACAAATAAATGTGACAATTTTTGAGATAAATGAGATGACTCTCATTATATAATATGCACTAGTATGTTTGACTTGAATAATATTGTACCATGTTTGATGCTGTAGCAACACATATTAACATTTAATATTTGCCTTCAGGCATACCAAATAGATCAACCCCTGTTTCGCCGAGACGTTACCATCCTATATATCACTGTATTAGATGTAAATGACCATCCACCAGTCATGGCAAAACCTCGTTATACAGCCAGCATTGCCGAAAACACGCCCAATGGTACCGTGATTATATCACTCGGAGCTTCTGACCTTGACAAGGTACACGTTATATAAATATATCTTTCTGTGAATTATCTACCATGTCCTAATCAGAACATTCGGAAGTTGACCTTAAAGACATAATCTAATATACATAAGCCAGAACATATTAACTTGAATGAGTGTTACAGATTTTTTTTTTCATACTGTTATGAGAGAGACTTTATGCTTTCTATTCAAACATCTAAACATTTCGACCTTACTGATGAATCAATGACACCTCCAGATATCGCGTTGATATTTTAGTTATCGATAACGCTTTTGATAACGCGAGTTTGAAAACTATATTAATGGCAATTATCCATCTGAAATTCAATTAAACAAAGTCAAGCCAGGAAACAACTTTTTTGGACTTAGATATCAAAATTGTTAACAACAATATCCATACCAACATATATGATATACGTGACGACTTTGGATTTCCTATTGTAAGTTAACCTAATCTAGATGGTGATTTTCCCAAACTCCCATCATATGATATATATATATATATATATATATATATATATATATATATATATATATATATCTATATATATATATATATATATATATATATATATATATATATATATATATATATATCTATATATATATATATATATATATATATATATATATATATATATATATATCTATATATATATATATATATATATATATATATATATATATATATATATATATATATATATCTATATATATATATATATATATATATATATATATATATATATATATATATATATATATATATATATATATATATTTATATATATATATATATATATATATATATATATATAATATATATATATATATATATATATATATATATATATATATATATATATATATATATATATATATATATATATATATATATATGGGTCAAATCTTCCGATAATTTCACATACGCGGGTTTTAAACTTATTAAACGCCTTCGACATCGACATCGCTAAGACCATAGTTCTTGTATTGGGTCCCTCTATAACCCAATGCAGACTTTTGCATGCGCGTTAGACTCTGAATAACAGGCGGTTGGGACTCTATGACGGGCCTTGTCAAAACCTTTCCGGAAGAGACATGGTCCTCGTCCCCTCTAATTGTTAGTCGGGACTCCTATTGATCTAGGATCTGAGCTCGCTTACAGACGGGCAGAACACGGTTTACTTTTCTTGATGTCTCCTTACATATTTTTGAAAGCAACATATTACTCTATAAACTGTTCGTGTATTATAAAATTTTTATGACCTCTTTTCTTGAGAAAACTGTTGATCCTTGTTCTCTATATGGGGGTTTATTTACATGTATAAAATTTTAAATGTGTGCTGCTTTTGCGGTGAGAGGGAAGATCTCTGAGATATGTTCACTCTAAAGCAGATGATCATGCGATTTTGCTACATATAATGAGGAAAAACCTGCTATGATGTATATAATGGTACATCACTTAAGATATAAATATAATTTTAGTTACCATTTATTACAATTTTAAGGGTTCAAACAGCATGTTTATCTTTAAAATGGAAGGCGCACATGCCGCTCTCGGATTAAATGAAGAATCTGGACAGATATTTGTGCAAAACAGTGAGAAACTAGACTATGAAACAACACACATTATCAATTTAACGGTATGTATAAACTTACAATATTCACCACTATATTTATATTCATTGTATGCAAGATAAATATGACGTCTATGTATATGTAATGTACATTTTTTACGAATATTTTAAATGCTTAAGGCAGTCATTGAGTATATAATCATGCAACAAATGTAGTGAAAACATTTCACAAACCCTACTACGTCACTTAATCCGAAAGCAATAAAGGACATAAGATGATAACTTTCTGGTTGTTCCTTTTTGACTCCCGCTCGGTACCATTTTGCTTTACATATATATTACTACGAATACAATTTATAAGTCCTTATTAGTTTAGATGTTAATTTAAATTATAGATTTAAAGTTCATTGCTTATTTATTACTATTTCATACAGCATAATTTTTGAAGAGTTGACTACATAGAGAAATGAACCTCGGACATAGAAAATGTCCTTTTTCTTCACATTGATATCGCCGGACATCTATTTCTACTTAAGTTTATTCCATATAAATATTCCTGTTCATATATAATTACCGTTCAGCTTGAGTAACATTTAAGTCATTGTTTTTTATTAAGGATTCAGTTATGAGGGGGGGGGGGGGTAGCGGGGGAGGGAGATTTTTATTTTTATATGTTAATTCCTCTATTATCTGCATGTCGTTGACAATATTCTTATACATCAAAGTCAGATGTTTTCCCTCTTCGTTAACTGACACAGTACATACGTATAAATAATTTTGCAGGTTTTTGCACAAGAAAATCTAACACAAAAACACAAGAATAGCACCTCTGCTAATGTAGTAATCAGGCTTACAGATGAAAATGACAACAACCCAATTTTCTCTCAACCAAAGGGATATGATGTTTCTTGTAATAAAACAAAAAAAGTTGGGGATGCACTACTTCAGGTAACAAAGTCAATTCTTGCCTTCACCACACCAATTGAATGAAGTTTGTGTTTGTTAACAGACCGTCCTAAGTCAGTATTTTACCCGCAATACAATCGAATATTTCTGTAATGTCGTGTTCGGTGTTTATTTGATAACTCTCATGTTTTATGCACAAGTCCTTGGTGATATGTGTCATACAGGTTGGTCAGATGTCTTCTATTTCCTCTTCATACACAGCATGATGTATCATTATAAATAAAAAAAAAATTGCCATGCTTCTTACTTTGCTCAAGTGATACCCGTTTCTTAAATCATCTATTTTGCTATCAAGCCATTTGAAGGAAAATACATAAACAATATCCGTCTACTAGGGACTTTTTGAAGCATTCATCAAGTGTCAGAGTATAAGAATTTCAATCATCTTCATCTTTGACCATGACAAACGACTAATCCCCCTTTGATACCACAATTTGTGGAATGCCCCATGGTCCTATGTTAAACGGTTTGTATCTGTACAAATTGTTCACAAGGGTTATTCACTACATACCCCCTTGGGAAATTTGACTTCGTGTTCCTGTCTCCGTCGTATGTTCATGCGTGTATATTTATGTATTACCTCCTCGATTTGAAAGGTTGTTGCAGGACTTTTGCGACGGATGTTGCATACAACCAGGGGACGCTTACTCATCTCGATTTTATGGGGGTTCGCATTTGTCTGAATATGACACTAAACACGATATTGTCCCCTTTATTACATGGACTATGAGATATGATTTACCGTTCGGTACTTCTTCGTTGTTTACTTAAATGCACAATAATGTAATCCTATCGCAGCAGTGGTATATGTACGTTGTAACTGAGCGGATTGTTAACTTCTAATATATTTTGTTGAATATTTAAATTTATCAAGGAACAAAGACACCAGAAACCACATTTCAAGTCTACATTCCGCAAATTTTACTGTCGCTATGAAACCTTGCCGTTCTCAAAAATCTCAGAATTAAATTTACATATATATTTTCATAATACATTATCATACCATTTTATTTATCATGAATTTTTATTCCTTGTGGATATGACTGGTCGGCAGCATATTTGTATTAATCAATGGTCCTCGATAGACAATATTTATACTTTGTCTTGATTGACTACTGTTATATCAATTGATCGTCGTGAACTGCACTTCAATGAAAAGTTTTTTGCGATGTTCTGATGTGCATGTATATACTTTGTGACTTCTGTCATACGGTTGATTCAGATGCTGTTTTTCTTCTTTTTTTTTTTTCCTTTGAAAAATACATGCTTCCTTTAAGGACCTCTATGTATCTTACAATATAATATAACGAATAATTGTCAAATTATGATGACTTTGTGGTAAAATATTCCAATAAAAGACAAACTTTGAAAACTCTATTTTCAGGTTAACGCTTCTGACATAGATGACAATGAAAACGGTTTAATAACCTTCCAGTTAAAAGGAGATTCTAAATTTAGAATAGACTCTAAAACTGGTATTATATTCTTAAATCAAACATTGGACAAGAATTTTAAACACGAATATTTTCTTGAAGTGACAGCAACTGATAACGCGGTAATACAAGCAGCAAGAAGGTAAATATGAAATATGGAAATTTTTTATATTGTAGTGATTTCAAACATGGTTAATGGTATATAATCACTGCTTTCATATCAGAACTCAAACTACACCTACACTTATATCTTCAATTAAAGAATAAATTCTGCTGCAGTCATGAACAATTATAATGGCATATCAATCATATTCATAGCAGAAAAGAGAGAATTGCTATGAGAGAAAGAAGTCAAAAGATGTATATTTTGTATATTTGAAATCAGCAAAATATTTGTTATATTTATATTCTGCACTAAGTTTAAATGTGTTGACACTTTTGAGAAATTAGCTTTGTTATTAAGTGTTAATTTTTGATGAGAATAGATAATTATAACAAAAAGGAACGTAGGTCAAATGTCAAGGTCAATGCCACTAAAATAAGGGTGGTAGTTGTACGTTTTTGTCATACTGAAGCAATATATGAAAGAAAATAAAGAAGACATCTTAATCAGCTTCCCAGGATGAGAGTTGAATCCTGAACCACTTTCTCAGTTACGAGCAACTTATCCACTAGTCTACACCGGCCCTATTCCTTTAATGATATATTTTAAAATGAGTAACATTAACAT
>CM068580.1:5518070-5810570 GCA_035048485.1 Pteria penguin
AATCAATCAAAAAACTATTATTTGGCAACGTCGGCACAAACTTATGGCAAAAAAAAAAAAAAAAATTTTTATTTTAATATTATACGTATAATATAAATAAAAACAAAAGATTTACCTTATGTAAAAGAGTAAATAAAGAGAAACATAATGGGATTATTGAATATAATGGTTAATACCAGATATGGAGTAAGTTATGTTCTCGCCGTTCAGCTCCTGACTTGTGTTACACAATAGTACCTAATATCAAACATTGGAATTGATCTTCGCAATGTATGCTTCTCTTTGTGAAGCGGGGGCAGTTTGTCAAACACATCAATGACATCTATAAAGAAGTTGGATGTTTGACTGTAATGATGGAATTCCCATATCTCTAGCAACACCCGTTATATTATACGAAGACCTTTCCACGAAGTCTAGTCTTTTCATTGTGTATATCTGACCCTCTGCAAAATATACATGATTAATCACTAAGTGAACTATTCATGAATTCAAAATGACTCCTATTATACAATATCTCAAAACAATGCAAAGCCTTTCAGATCGCTTTGAACATGTCAACCAGTCTAAAATTGGTTCTCTTCTGATTGCTCAAATTTCTCTAATTTCACTATACTTATTTCCAAGTCATTAACAAAACATGTGACTAGATCCGATCAGTAGATTTGGTTGGTTCTATACCATTTGACGACAGTAGTAAAGGACGCATCTATCCATCTTTAGCTTTCAAACATCATATTAAAAAATAACATTTTATTTTTCAATAAAGGCATCTGGTGGCACAAAATAAATATACTGTATACAAGTTTGTATACATGTTGTATACAAGTTTTTATACATGTTGTCATAGCTATTCTGCTTACAATAACAACTTTAAACATAAGGCCACTCAAAAACTAGATTTGTACATTCTGATAATAAATTCTAATATTAACAAACTTAAATTGATTGCTTGAAAACGGAGACGTTTCTGTTGTATTGATGTGCAGACTGTAAATAACTGATCCATTTAGCCCTATATCATCCGTCCTGTTGCAGTCATATTACAATAACCAGCTATGGACGAAAATAAGGAGATAAATAAGTAATTGATTTGTTGTAATGGACTTAATGAGAAGATGATCATAGGCTAAGGCATAACAATGAGTACGTTTTCACATCAAAGAAAAAATACTTTGTTTCGAACATATCTAAGCCTTTCAGCTAATGGGTATAGTTTTGCTGTTCTGCTGTTAGTCAGTGGTCAAATTTAAAACATTATTTAATTTACAACGATTAAGAAACAAGTTAACAACTTATAGAAATCTATGCTCGTTTGGCACGGATCTTGGCGTAAGGGTGTCGTTTGTGTGGGAGGAAACCGGAGTACACGGAGAAAACTCACAAAGTGCAGGTTTGGTGACAGCCTCGCCATCTCCACGTACCACACCGGGAATCGAACCCGGGTCGCCAATGGTGAGAAGCGAGCGCCTCTAACCGAGTGCACTACCTGGCCCCACCCCCCCGGCCCCCCCCCCCCCCCCCCTCAATGTCAAATAGTAATATAAGTAAAAACGTAAAAGTACCGAAGGGTAAACCATATCTCCATGGACAAAAGGGCAATATCCGTGTATAGTGTCATATTCAGAACAAATGCAAAACCCCAATAAAATCGAGATGAGACTTTTAGATGTTCTAAATACTAAATATATTGCATGACATATACCTAATTTTTTCCGTTATCTTTGCAGCAATATCCCGTCCTCACCTTGCTATGGAGTCTTTTTTATCTCAACTTATAAGGTACTAGCAAGAGCCTGTTCCATCCATACAACGGTTTTAATTCCAAGGGCCAAACGACTGGCCACTAAGTTTGCTTATGCAGGGATATGTTAAAGGAACTTCTGAAATCGTCACTGAGGAAGTTCTAACGGTCGCTATGGGGATCTTGTACGAAAATATGAAGTGCCTCTGTCTAGAATGAATGATAATATTCTGGAATGTGAACTAAATGGCCTTTTACAGTAGAACACCAAATAATATTTTGTATACCAGTTTTGTACTTCCGTATGTCCAATTAGGAAAACCAAAACTCTTGAATTTGATATGTTACTTAAGAACTGCTGTGACCGGGTGATGCAATGCAAACTAGGAGACCCTTACTCTCTCTCCCCCCCGGGCACCTGGTCTCATCTCGGAATTGTTCAGTAATTTTGGGGGTTTCACAACAGTTTCTTTTTTTAAACTTACTCGATTTTGTATCTGTCCATGGACTTTGAGAATGATTAAAACGGTTTTGTACTTATCTTCGATATTGATAAAAACAAAGGCACGAGAGCTCCATTACACACAGGTTAGAAAAAAACTTCTTAACAATCAATATTTAGACATTACCTTGAGCAGGTGGCATATTTTCTTTTCACTCGGCACGACTGATTATCAATTGAACAGCGGAGCATTGTCCATTTATATCCAGCACAAGAAGCGTCAAACGTGGTCTGGGATGATATCGGGGATGTTCCGTTATCCGATACCTGAAAATATATGGTCATTAAGCTACAGACTTCCCCTATCTATCCTATATAAAAAAGATTATCATGTATTTTGAACGTAACGTCCGTTAAATGTAACAAAAAGCAAACGATCTGTCTAAATTTTAGTTCACATACAGGCTTGGTGAGAAGTCTTCTGTCTTCAGTTTTGTAAATTACCCGTATATCTGAGATGTTAGTTTAATAATACGGATATAACAGCATAAAACTCTCTCTAGATGGTTTAAATCAATCTGACTTCCCGCTTTATGGACGAAATCCGAACTTAAGAACATACAATGTATGAGATAGAAATATTGCAATGTAGGAAGGCCCACTGTAAACTCTCCGGAATTTGATAATTAGATACATGTATGAGATACATACACTTAAAAGTGACTATTTACTCATAACAAACACTGATTAAATATAAAACAGGTAAAGTTATATTTTTAACTTCAACATTTAGTACGTTATATTTACCAAGAAATTGTTTTAGCACAATAAAATATGACTCCTGGAATGTAGTCGAGTCCGATTTAGTGAACTGTTTTAACTTGTATTTCGACTTCTCACAAATGATGCACTACCATCAAGTCATCTTGTAATCATGTATCATGAGTTCAATTAATGATGACACAATATAATAATAACATGCAAGAATATATTTCTCCTAATTTCTCGTCGGCCTCCATTTCGATTCCTCCAAATAAATAATTGCTCTGTTAAAAAAAAGGCAAGGTAAATTCCTTGTAAAAGAATTGACCGTTTAAATGTACCCTCAAGTTGTAATGTGGTAATGATCATATTTCTCACCTGTCAAGTCCCTTTTATAAGGAGTAGTTCGCCGGTTGTTTCGTTGATATCAAAATTATTTTCTGTATATAATGAGAATAACACGATATAAATATAATTTGATAATGTAGGTATTAAATTGAATTCGTACATTAATAAAAACACTATAAAATAAAAAGAAAAAATCTCAAAAAACTTTTGTAATCCCAGTACTGGGTTACCCTGAAAGTGGATATAGTTTTCCAATTCATTCACATGACAGAATCAACACCAGAGAACAAAAACATTAAGGATTTCATAACAATATTGCCTGCACTCATTTGGTGTGGTTAACGGTTTGTCGGCACATCACCCAACTCGCCCTGACCACCTGCACAGAACATAAATCTAACATGTGACGATTACATATTTTGAAAGGCTGAAATTAACCATGGATGAACGAACGTAATATTTTACAATAAAAAGACTTGAAAAAACCCAAATCAATAAATGTAAAAATGGTGATATCCTTGAACAGAAACTCTCGAAAAGTTACAATACCGACCTTTCAACAATAGTTTTGAATAAAACCTAAAAACTCGTTTAGAAGTGTATGGTATTTAAAACCTGGTGAAAAAATAGGCTGTGTTTGGTAGATTTAATGACGAAATATTTTAGGACACTTTCAGAAAGATAAAGACGCATCGGGTTCAGTTGTGTGAGAGAAGTCGTCACGGGCATGCAGATGCAGATAAATAAAAAATAAACACACGGAAAGATATCACAAATATATTCTATTGTAATGCCGAGGGCCAAATACAAAACAAATGCCAAACCTGTTACGGCGTTTTCGATGTTTTCGTGATTATAATTCTCGTCCCCTCTGACTGTTAGCCGGGACTCCTATTGATCAAAGATCTGAGCTCGGCTTACAGAGCACAGTTACTTATGTTGATGTCGCCTTACATATTTTGATAGCAACATATTACTCTATAAATTTTTCGCGTGTAATTAAATTTTTATGACCTTTCGTCTTGAGAAACCTGTTGATCCTTGTTCTCTATATTGAGGATAATTTATAAAGTTTCAAATGTGTGTCCTTTGATTGTGCTGCTTTTGCGGTGAGTGGGAAGATAGGCGCCCGTAAACCGGTTAACCGCACCAATTGAGATATGTTTGTTACTTCAATTGACCGTCAATCGGTATCGTAAGCGCAGCGCTAGCACAATCGAATATTTTTGTAACGTCGTTTCTCAGTATATATTCTACTGTTATCATCTTTTGTGTACATGTCCTTGGTGATTTTTGTCATACACCTTTGTCAGATATCTTTAGTTTTCTCTCTTGTAAATAAATTTTATTCCAAAACTTCAAATAATAAAATATGTGATATAATTATAATGTATAACTATGTATTTTCGGAAGTGCTTTAAATTTATTTGAGTACGCGGAAAGAAGGCATGAGTGTTATGGTACACGAAAATATAATAAATCAGACATCCATATTTTGTCCTTCGAATGACTTCTACCGTTCTTTATTTTTTCATATTGATAACAAAATCCATTCATTACCATAGCAAATATTGCATGAGATATACGAATCCATTTTGAACTTAGACTTGCCCAAGCTGTCAATCCAGAATATCGACCCTAAGGAAATTGCTTTGACGTCTTCTCTTACAAATGTTATGAGCTGTTACATCCGAAAAGTGCGTAGAATCTCATGAGAAACGTTCTTTTAGTCCGTTTTGCAAATAAGGAATTGACTCATCTAATCTAAGGTACGTTTTGAGTCTCATACCAGTCCTCCATATTTCAAAACGAAGGATCATTTCATATAGTTATAAACAAGTAGCTGCTTCAAAAATCTTCAACTACAAACCAAATTAAAAATGCTTAAATCTGAGCAACCTTCTGAACCCAAAGCCATGTTTCTCATCTGAATTTAAACATACTCAATGTTACCATTATGTGACGAGAGATCTCTTAATCATCCGTTACGGCCAAATTACAGATCCTTTGAGTAAAGGGTGCAAACGTATAGAACTGCGATCAATCAAAATCATTGTAAACTCATGTGGAAAGTATACCAGAGGATTGGCGAATGTAGAAGTTCTGAAACACGACACTCTGTCTGAATCGATAAAATCAATCAATAGGTTGCTAAAGCAAATGATACGTAGACTCCTGCATTCCGAAAACAAAGAAAAAAGAGGAGTTACCGGCTCAGTTATGTGGCAGAAGTCACCATGGAGCTATGCAATACATGAATATAAATAATATAATAGAACATTTAACACATTACAAAAATATTTGATTGTAGTGCAATTACGATACCGACTTAGGACGGTCATTTAATTTGACAAAAGCCAAACAAATGGTGTGGTTAACCGGTTTACGGGCTCACCTTAACAGCAGAACAATCAAAAGACGTACATTTAAAAATTTATAAACAATCCTCCATGTAATTGTAAAACACATAATGGTATAAAAATATATGCGACATCAACATGATAAACCGTGCTCTGCCAGTCTGAAAGCGAGCTAAGACCCTAGATCTGTAGGAGTCCCGACTAACAGTCAGAGGGGACGAGGTTCAGGACCATGCCTCGTCTGAAAGAGGTTTGGACAAGGCCCGTCATATAGTCCCCACCGCCATGTTAGTCAGCGTGCAACGTTCAAGTAAAAGTCTGCATAAGGCTGTAGAGGGGCCAAATACAAGACCTATAATCTTTTTGATGATCTCAATATCATATTGTCTATTTAGGAGACGTTTGACTATTTTATTACATGATAAAATAACGTTATCGGAGCCTTTTACTTTCCTTAGTTTATATACTAGATCACCCGTAAAAATTAGGAAGGGAAATTCCATTGGATACATACTGTTGAAAAGAAATATACATCAGTTTTTTTGCGATGCTCTCGGGGTGATATTGTCGATGTGGAAGGTGTTTAATTATTTTAGAACCAGTAGATATGAAATTATCGGAACCTTTGTTCCTCCATAGTCTCCACAATAGGTCTCCGTAGAAATGGGGACGAGAAATTCCGTTGGATACGTATTGTTGAAAAGTCAACGAATATTTCCAAATTTAGATAAAATGTCTGAATACGACCGGTGAAGTTTATCAAAAGTGGTTCGAAACTTATTATATGTGTAGCCCGGAGTCAGAAGTTTGACAGAAAATTGTTTTATTTTACATGAAAATCCAAAACGTTAGTGCAGGCTGTAACATATGAAATCAATTGACCAATGTAAATTTCATATGATGGGAGTCTATGGATATCACCATCCAAATAAGGGAAATGTACAATAGGAAATCTGAAGTCGTCACGTTTTCATATATGTCTGTATGGATACTGTTGTTAACAATTTTAATGTTTAAGTCCAAGAAAGGTGTTTCCTAACAGAAGTATTGACTTTGTTTAGTTGAAATTCAGGTGGATAAAAGTCAGTGATATAATTTCAAACTCAGGGTTATCGATTACTAAAATATCGTCAAGGTATCCAGAGGTACCATTGAACTTATTAACAAGATCGAGACATTTCGACATTTGCATAGATGCATGAAATCCCTACCATAAACAATATAGAAATAAGAGGAGAATAAGAATTGATTTTTAAGTGCCCGATATTACATTAGTCGAATTCTTGTATGTGTGTATGTGTTTTTTTTTAAATAATAGCACTTGAAGATAACACTCCATAGAAATTTATAAGCATTATCATTAATGCACTGATAGGGCAAAGGTGGGTCTGTAAACCGGTTAACCACACCAAGTGCTCAACTACATATCAATTGACCGTCCTAAGTCGGTATCGTAAGTGCACTTTGGTCACAAGTTTTTATAATGTCCCTATGTGTTTTTTTTTCTACATTACTACCACATATTCGTTAATAGATGAAATGGAAGTTAAATTTATTTATAAAATACACATCTGCTAACTTACCCGTTTGGTCTAAGACTGCGTAACTCAATCGTGCATTTTCTCCTTCATCATCATCAGAAAGCGTTGATGTAAATGGGGAATTCCAAATTTCTCTCCTCAGTTATTGATAATATCGATTCCTTCTCTTGAAATGTAGGGTAATTGTCGTTCACGTCTTTTATTAAGACGCTAACCTGAATGAATGTAATATAACAAACAGATATTTATATGTTCAGGACCAAATCGTTGTGATGTAACAAAATTTCCCATTTGACGTCAATACTATTCAGGATTGCATAGTCGTACAACACTGACAAGAAATCTTAATAGAAAGTATTTGACATTTTTAAATTCTATAGAATGTAACCTGAAACGATGTGATAGCAAAAACATAGCTGAATTGAGCAATTATGTTGTGTAAATTCCTTGATTATGACGTTGTATGGTGACATTTGATGATACGTGATTAGCTTTTTCGACTCCCTATTTTTTGACTGCCTATATATGACTGCTTATTTTATCTGCTTACGTGCAACCGTCTGCTTTTGACTGTCTGCTTTTGATGTAATGCTTAGGCCACAACAAATTAATTCCTTGTTCGGCGGAATCGCCGCTCCGATTTTTTCCGATTTTCAGTTTTTTTTTCACATTTCCGGAAAAGAACTGGTCCGGTCCGGTTTTATTCTTTAATTTTGTATTAAGCGCCCGGTTCCGGTTTGCGCCAATTCTATGCAGCATTCAGCGGTAGTTTGTCTACACGTGGATAATGGACGGTAACAGTCCATTAACTTAAACGATATGTTGAAAAGTGCGGAAAATTTTACGTCTACAGTAAAACTGACAAACAGTTTCACGATAAAACTTACTTTGTTAGGGAAAATTCTGATTCCAAAAATAAATACACTGAAACAGCTGTCATCCAGATGTTGAACTTTCTTATCGATAACATTTTTATGTTATTGGAGGTAAGGTTTTTCAACAAATTGTCGGCATTCCAATGGGCACTAACTGTGCTCCGCTGCTGGCTGACATATTCCTTTATTCATACGAAGCTGAATTCATTCAGTCTTTGCTTTCACAAGGAAAAAAAAATTGGCTCTTGGCTTCAATTTTACTTACAGATATATAGATGACTTGCTTTCAATTAATAATCCTTTATTCGCGGATTACCTTAGCATCATCTATCCAAGTGAACTGGAGGTAAAAGAAACCACAGAAAATAGTAATTCTACTTCGTATTTAGATATTATGTTTTCGACATTAATGGTCAATTGAACACCTCACTCTATAAACAAACGTGACGATTTCAGTTTCGCTATCACAAACTTTCCTTTCATAATTAGCAACATTCCATATTCGCCCGCATACGGCGTATTCATATCTCAGTTAATACGTTATTCCAGAGCATGTTCAAATTACAATGACTTTGTTCTGAGGGCTAGGCGACTTTCAGTTAAACTGCTCAACCAGGGTTATATATGTGCTAGACTAGCAACGTCACTGAGGAAGTTCTACGGTCGTTACGAGACTCTTATTACTCCATATGATATCTCGTTATTCTGGACTGAGACCGATTCCGATCATTTTACACAGATTTGACACCTTCTGTACTAGAAGATTACCTACTTCGACTTCTCCATATATAAATACATATGGAATTTACACGATTTGACTCTTTCTACTAGGTATATGTGACGGGTGTTGCTAGCAAGCAGGAAATGCTCACTCTCCCCGGGCACCTGATCTCAAGTCCATCATGGGGGTTCACACATGCTCTTCAAGTAGACATTTTTCGTTATTTTCTATTTGGTTTTCATTTTGACTGATTTTGTATGTCCTCTGGTTTCATGATTATTGGACTTATGGTTAGGATTTATCCATCATCTTTACATTTAGAAAAAATGTATAATTATTTCCGCGGCTATTTTTTGCGTGGACAAACAGATTTGAAATGTATTCTTTTTTCATTACATATGACGATAGTTTCATAAAAAGATTTCTTCTTCTTCTTCCATTAAAGTGAAGGACCCCTTATGCAGCATCATATCACTAAATCATTTCTAAACTATAATTATTGATGGTAAAATCATCGAACATTGCTGTGATAGTAAAAAAAAAAAAAAAATACTACAAAGACGTTCTTTATTAAAGTTCAGTTTTACGTGTTTAATTTCTATCGTTCGCTGATTTGGATTAACAATTTATTACGTTGTACCTATTTTGCCACATTTATTTATAGTCTATTGGGAACGTATATCAAAATATCATGCAATCCGGTGAATATTTTTGACAACTTAATGGAGTTGTCGGAGTATTAGTGAAATGGTTATATGTAGGATTTGTAATCATGTTAATTAAACAGCCCTATTATATATGAAAGTACAGTTAAAAAAATCGCTAGATAGAAATATTGTAAAAAATAATAATAATAATTTCGATTTCCGCCTTTTTATTTTTATCATAAAAATCCGAAGAACAAGAATTTATTTTGCTGTGGCCTTACTAAACACTGATGTCGTGTAGGTAAGTTTCTTGTTCATATTCTAGGGATTGTTAAAAGTCCTAAAAATTTGAGATAAGGTTTCTGATGATAATAGCTTTAATGAACTTTGACAGTAAAGTCTATAAAACTTTTTGTCAATAAAATATCTGACCCGTTCATTTATCAAGAGCATCCTGCCCAGCGGTCAACGATGAAATCAAACCTCAGCCACTAATTTATTGCGTGTTCTATTTTGACTCTTCTTGACAACTAATGAACTAAAGGTAGGTTAAATTTTAACATTGACATCTAATCTCAACAGATCTCATGAATATAGGTTTTGAAAATAGAAAAACTGTGATTCTTTGATTGAAAAACAGGCAAGCATGATTATATTGGGTCATAATCTATTATTGAAAAATGACACCATACTCGACCATAAAATGAA
Organism: Pteria penguin; assembly: GCA_035048485.1. Classification (NCBI taxonomy): domain Eukaryota; kingdom Metazoa; phylum Mollusca; class Bivalvia; order Pterioida; family Pteriidae; genus Pteria; species Pteria penguin. The sequence continues at coordinate 5,528,216 of CM068580.1, forward strand.
TCCGATAGAATGATCTTTAGAGTCGGTTACATGTTTGTTTGAGTTAATATAATGAATTCAAGGAACTGGATCCGACTCGAAAGTATAAAGTGTCTGTGTGTGATTTGGAAGAGGGGAGGGGGAGCAAATAATATATCATTTATGTGTGTTGGCATGAGGGGATGTCACACATGTCACACATACAAGAATACTCGCATTAAGTGTTGGGAAAATGACATGGCTTTAATAAATTCATGATGATCATATTTCCAAAACAAATAGCCTTGAAATTCGTTAAGATCAATTAACAATGTTCAATAGGGACAAAATGTAAGATCACACCGGTGTAATTCTTATTAAAGCAACATTTGTTTTTTTTTTTTGTAATTCTTATTTACACTTACGACTGAGAATGCTGTTCTTTCGGGAATTCTGCCATCTCTTACTTCTACGGCGAATGTAATTTTTTCAGTTTTCTCTCGGTCTATGCTCATCGCTGTGGAAATATTTCCCTGGAATGGTTTAAGTTTCTTGTGACCAGTAATGCTTTACTATTTTGTTGACATTTATTGCACACATGGACTTACAAAAACAAATAGTAATAATGATAGAAAAAACCTCAAACATTAGAAGCCGATCAGAGCAACTTACATTTATTTCACGTATAGTGAAGAGAGACTTAGCCTCAGAGTGATCAATGATGGAATATTTCAGGTTATACACAGACTCATTTTGGACTATGGCATGGACAATGCCCACATTAGATCCTGAAATGTATCAGCAAATATGACAAGGAGAGCAGATTGGAAATAATACAAGTTTGTTAGAAATGAAAGGTTTTGATATGTTTATTTGATACTTCCATTATTGAAATTCTGATTTGTGAATGAATGGAATGCAATTGTACATATTTCTAGTCTGTAAGTTAGATTGGAGAAGAAAGAAAGTAATGTAAAGATTATACCTTTAGGTTCATTCTCTTCAATCTCAAAAAGGTAAAAGGGTTGTTGGAATACAGGTGCATCATCATTTATTCCTTCTACGAGAACTGTAAGAGTAAGATTAGATGATCTCTTGGGACTTCCTTTGTCTTCAGCCACCATAGCTACCTGTAGTACTGTTTTTACCGAGTCATTTTCATCCGTCACTTTAGTTATATTATCATTTTTTATAATGTTTATATCAATGGTATTCTTTATTGTGACCATTCCTGAGTCTGGATCTATTTGAAAGTAGCTTATGACGCGCGGATCACCTTCCAGGTGATAGGTTATCGTTGCATTATTGCCCTCATCCCTGTCCACTACCCGTGGTACATAAATGGGGTTCCCTGTTGGAGACCTTTCTAAAATTGACACTGACTGTGTGTGAAGAGGTCGAGAATTAGTGTCAATGAATGATGGAGAATTGTCGTTCACATCTAAAACAGTGATGTGAACAGTAGCCATAGTAACAAGCGAAGGATCACCATTATCTTCAGCGTAAACCTTGAAGGTATAATTATTGACAGATTCACGATCTAAAGGTTTTAGGAGGAAGACATCTCCAGTATCTGTTATATTGAATATGCCCGTGATATCTGAAATGGAACAAAACCCATTTTAAGTAAAAAAGAAACATGTTTCAAAAATATAAGAAAATAAGAATTTTAAATCTAAAATCAGAATTTTACATCTAAAGCGCATATGATTGTTTTTAAAATCAAGAGTATATCTCCTTCCTTTTTTCGTGGTACATGTATACCTCCACGCAATCAAAACAAAATTATATTCATTCTTTAATGCAACATGTATAACAACATGTTATTACTTGAATATAACTGTAATGAGTAAAAGTGGAATTTTCACAGAGTTACATATCGTTATGTGTTAAAGGGTAGAGCGCCGTTAACAACGGTGTAGAATTTATCAAAACTGGGTATGAAAATAGACAAAATCACACTTTATCCAAATGATGGATAATGTACACATTTGTGCCATACCTGTATCATTACTAAAGAATGATAAGAGTGAGTTTTGATCTTGGTCTCGATCGGTTGCCTTCAATCTGTAAATGGGGTTTACCACGCTTACATTCATTTCTTCTAGCACGTCGATATTGATAACTGAGAGAGGGAATTCCGGGGCATTGTCATTGACATCATCTACAATCATCGTGACAACAGTTGTGTTGGTATTGACACTGTCACTGACTTTTAGAGTCAGGTTGAATATACTAGTCTGTTCACGGTCAATGTATCCATGCACTCTTATATCACCTGAAAAATGATATGTAGTGAGAAAAACTCATGAGCAAATATTAAAATAGATACAATAGCGAAACATTTGGAACAAGAGCAACGCGTCGTAGATTTAAGAGTGGTAAAGAGAATGTATGGAGAAAATGCCCCTCTTAGAGCTTCAAAGCTGCCATCTTATTTTTCTACGTAATTTCATCAAAGAGGCAAACCCCATGTTAAATAATACTAATTATGATATAAACCTTGGTTCAAAGTCATGACACACCTTCAGAGCCTTGGCAATAATATTTATTCTTGTAACAAGTTTTATCATATGCATTTTTTAAATTGTTTTATTGTTCATCTTTAGCATTATTTTCTAATTTTTATCCGTAGTTTCTATATATAGATTTGTTTTGCTTGTTTTATAACTAACTTTTCACTCCTTTTTATTGATTTAGATTCATAGCGTGTTGCTAGGTAACGGGAGGAGGAGATTTCATTTCATCGTAAATATTTGTATTGTTGTTAGATAACGGGAGGAGGAGATTTTTAGCATATAAATACTGTGATCTTGTTTTCACGACGCACTCTTGATTTTCTATATGCACTCTTGATTTTCTATAGACACTCTTGATTTTATCCGTTATGGAAATGCGTAATTGTTATATCTTGAAATTGGAACTTGTATTTTTGTTGGATTAACATCGTTTCATCATCGTGTATATACTCATCATGTTTATCACCGTAGTGTTAATAAATAGTTTAACTTTACTTGTGTTTTTATTCAACAATGGATATAGTTCCTGTTGATTTATATATGAAATCAATGATGGATATATTAAAGAAAAACATGACATAATCCCGATTCAAATTAAGTGACGAACGGCCATGGGCCTGTCGGTTCGTCCACGTTACAATGGTGGCAGCGGTGGGATTGGATTAATTCATTGTGAAGTAACAATTTATTTCTGTGGGATTTAATACTTCATAGTGCCGTATACGATATATTTTTCTATATGGATTAATTCATCATTTGATTATGGCATCGGGATTTATGCGAACCGTGAAATATTTTTCAAATCTATATATGTAGATAGTAGAAAGTTAAGGCTCGGACAAAGATTTGCCACACACAAGCCCTGTGACCTTCAACTTGCAGATGTGTTCTTGGTTCAAGGTCATATCACACCCTATGAACCTTGGCATGAATTTTGTGAAATATCATTTAGATTCATGCAAAGGGTAAAAGGATATGACCTAGACCAATAATACCCAACATATGCATTGTTACCTTGACCTTGAACCAACCTTGGGTTATGGGCAAAAATCCTGTTAAATATTATCTATTCAAATAAGGGGTAATACCACGTGACTTTGGTAAAGATCTACAAATCATATACTCTGTGACATTGACCTTCACAGACATAATCTTTGTTTAAGGTCAAGACACACACACAAAAAAGTAAAAGTAAAGATCATGACAAATAATTATCCATCATATGCATTGTGACCTTGATCTTGATTCAACCTTTGGTCCTGGGAAGTATGTCTGTGAAATATTATTTATATCCATGCAAGGGGTAAAAAGTTATAGCCCGATTTATACATTATATGCATTGTTATTTTGACCTCGCAGATATGATATATTTGCAAGTCATGATATTCTGTAAAATATCATTCAAATCTATGCAAGATGTAAAATGTTATGGCCCAGATAAAGAGTTAACCATCATATGCATTGTGACCCTGACCTTGCAGATAGGGTTCGTCCCTCTGTCATAAGAAATAAATGTGCAAAGATAAAAACATAAGTCGCTTGGTCTATGTCTTGTTTAAAATGTTCTTTCTAAAACATTTGCTATTTTGCCCCCAAAATAACATTGACTTTTGAACTTGCCATAAGAATCAATTGTCTTCAAGTGATAAGAAATAAGTGTACAAAGTTTGAAAGTCCTAGCGTAAATGGTATGGTCTGTATTTAGTCTACAATGATCCAATAGACCCACAGATCCAAAATCCTATACCATAATACATCCGCATACAACGGGTGTATAAAAGCAAATAATATAAATGAAAATAACAGAAAGACACATCTGAGTAGTTTTTTAAGGCAAAGAACGTCTCTACTTTTGATTTTTCGACACTATATACCCCTCTACCTCATGATGGCAAGACTTATCAACATAGTATTGGCAATCCCATAGGCACTAACTGCGCTCCCCAGATTTATTTTTAAACTGTTATTGTTATTGATAAGTTCAACGACACCTCTAGATACCTCGATGATATTTTAGTTTGAAAACTATGTTGCTGATATTTATCCATCCGAACTTCAATTAAACAAAGTCAATACTTCCGACCAGGAAACACTTTTTTGGACTTAAATATATTGTTAACAATAATATTCATACCAACATATATGATAAACGTGACGACCTTGGATTTCCTATTGTAAATTTCCCTATTCTAGATGGTGATGTACCCAGACTCCCATCAAATGGTATTTATATTAGTCAATTGGTTCGGTTCACTAGAGCCTGCACCGACGTTTTTGATTTTCACGCAAAAAATTCTCAGATTACGTTAAAACTTCTTACTCAAGGGTATAGATATCATAAACTTCGAAAAACTTTTGGTAAATTTTACAGATCTTATTCAGACATTTTAACTAAATTAGGAAATGTGACTTTCCTACAATACGTATTCAGCGGGTTATCCTATCCGAAATTCTATGGTGATCTAGTATATAATCTAAGGAGGGTCAAAGGCTCCGATAATTTCATATCCGCAGGTTTTAAGATTATTAAACGTCTTCGACATCGACAGCATGACCCCGAGATCATCGCTATGACCATAGTTCTTGTATTGTGTCCCTCTACAACCCAATGCACACTTTTGCTTGAGCGTTGCACTCTGACTAACAGGGCGGTGGAGACACTATGACAGGCCTTGTCCAAACCTTTTCAGAGGAGACAAGGTCATGATTCTTGTCCCCTCTGATTGTTAGTCGGAACGCCTTTTGAACAAGGATCTGAGCTCGGCCTACAGACGGGCAGAGCATGGTTCACTTATGTTGATGTCGCCTTACATAGTTTTGATAGCAACATATTATTCTATACACGTTTCGTGTGTAATAAAATTTTTATGACCTCTCTTCTTGAAAAGCCTGTGATCCTTGTTCTCTGTGTCCTTTGATTGTGTTGCATTTGCGGTGAGTAGGAAGGTGGGCGCCCGTAAATCGGTTCACCACACCAATTAAGTGACGTTTGTTACTTCAATTGACAGTGCTAAGTCGGTATCTTAATCGCATCACAATCGGAAATTTTTGTAATGCCGTTTTCCTTTTATATTTGACGTTTATTATCTTTTATATGCCTGTCCTTGGTTATTTTTTGTCATACAGCTTTGTCAGATGTTTTCAGTTTTCTCTTTTATACCTTATCCCGTCCTCACCTGCCTATGGAGTTTTTATATCTCAACTTATAAGGTACACAAGAGCCTGTTCTCTATACGACGGTTTTATTCCTAGGGGCAAACGATTGGCCACTAAGTTGCTCATGCAGGGATATGTTAAAGAACGTCTGAAGTCACTGAGGAAGTTCTACGGTCGCTATGGGGATCTTGTACGAAAATATGATGTGCCTCTTTCTAGAATGATTGATAATATTCTGGAATGCGACTAAATGACCTGTTCAGTGAACACCAAACATGACTTTGTATATCATTTTGTACTTTCGTATGTACAATTAGGAAACCAAAACTCTTGATTTTGACATGTATCTTAAGAACTGCTGTGACGGGTGATGCATGCAAACAGGAGACGCTTACTCTCCCCGGGCACCTGGTCTCACCTCGGAATTTTTCAGTATTTCGGGGTTCACAACAGTTCCTTTTTGAAACTTGTTCTTGGACTTTGAGAATGATTAACGGTTTGGTACTTCTTCGATATTGATTGCTATTATGTTTGAACATAACTTACCGGTGTATTTATCCACAGAGAAAAGTCCTTTCGCCCCTGATTCTATGGAGTATATTAAGGTAGAATTTCCGTCGATATCATTGTCGTTGGCAGATACTTTGCCAATGCAATGGGAAATTTCGGAATTTTCTTCAACATGGAAAACATACGATTGAGATTCGAAATACGGCGTTTCATCATTTATGTCTGTAACTGTAATGGTGAGATTTTTTAATGGAAGAGCGACCGCATCCATATTGATCTGTTGCAACAACCTGAAACAAAACATACATAAAAATATTACATAAACTACAAGATGAAATTCATACAAAGGAATTAATGACACGTGGCTGTATAAATACCTGAAGTGAGTATGTACAGAGGAATAAATGACACGTGGCTGTATATATACCTGAAGTGATTATGTACAGGGGAATAAATGACACGTGGCTGTATATATACCTAAAGTGAGTATGTACAGAGGAATAAATGACACGTGGCTGTATATATACCTGAAGTGATTATGTACAGAGGAATAAATGACACGTGGCTGTATATATACCTGAAGTGAGTATGTACAGAGGAATAAATGACACGTGGCTGTATATATACATGAAGTGATTATGTACAGAGGAATAAATGACACGTGGCTGTATATATACCTGAAGTGAGTATGTATCCTCCGTTTCTCTATCTAATGAACCATTAACAAACACGGTGGCGTCACTCATATAGAATATGTTATAAGTTTTAACAAGATGGTAAATTATACCAGCTGTTCCATTCTTGCCTTCGTCCACATCAGTTGCTTTTATCACAGGAATCTAAAACATTTAACATTTCAAAATAGAGGATGTTATAGCTTTGAATTATGATCATCACTTTATCCCTATGATTATAACTTTATCCCTATGATCGTCACTTTATCCCTTTGATCATCACTTTCTCCCTTATGATTACCACTTTATCCCTATGATCACCACCCTATTCCTATGATTATCACTTTATCTCAATGGTTATCACTTTATCCCTATGATTATCACTTTATCCCTTTGATCATCACCCTATCCATATGATCATCACTGTAACCCTATGATCATCACTTTATCCCTATGATAGCCACTCGATCCATATGATTATCAATTTATCCCAATGATTATCACTCTATCCCTATGACTATCACTTTATCCCTATGATCACCACTCTATCCATATGATCATTAATTCATCTCAATGATTATCACTCTATCCCTATGATTATCATCCTATCCCTATGACATTCACTGTATCCCTATGATTATCATTTTATCTCTGATCACCACTCTATCTCTATGATTGTCACTTTATTCCAATGACTATCACTCTATCCCTATGAGTATCACTCTATCCCTATGACATTCACTCTATCCCTATGACATTCACTCTATCCCTATGACATTCACTCTATCCCTATGATTATCACTTTATCACTATGATCACCACTCTATCCTTATAATCATTATTTATCCCTGTTATTATCACTTTATTCCTATGGTTATCACTTTATCCCTATGATCATCACTTTATCCCTATGATCACCACTCTATTCCTATGATTATCAATTTATCCCTATGATAATCACTTTATCCCTATGACTGTCACTTTATCCCTATGATTATCACTTTATCCCTATGATAACCACTCTATCCGTGTCATTATCACTTTATCCCAATGATTATCACTCTATCCCTATGATAATCACTTTATTCCTATGATTACCACTCTATCCCTGTCATTATCACTTTATCCCAATGATTACCACTCTATCCCTGTCATTATCACTTTATCCCAATGATTATCACTCTATCCCTATTATAATCACTTTATTCCTATGATTATCACTTTATCCCTATAATCAATGTATCCCTATGAAAGAGCATCAGATCACTACTTGGCATCGTGATATTTATACTTGTACTTATTCTGAAGATCAAGCTAGTTACTTATTAACTCAAACCAAAAAAAAAAAAAACATTAATTAAAACTTTAAATCAATGACTAGACGTACCACTGACACAGTCGTCCCTAGCCTAGAATTCTCTTGAATGGATCCACTGTATGATTCCGCGTTAAAATTTGGACTATTATCATTGACATCAGTTATATAAACTACTACTTCTGTATATCCCTGCAGAAAATAGTTCAATAATATTTTCAATTACTGGGTGATATGACAATGACTAGTTTCATGTATTACATAGTTATCTTCAGGTTATTTACTGAGACATTGAAATAAGCCGGCGTAGATCTTTTAGTGGTTAAGGTGTTGGTCTCTAGGCCTAGTAGTACCCAGCTAGAGTCCGGCCGGTGCTTCAACCAATAAGTAAAATGTCTCCTGATGCATACTTCTGTGTTTGCGACCAATAATATATCGTTTTGTTCCTTACAGTGTGATAATTATGAGAATGTTATGCAACGGATCTGAAATGACATTCTTTTATAGTAGGTAACTGTTGTACTCGTTTAATATTCACATTGTTGTATTCAATACTAACCGTGCCACTTGATAAACAAATTCTGAGCAATTATTTATGCTTGCTGGAATAAACATTTAATGTTTTGATATGTAATGCACCCAACAATATTTACCGTTCTCCTCGGTGTCCCTTCGTCCTCTGCAATGACAGTAAATGTATATCTGTTACTGATGCAAGAGTCTCGATCAAGCACTCCTATGACATTGACATTTCCGCTCTAAAAATGGCACATGATTAATGAATAATGCAATTGAATTTAACATCTGATTATTTTGGTATTTTATCTTTTCATTGATATGTTTTGTTTACCCAAACTATGATAATCTACCTTGTTTGCAGAACTTGAATACCATCAGAAAGGGGAAAGAAAACGACTCACTCAGTAGTATGACAAAAACAACGGACAAGCAAGAATATGTCAATAAAAACATATCTACGTGTATGAAATCAGTGCACCATATGTCCACCCACTCTGACAACTTATGTCTCAGTGATGCTGAAAGCCAACAATATTTAACCGGTCAGTGATGCTCAAAGCTAACAATATTCAACCGGTCAGTGATGTTCAATGATGACAATATTCAACTGATCAGTGATGCTCAAAGTCAACACAATTCACCCGGTCAATGATACTCAAAGCTGACAATATTCAACTGGTCAGTGATGCTCAGTCAACAATATTCAACCGGTCATTGATGCTCAAAGCTGACAATATTCAAGTGGTCAGTGATGCTCAAAGCTGACAATATTCAACCTGGTCTAAATTTGGAAATATTTCTTTTCAACACTATGTATCCAATGAAATTTCCCATCCTAATTTTTACGGTGATCTCGTATATAAACTAAGGAAAGTAAAAGGCTCGGTTAACGTTATTTTATCATGTAATAAAATAGTCAAACGTCTCCTAAATAGACAATATGATATTGAGATCATCAAAAAGATTATAGGTCTTGTATTTAGCCCCTCTACAGCCTTATGCAGACTTTTACTTGAACGTTGCACGCTGACTAACAGGGCGGTGGGGACTATATGACGGGCCTTGTCCAAACCTCTTTCAGAGGAGACATGGTCCTGAACCTCGTCCCCTCTGACTGTTAGTCGGACTCCTACAGATCAAGGGTCTTAGCTCGCTTTCAGACTGGCAGAGCACGGTTTATCATGTTGATCTCACATACATTTTTATACCATTATGTGTTTTACAATACCTTACGTGTTTATATTTTTATGACCTCTCAATATGCGATACCTGTTGACCCTTGTTCTTTACATGAAGGATTATTCATAAATTTTTAAATGTACGTCTTTTGATTGTTCTGCTGTTACGGTGAGTGGGAAGGTGGGCCCGTAAACCGGTTAACCACATCATTTGTTTGGCTTTTGTGAAATTAAATCACCGTCCTAAGTCGGAATCGTAATTGCACTACATTCAAATATTTTTGTAATGTGTTATATGTGCTAGTATATTATTTATATTCATGTATTCTATAGCTCCATCGTGACTTCTGTCACATGACTGAGCCAGTAACTCCTCTTTTTTCTTTGATGATCAAAGCTAACAACATTCAACTGGTCAGTGATGTTCAAAGGTAACAATATTCTACCGGTCAGTGATGTTCAATGATGGCAATATTCAATTGGTCAATCATGCTCAAAATGATGACAATATTCAACTGGTCTGTGATGCTCAAACTGGAAAATTTCAACCTGCTACCCAACTGGTCAAGCAAAGCATTCATTTAATATATCTAGCATTTCATGGATGATTATATTTTGAGCGATGAAATCTTAAGAATTTTATCAAGTCAAAAGGGATACAAAATCAGCAAAACACAAAGCACCTCTCCCCCCCCCCCCCAAAAAAAAACCCCACCCAATCCATATCTCTCTGAAACTACCCAGGGTTTATTTTGATGAATCAACATAAACAGTACCTGTCGTGAAATGTTAAAATCCTGGATGATGTCGGTCGATATGATGCTGTATTGAACCAGACCATTTCTACCAGCATCTTTATCTTTAGCATTGACGTTCCCGATGATGTAAAATTTCTTTCCTCCACTAAAATCATTTTCTGGAATGCTGAAGTTGTATATCTTGTTGTCAAATATAGGGTCGTTGTCGTTGACATCTGTGACGTTTACGAATAGGGTTGCCTACAATATCAAAATTATGGAAACATTAGATTAGCCTTCAGTAAAGTACTTGTTCACATGAAGAAAATCTCTTTTATCATGGCATAGATTAGAACACAGAACAATATTAAACACTCTAGGATATGTAACAACCAGAGGTGGAGATAGGTGCCATGGGGACAAGCATTACCTGTTGATTAAACTCACCTGTCATTATGCTTAAGTCAGGGGTGACAGAACTAGTTTCAACTGTTGTCGGGTATTAACAGTATACTTATATAGTCACGTTTAGTAAATAGTCAATACTAGTTAAATATTGCTAAGGAGCACCACATTTGACATATATTCAAATGCATTACTCATGCATGACCCAGAAACACATATCATTTCTGATTTGGATGTAGTGTTCAAGCATGGTCGTATATGGTGCTTTACCTAAATAACATTTTGGAAAGAATGAAGTAGTATTTATGGAATGTTGAAACTATTCTTTTAACTTCGACCATATGCTCACGTAATTAGTGTTTCGTCCATCAGAAGCTGATATGTTGATTAAATATTCCGACCCATCTCCGGAAATGCTAACTGTACGGTTAAGAGAAACCACAGCAATCTGTTTATCATCTTCAAGGGACTTCGATATACGGAACATGTCTGAAATGAAAAAATCTGTGCAGGTCGCGATATCTACATATTATATATATATATATATATAAGATAAGTTTTGACATACGATATCCTGAGAATATAGTTGCTTTATAGTCCAAGCATTGAAGTCTATTGAAAATTCCAGCTAAATATACTTTGTCAGGCATGAAACTTCTCATATTATGTAAAATATGAAATTCGTGCAATGAACATTTGAAACGTTAGTTTAAATAAATTAGAAATGTTAGACATAAGTAATGGAAACTCTAGGATAAGACAATTAAGTCAAAGAGATATTACGAGATAATAACCTCATTGAAGATGAATGCCCCAATCACCTTAGATACAATAAAAGATATGTATGCATTCTTTTCACCTGAATTTTTCCCGGAAATGCTGTATGATAAATTTGTGTAATGGTTGTCAAAGTCGCAATCGGTTGTTGTAACTCTATACACGGTGTACCCAGCTGGGGAACCCTCTAGAATCGTCACATGAAGCATATTTGATTCAAACTGGGGTATACAGTCATTGATGTCGTAAACGTTAAGCAGAACCTTAAACAAAAAGGTAAAAGTATATGTTTAGAGTTTTGTTTTATCTATTTTCACGTCCAACGTCTGTGGTATAATGATAAAGCACTGGACGAAGCTTGGCATACCGAACGAACTGTAAAATATAGATTAGTATACAATGTTAGTCGAATTATATCCTAAATCGTACATTCAAAACCTGACAAGTTTGAACTCAATTTCAAATTGGTATCTTTATTACATGTGATTTTATCTTTTGCGGCAAAATTAAGAAAAGTAAAATATAAAGTAATAAAACAATAAATAGATAAATGAATCAATTAATAAATAAGTAATTAAATAGATAAAGCAAAATCTGCTGAATTACATAACTAAAACATCAACTAAAACAATAACATTCAATAAAATTATTTCATCAACTGTGTTGAGAAATAGAAGTATATGAAATATTCTGCACTATCTCGTTACAAACATGTATCAACTATTTCTCAAAAACGATTAAGAAAATGCGCGTCTTTTCAGCAAAAAGTAAGCCTTATGTAATGAAACATGAAGAGTGAAAACAGATGATCAAACTATATTGAGATCCGGCATTAAAGATGGAAAATCATCACTTGTCGGCCAGCCACACCTGCCACGTATGTTTCAACTCTCAAATTTTAAAAAGGGGAATACATTTAGGGGAGAATAAACATAAATAAGTGACACTGTGTATATATATTCAGAAATAATTTTAATCAATGTTAATAATATTACATAAAATCCTATTTCTTTTATTCAAAATCACACATTTGAACTAACAAAATAATGACTAACCGTTGCCGTGGAAGACAAAGGTGAACTCCCATTATCTGTCGCCGAAACAATTAGTTCATATGTCGTATAATTCCTATCAATGAAGGCTTTATCTCTGTCAAGCTCTTGTTTTACCTCAATGGTCGCCTTAAATATATAGTTTATTCTAGTGCAAAAGACATTAATATAGTACTCTATGTTTGACAAAAATCAATGTATGGATTTAACCGTTTTGAAAAATTAATTCGTATTATTTTATATATCCCATTATCCAAGAAAGTGGTTTTTATATTATGAACGTTATTTATCATACCTCACTCTATGACAAACGTGACGATTTCAATTTCGCTATCACAAACTTTCCTTTCATAAGTAGCAACATTCCATCATCGCCCGCATACGGCGTATTCATATCTCAGTTAATACGTTATTCCAGAGCATGTTCAAATTACAATGACTTTGTTCTGAGGGCTAGGCGACTTTCAGTTAAGCTGCTCAACCAGGGTTATATATGTGCTAGACTAGCATCGTCACTGAAGAAGTTCTACGGTCGTTACGAGACTCTTATTACTCCGTATGATATTTCGTTATCCAGACTTTTAAATGATATTCTGGACTGAGACCGATTCCGATCACTTTACACAGATTTGACACCTTCTGTACTAGAAGGTTACCTACTTCGACTTCTCCATATATAGATACATATGGAATTCACACGATTTGACTCTTTCTACGGGGTATATGTGACGGGTGTTGCTAGCAAGCAGGAGATGCTCACTCTCCCCGGGCACCTGATCTCACTCCATCACAGGGGTTCACATATGCTCTTCAAGTAGACATATTTTGTTATTTTCCATTTGCTTTTCATTTTCACTGATTTTGTATGTCCTATGGTTTCATGATTTTTGGACTTGTGGTTTGGATTTTTCCATCATCTTTACATGAACGTTATTTATCATACCTTATTGTTTGGTTCTGAAGTGATTGCAAATTGACCATTTTCATTTCCATGCAAGATTGAAAAAACCACACGTCCGTTTTCGTTTTTATCTTCATCGGTTGCAGACAAAGTCATGTTGAAATGAAGACTTGATTTACCTTTAAATAGGTACACCTTATAATACTGAGTATTCAATGCAAGATTATCAATTGAAAATATCAAACGTATAATACAAAAGTGGGAGCTTTTCAAACTCTTTTTAAGGTCGGTTAAATGTGTGTTCTCCAAAATACTTTGAAATTCACTTGTGTGGTTTTGAGCATCAATTACGAGGCATAAGTTGATGTGTATAATGTGCTGTTCATTTATACAGGTATGTATATACTCGAGCAATCGGACATATCGATGTATCTGATAAGGGAAAGGTACACTTTTGATATCGCCTGTTGCAACACAATAACGATTACATTGTAAAATTAAATTATTGTTATGTCTAGATAAGGCATAATATAAAATCACCAGAAATCAAATGAAAGGATATCATAATACAGATAACAACAAATCGAAATAGATTCATTAACATAAATTCATGTTACCTTCTAACACTTCAAACGTGTAAGTATTATTTACGAACTGCGGTTTGTTGTCATTGACGTCTCTGATATAGACAAAAACCGATGCAGTGTCCTGAAAAAAAATATTTACTTCAGGATAAAATATGAAAAGTTCGGATATAGTAAAACACTTAAGCTGGTTTTACTCTATATTAACAACAATATATTCTGACACTATTAGAATATCAGGTATTGTTTCGATGACAGCAAGAGATTATTTAATTGACAGTTGCTATAAGTTTGTTGTATAATTGTATAAATTGTATTTATGATCATTATCTACATCTAACATACATTGTTCATACCACTGTCAAATACATGGAAATGACTTTAAAAACCATTCGTTTACCGATTCTCTAAAGATCCATTCAATACTAAAAACTCCTTTTCCATTTTTGTCTTTCATAATGAATGGGTACTTGTTATCTGGAAAAAAACATGACATTATTATGTATATCTTTCGAAACAATATATGAAGATTGTTGGAGTATATCTAATAATCAAAACATAAATCAATTGTTAAATATTCATTTGACAAAACATTAAAACGGTCATACTTTCCTCAATGGAATACGAGAGATGTCCTTGGTCGACTGTATCATTATCCAGTGCAGCCAGTTGGCTTATCTCTTTGAACATAGGCGCATTCTGTAAAGGTTAATGACTCAACTACTACCTTCAATTTATTGATATGCTATACAAAAATATCATGTTAAAAAATAAAAATTTGATACTGTAGAAAGAGTATAGTGTAAAATTATGAATCAAACCTATAATTCACTTTTTACGAGCTGCCCTCTCATTGTTTTACAATGATTTTTGGACAAAATATGGGGGTAGGGTAGTTAAATTTTACGTTGTGCGAAATCTAAACTGGATTAATGCATATTTCTATATTCAGTACATATGGTATTGTGGAATGGAAATAAATCACGAAAATGAGATTTGCACATATTTTACATTATCAGCACTCTAAATATCACATTTTTGAAGCATATGTCGGAGGAAAAAAGTATAACAGCCAGTGATGCAAAATAGTCTTTTCTCTTCATAAAAGAGATTTTAAAATTGATGCTGAAACATGAAGGAAAGATACTATACTAAATATAAGAATTGTTTTCTTACGGATGTATAACCTTTAATATGTTTTTGTTACAGTTATGTATACCTCTGGAACATTGAAGATGTATGTTGACTTCGGAAATACTGGCGGATTGTCGTTTACATCTGATATCGTGATACTGACGTTCTCAACAGTAGTATACTTGGTGTCATTAACAGATATCTGAATACAAAAGAAATACAAAAAGTGATTTCAACATAGCGAATAATGTTTATATAAATCATACATTAAATCTATTCGGAAAATATCAGAATCTAGTGACCCATAATTTAAACAGTGTGTTCGTTTTCGGGTTTTATTTGTTTTTCCTTTGCTTTTAATTCCATAACAAGGCTTGTGTATTACTTATTAACATATTCCTGTTTAAGAAATGGCAAAAAATCTTTCATATAAATTTGAAATTGGTGATTTTTGATGTCAAAATTATATGAATTTCTCATTATCTATTTGCTCATTTACAAACACCCCACAGTTTAATCGCAATATACCAGCTTCAGATATTGTATAAATAGGACTGACTCTGTGGATCCATTGTCTCCTACTGATACAGATTCCCTACCTGCAGGTGGTATTTCTTTGAAGGAGGCATTGACTCGAAGTCAATATCTGCTTGCACGGTGATACAAACTTCATGTCTGCTGGTTAAGTTGAGTGCGAATTTCCCGCCAGAGTCATCAGATAGTATTTGGAAGTCCAGCTGTGAAATTTATAATGTGACGTTATCTAAGGCGGCAATTCAATTATTGAAAATAATATTGATGTCATATAAATGCATGTTCATATTTCTAATGTATCTGTTTTATTTTATTTTGTCAGTTCAAATATGTGCGCGCTTTTCTTCCGTACAATTTGTTTCGTACACCGCCCATGGACATCTTAGTAAAAGATGGTTTTTACTATTTTCCTAGTCATAGGGGATCACCTTTTGTCATAATCATTACACTTAGTAATGATCCCCTTTTTTCATGTCATTGCTTAGATATTTGTTGTTCGTCATTTTGATAAATGATTATACTTGTCAATCATCTGTCATTTATTAATTTCTCCAATTTTAGGCAATCGTATTGTTGATGTTTTCTACATATTTTAGTGTTGGTTTTGTGTTCTACATGTTGTTGATATTTTCAAGGCATTTCAGAATACAATGCCCCATTGAAATGCAGACAATATTGGCAAGTCTCAAGTAGTATACATCAATGCTCATGAGGTTATACCAAATATCAACCAAGTGATGCAAATCCAGTAACGTACATGTATATTAATAAAGAGGAAGCAATAATGCGATGTCGTAGTCCAGTAACATATAGTTATTTGGAGGAAACAATAACATGGGATAGATTTAATCCAGATACATATATTTATTGAGAGGAAACAAAATTGGGATGGTGCAGTTCAGTAACATATACTTATTTAGAGGAAACAATAATGGGATGTTGTATTCCAGTAACATATATTTCATTGGGAGAAAACAATAAAAGGATGGGGTAGTCCAGTAACATATCTTTATTGAGAGAAAACAATAATGGGATGGTAAAGATCAATAACATATATCTATTGGGAGGGAAAAAAATGGAATGGTACAGTTCAGTTACATATATTGGGAGGAATCGATAATATATTTATAATGCTATTAACTGGTAGTTTTTGTATTGACCTGGTTACTGAGATTCGCCAAAGGCCGACAATTTTATTAAATGATTCTTAATATTTTTGTTCGGCTCTCTTTCCGATAAAATATAAATAAAAAGAAATAAAGAAAGAAGAAGAAAAAGAAAATCTTTTTTGGTAAAAACTTCCTAACATCTGACAGTCCAGTCCGTAAATACATATCTATGTGTACCATTTCCCATGTAGGTTTTAATGATACATTTTATGTGTCTGTGGTACTTCGAAGTGAAAAGGTGAATTTGTGTTATATTTCAAAATTTTCAGGAATTTTCTGTATTGGCCGGCTGTATTACATTCTTCCGATTCATATCATTCAGGCGGTTTCAAAGTATTAGGGTTAATATCTTTGAATCATTTAATAATGAGATGCACGGTCCAGTATCATATGTTTATTGAAAGGAAACAAAGATGAGATGGTACATTTCAATAACATATATTTATTGGGAGGAAACAATAATGGAATGTGCAGTCCAGTAACATATAAAAATTGAAAATTGAAAATTTGTGTAACCAAATGTTTTTTGTTTTATGACTAATATTGGACTTCCCTTTGGAGGATTTCTATTCTCTTATTAAAAAGTAAACACTTTTCGGAAGGATTAGATGCATATAAGATACACATAGTTTCATCAAGCCTGCTATGGCTATAAATTTTTTTCTTTAACTGTAATTGTACGTTATGGCAGTATCGCTCAACGAACTATATATTTATCAAGCTATGTCGGGCCTTTACGACATGACGTTGAAACAAGAATTTGTTCTTGTTTCAGTTAGATTTACCCCATGTATATTTCATTGTACATCTCCTTGGTGACTTTTGTCCTACGCCTAAGTCAGATGTCTTTCCCTTTCCCTTATGTGTACAAGTACGACAGGAACACCGTCTTTTAAAACTCAGAATTTATATATGTATGTAAATTATATCTCTTCGAGATCGGAACTCTGAAGGAAAGCGAGAGAGTTAAGTAACTGTGGCTGGGTGGTTCATTAGCTCTGTTAGTAGAGTGCCAGTCTTAAGAGCGAAATGTTGTGGGTTCGAATAAATTTTACGGTAACACGGAACCTCTGTTGTCACTGTCTTAACCGACGGACAGGACAAATGACATCAGCTATCACTGTCTCGAGCGAAACCCACCCCCCTCCCCACAGGACCTCGGTTATCATTGTCTCGACCACAAAGAAAGACACAGAACCTCGGTTATCACTGTCTCAACCGACTGACAGGACAAGTGACATCGGTTATCACTGTCTCGAGGGAAGAAAAAGACACAGGACCTGGGTTATCACTGTCTCAACCGACTGACAGGACAAGTGACTTCGGTTATCACTGTCTCGAGGGAAGAAAATGACACAGGACCTGGGTTATCACTGTCTCGACCGAAAAAAAAAGACACAGGACCTCGGTTATCACTGTTTCAACCGACGGACAGGGCAAGTGACATCGCTTATCAATGTCTCGATCGAATAAAAAGACACAGGACCTCGGTTGTCACTGTCTTAACGAGGACACACAGGTGGAACTCCAACAGCTGTGCCATCTTGATTGTACAAGACATTCGTGGATGCAAAGTTCCCTTTTAAGTCTTCCTTTTTGAAATACATTAGCAACCTATTGTTTATAAATTAAAGGTCGGAATCTGTATGCAGGGTCGTATTCAAGACGTTTAGAAACACAGTTGTTTCAAAATAATAATCCTTCAATAAATCTTCGATGGGATTTACAGTAACTTACTTGAAATAATGGTTCATGACCACATTGAACCATGTGAAAGAAAATTGGCTTGGTATCAGTATTCGGCAATGTTGTCATTTCTTTTTTTGTTGGATTTTGGAAGGTTTTCATTTGTTCTGTGTGTGCATTCTTTTTACTCCTGCTTGAGTGTTTTTCCTTTTGTTTATGTTTGGTATTGTTGTTTTTGTTTATGTTCGGTATTGTTGTTTTTGTTTATGTTTGGTGTTGTTGTTTTTGTTTATGTTTGGTATTGTTGTTTTTGTTTATGTTTGATATTCTTGGTTTTGTTTATGTTTTGTATTGTTGTTTTTGTTTATTTTTGGTATTGTTGTTTTGTTTATGTTCGGTATTGTTGTTTTTGTTTATGTTTGGTGTTGTTGTTTTTGTTTATGTTTGGTATTCTTGGTTTTGTTTATGTTTGCTATTCTTGGTTTTGTTTATGTTTGGTATTGTTGTTTTTGTTTATGTTTGGTTTCGCTCTTTTTTTTAATTCTCGTGTTTTTATTACTTCATGTCACTGTGAAGTGCTGAAGTTGTTCAGATGAACAATTTTGGGTTTCACGGGTAGTATTCAGATGAGCCATAATGACGTAATATAGATATAATAAGTGTCCACCACTCACACAGTAACATCAATAGTCGTCTACAGCACAGGGATGTATAATTCAGTAATACATTTGCGTAGATGAAATTTAACTTAACAAATGGGTGAAGTCTAGTCTAATATTTTACAATGATGAAATCAACTGCTATTGGTAGATAGAAATGCAACTAACTTTGCGATGACATTTTACGAATAGTAAAGTATAGGATTGAATATTTGGCATGATATAATGGCTTCATGCTCGCCAAATCCCCTTTAGCCAGAATTTTTCTTGTGACAGAGCGGAAAACATCAAATATCCAGCATTCAAAGAGAGATGATATTAATATGAAAAAGGTTTAGTAGTTTTATTCATCACTGTCAATTTGTAATTATATATATATATATATATATATATATATATATATATATATATATATATATATATATATATATATATATATATATATATATATATATATATATATATATAT
Organism: Pteria penguin; assembly: GCA_035048485.1. NCBI lineage: Eukaryota > Metazoa > Mollusca > Bivalvia > Pterioida > Pteriidae > Pteria > Pteria penguin. Next base: position 5,548,152 of record CM068580.1, read on the forward strand.
ATATATATATATATATATATATATATATATATATATATAAAGCACAAAGACACTACAGTTAACAAGGCACCCTATATTTCACTTATATTCGTTCCCCGCTTGGGACTCGAACCCACGACCTATGGTACCGAATCACCTAGCTGTCATGCATCCGACCCTCTAACCGACTAAGCTACCCGAGCTTTACTTTCCGCGGCCGTGTTGTCATGCATGCGATTAGCTAATGATTGGCTATTAAAGCTCCATTTTTGTGGAGCTCGGGTAGCTCAGTCGGTTAGAGGGTCGGATGCATGACAGCTAGGTGATTCGGTACCATAGGTCGTGGGTTCGAGTCCCAGACGGGGAACGAATATAAGTGAAATATAGGGTGCCTTGTTAACTGTAGTGTCTTTGTACTTTATATGTTTGTCTAATTTGTCTTTATTTTCTACAAGTATTTCTTCGGAGATCCAAGGTCCATTGTACTCCCAGGTGTTTCACTGATTCTATTTGTGCTTTATATATATATATATATGATGCATCATTAAATTAAATTAAATTAGAATATGGATCATGATGTACGGAACAGGCGTCTTATCCTCAACGAAAATCCTTAGCAGCTAGAACAAGTTATCTAATTTAGCTTGAAATGTTTCCAAAACTATTAAATACTTAACTGTTACCTTTGTGTCAGTTTCATCCTTGTCAGTTGCAGTCAGGACCAATATACATTTCCCTATCTCAGTATGCTCGGGGATATTTTTGCCATTGACAGGAATTTGACTGGTAAATACAGGTGCATTGTCATTGATGTCTGTTACGTGTAGCACTACCTAGAAATAATAGAAATAATTACAGGTGCGTTGCTGTTGATATATCATACGGTCATTTTATACCTCGTGATAAAAAGTCACAAAGACAGATATCACTTACCTGTAGGTAGTGTTACGTGTGGCAGATATCATTTACCCCTAGCTAGTGATACATGTGAGAGATCACTTACCCCTAGTTAGTGTTACATGTAACAGATATCATTTACAAGTAGGTAGTGTTACATGTGAAAAATATAATTTACCTCTACCTAGTGCTACATGTGACAGATATCACTTACCTCTAGGTAGCGCTACACGTGACAGATATCATTTACCTCTCACCGCGTGGTTCGCATTTGTCTGAATATGTCACTATACACGATATTGTCCTTTTATTCTATGGAGTTCGAAATATGGTTTACCCTTCGATTTCTTACTCTTGTTAGTTATACATGTGACAGATATCATTTACCTCTAGATAGTGCTGCATATGACAGATATCATTTACCTCTAGATAGTGCTGCATATGACAGATATCATTTACTTCTAGGTAGTATCAAATTTCATTTTTCATATTTTATTTCATTGTGAAATTAGAATTTTTATATTTTCCTTTTAATTTAAATCAAATGTTAAATAAAATACTGCGCATTGTACATACTGCGCATTGTACATCTATTTGTTTGGAAATTATTAAAATAAACTGTGCAATGTTTGACAACTCAGCATTGTTTTGAAATTTTTAAATGTACGTCCTTTGATTGTTCTGCTGTTACGGTGAGTGGGAAGGTGAGCCCGTAAACCGGTTAACCACACCATTTGTTTGGCTTTTGTCAAATTTAAATGACCGTCATAAGTCGGTATATTAATTGCACTACAATTAAATATTTTTGTAATGTGTTATATGTTCTAGTATATTATTTATATTCACGTATTGTATAGCTCCATGGTGACTTCTGCCACATACCTGAGCCAATAACTCCTCTTTTTTCTTTGAAATGAAAAGAAGCTATAAACATTTTAAGAACAGAGGCGGGAGTCAAGTTTTTCATATCTCCGCGTTGAAGAGTTCCACCCCGTCCGTGCACGATTACCGGCAGAAGTTACGTTTTGACTCCGTACTTTTCTTTGCCCGCGGCAAAAGGCATAATAATACTTGAGTCAATCCCATTGTTAGTCAATCCCATTGTTAGTCACACTTCAATGCTCATATAAATCAGGATTCATTACCTGAGTAGTCATTATAATTCTCCAAGGAAAGGAAATGAATCAATTGAAACCCCTGTTCAAAGGGAATCTGAAGAAGAAAGTGAGGCAAATATTTCCAATCATTTTCTTGGAATTGCCTAATAGGTTTTTCATATTCTTCATGCATACTCTTTTATGCGTTTTTGCAAAGACTGCAATGCATATTGTAGGTACTGAGCGATGTGCTGGCAAGACTATATCATCAAGAGAGATAACTCTTATTGATGGTTTACAGAATAAATGCAAATGTCACTTTCCCAGTGGCATTTTCATAAAAGGTACAAGGGAAAGGTCCCAAGTTCCTGTCTTTATTTAGAAATATGTATTTCAGAGATATTGTATTCTGAACAGAAAATATCTGATAGAAAACATTTTATTGTGAATTGTGTATTTCTGCCTATATGAGGCAATGAAGAAATTCCATGTTCTGTCAAATCAGGAAGTTGGAAAATCAAAATGTTTATTGGTAGCCATATCAAAGGTTACAATAAAACTCAATAATGCTCAAGTTTAATACAGCACCTCAAAATTGATAGAAAGATATCTGAAAATTGAATAACCGGGATCTGTCCTTAAATTGATAATGAATTAAAATATGAAATTTGAAATACATAATTGGAAATTAAATTAAAAACAACTGTAACATTTTATTAGAAGTGACAAAGTTCTTGTTGTATTGTTGTGATAGATATCTGTCGCATGCAACACTACCTAGAGGTAAATGATATCTGTCATATCCAGCACTACCTAGAGGTAAATGATATCTGTCATATGCAGCACTACCTAGAGGTAAATGATATCTGTCATATGCAGCACTATCTAGAGGTAAATGATTTCTGTCGTATGCAACACTACCTTGAGGTAAATGATATCTGTTACACGCAACACTACCTAGAGGTAAATGATATCTGTCGTATACAGCACTATCTAGAGGTAAATGATATCTGCCACATGTAGAACTAGCTCGAGGTAAATTATATCTGTCATATGCCACACTATCTAGAGGTAAATGATATTTGTTATATGCAGCACTATCTAGAGGTAAATGCTATCTGTCAAATGCAGCACTATCTAGAGGTAAATGATATCTGTCATATGCAACATTACCTAGAGGTAAATGATATGTGTCACATGTATAACTAACACGAGTAAAAAAACAACCGAAGAAGTACCGAAGTGTAAACCAAATTTCGAACTCCATAGAATAAAAGGACAATATCGTGTATAGTGTCATATTCAGACAAATGCCAACCACGCAGTGAGAGGTAAATGATATCTGTCACGTGTAGCGCTACCTAGAGGTAAGTGATATCTGTCACATGTAGCACAAGCTAGAGGTAAATGATATCGTTCACATGTAACACTACCTACTTGTAAATGATATCTGTCACACGTAGCACTAGCTAGAGGTAAATCATATCTGTTACATGTAACACTAGCTATGGGTAAATGATATCTGTCGAATGCAGCACTAACTAGGGGTAAATGATATCTGTCACACGTAGCACTACCTACAGGTAAGTGATATCGTTCACATGTAGCATAACCTAGAGGTAGATGATATCTTTCACATGTAGCACTACCTACCTGTAAATGATACTGTCACATGTAGCACTAACTAAAGGTAAATGTAGCTTAGTGTAAGAATATACGAACTGATATTGAGACGTTAATGTAAGCATAAGTATATAATAATGAGTTGTTTATCATCATCATCATCATCATCGTCATCATCATCATCACCATCATCATCATCATCATCATCATCATCATCATCATTATTATTACTATTATTATTATTATTATTATCATTATCATTATCATTATTATTATTATTATTATTATTATTATTATTATTATTATTATTAAATATGCTATTATAAATATATATAAATATTTATGTACATATGATCTGGTTTGGTTTGCTACCATCATTTAAAACAAGCTTTCATCATGTTGATGTCATGAAATAAAACAATACAAGAAAAAATAGGAGTTACTGGCTCAGTTATGTGGCAGAAGTCACCATGGAGCTATACAACACATGAATATAAATAATATACTAGCACATATAACACATTACAAAAATATTTGATTGTAGTGCAATTACGATACCGACTTAGGACGGTCATTTAATTTGACAAAAGCCAAACAAATGGTGTGGTTAACCGGTTTACGGGCCCACCTTCCCACTCACTGTAACAGCAGAACAAACAAAGGACGTACATTTAAAAATCAAATTATTAAAATAACAAAACCGAAAGATTTTCATATACAATGCCAGTTTCGAAATTTATAAACGCATCAAATGAACTTGAAATCTTTTTTTTGGCTCATAGTTATATGAAGATCTTGTGGTACAATATCTTTTGAATTTGATTGCAACAACAGCAATGAGGCAAGTAATAGATAAATACAAATATAAATTAAATACATTAAAATATATAAAATATATTCAATACAAATACTGTAATTTTTGCCAAACACAATATACCATACCATAATGTAAAATTTTAATTGATTGTAAATCTGAAATGTATCTTTCTGGTGCAATGTGCGTCCTTTGACATGTTTTTACGCTAATGTTAAAATCTGTTTGGTAATTAGTTTTTCATATAATGTGTAATTTATATAGTTCGACCTTGACCACTTACTTGTGAAAAACATGTACCATTGGCATTTTTTGCACCGACAGCAAGTACAATGTTATCTTTGCCATTTCCTTCTTTGTCCAGCTCTTTTAAGAGCGAAATAGTTCCCTTAAATATAACCAATTTTATAAATAAGTATTCATTCAAAAGAAAAAGAATCATACGGACAGAGCAAATAAGAAAATGTACATAAAATTCATCACAAAAATATTCTGATGTGATGTCTTCATTTTACTATAACGTGACAGAAATTCAGAAATTATAAAGTTGTTAAACATACACATATATGATATTTATAAAATATTACTTGTCTCCTCGGCATGAGATGAAAAAAATCAATTTTATTTACATCAAAATTTACGTCAAAATTGGAAAATCTTACCTCTGAACTATTCACCGAAAACACTCCAGGAAGAGTGGAATTTTTTATAAAGTAAGTAATCCTTTCAGTACCTATTGATGTAGCATTTATTTGAACAATGTCGATTGGAAAAGGTCCTTTCTCATTTTCTTCGATAGAGAATTTGTTAAGTGGTTTGATGACTGGTTCCCCTCTGTTTCCAGCAGACAGAGTTATCGTCCGTGTATCATTTAATCCTCCTTCGTCCGTAACAGTAACCGACAAGACATAATCAACGTATGTCAGGTTTTGTTTTGTAAATATCGTTCCAGTTGAGGTATTTATTTTGAATATTTGTGTACCGTTTTCTAATCGATAATTAAGTGTCGGTTTATGGTTGGTACATTCATTGTCTACAGCATTTATTGTTACTATTGCAGTGTTTTGTGGTATCGGAGGGTTCAAACAAACACTTTCTGTAACGCGACTGAACACTGGCTTTTCATTGACATTCTGAATGTTCACCTGTACTGTTGCCGTTGCCGATCGGGGATCTTCGGCTAGATCTTTGGCCATTATAATGAGATTGTATGTTTTCTTTGATTCACAGTCAATGTCTGACGATAAAGTTTTAATAACACCTGTCACATTATCAATTTGGAATTTGCCATAAGAACCAGAAATGATAGAGTACACGACAATCCCCGCCTCACCAACATCAAGGTCAGTGGCATTGATGCTGTGATCTGTCATGTTTAATACTCTACCGTTAGGTACATTTTCATTTACTGTACCGTAATAAATTGGTTGTGTAAATACCGGGTCATAATGGTTGCTGGCATCAATAAATATACTAAGCGGAACGTGGGTAAATCGTGGGGGAGATCCGTGGTCGGAAGCTATCACTTCCAAACTGTAGGTGTTGTTTGGTGTCCAGTGAGTGTTGTTAGAAACACTTACAACTCCCTTGGTACGATCTATGAGGAAAAACCCTACATCACTATTTAGAAAGTAAGTAAATCCATGATTGGTGACGTCGTTGTCCCAAGCAGAAACATTCAATATGACTTCACCAGAACCTGCCGACTGTGAGATATAGCCATGGTAACCACTGAGCATGAAGTGAGGATCATTATCGTTGACGTCCCGTAATGTTATGTTAACAACGGAATAATCATGAGCGTAGCCATCAAACACAGAGATATTCAGAACAATATACCCATGAACATCAGCATCTAGTGGTGTGTGTGTTTGAAGGCTATTCTGCGAGAAATAGAATTCTGATGAGTTAACAACTTGGAAAGTCAACAATTCTGGGGAGGTATCATCATCATAAGCATATACCTGAAAGCGAAATGGAATATATACATCTGTAATAGTTATTTCTTTACTGTCTGTTGTTAAAGCAGAGTAAAATATTTCATAAAGTAGGATAAACAGTTGGTCGGAAACATAAAGAGTGTTTTAAGTAGTGTGTTCGAATTTCGACCAATAATGAAAAGTCTGAAAGATTCAAATTATTGTAAATTATTTAAAGTTCATTATTTCTACATCATTACTACATCATAATTTCTAGAAATGTCCGACTTTGATTTGTTGTTTGTGTGGCAGCATACCTGAGTGATATTAACGACGTTCGAGCAGTTCTCATAAACACTGGCATAGAATATCTTGGAGGAAAACTGTGGTACCATATCATTCACATCCATCACACTTACTATTAAATTAGTTTGTTTTGTCCGCGAAATTCTCCCGCCTGCAAATCAAATGTAAACACAAACACAAACGTTAAAATTTGACGAAATGCCACGGAAGCAATCACCTTGTTAAGGCAATTTCATATTTGTTTTGTTTATAATAATCTGCAGTATAAAGGTCAATGACTTTGGAGTCGATGCATCACTTGGGTGTGTCTGATGATAAAGACAAATTGCATACATCCTTTTCTGCATGCGTGCTCTCCGGCATCAATAGTAGCAACCGATATTAGACAACTTTACAGCCTTACATCCCAGCTAGACGGCATTCTCAACAGGACGTTGGGCCTTATTAGTCACTTAAGTCTATAGCAACTGTAATACAGGAGTATAGAGTTAACAACACCAACCGAGTGACGTTTGTTACTTTAATTGACCATCCTAAGTAGGTATCGTAACCGCAGCACAATCGAATATTTTTGTAACGTCGTTTTTCCGTGTATATTTTACTATTATAATCTTTTGTCTGCATGTCCTTGGTGATTTTTGTCATACAGTTAAATGTCTTCTGTTTTCTTTCTTATCCAATGGTGTTTTCTATGAAATGTGATGGTATTTGATTTGGTAGTTTGCTTATTCGGACACAATATTTAAATTGGTATCTATACTGCACATTTAAATCAGTCACAGTGATCTGAGGCATTTTTGTTTAATATCAAACTGTTAAATGTGGTTTACTCATATGTTACAGAGTATCAAGAATTTCAAATTTTATTCATTGTTTTGGGTAAAGTTCTTGAATTGTACATTGATTTGATGTTAAAATATTTTTGGTTTGTGTCGATTTCTTACGGCTGCGTTAAAAAAAAGTACAAGGAATTTTTAGTTCCATTTTTAGAAACATTTTAAAAACATTTTCCAGTAAGTTATACCATTTGTGACCAAAGATGATAATTAGATTTGGAAAATTAATGGCATCCCCCCAAATACATACGATTTGTAGCGATACAGATAATGAAACGCACCCCTGGGATTATGCCACCTCACAATACTTGTAACTATGACATCATAGATAATATCATTCATGAAATAGAGAACTCAGAGAGATATAGAGAAGTAACCTTTCTTTCCACATGAGTGAGACATATGTGAGTTCTATGTTTACAAGCAAACGACAATTTATTATATAAAATGGCCAATGTAATATTCGTTTTTCAAATTACATTTTATCCCCCTTTGATAGGATTTGCTTTATAGATATAGGAAATGAAAAAAAGTGTCTGTCTTTGTTTACTAGCAATTACGAATGTCATTCATGCTCTTTTAGTTTTATTTCATCTTTAATTTCATTATTTTTCATTATTTTACATAAAAAATATAGAACAGATTATATGCAACCAATATTATACCAATTTAGTAGTAAACATGCTCAGTATTTAAGGATTGTATTTGATTCTAAACATTTTATTTCTATTCTGATTACAACATGAATCCTCCCCACATGTTAAAATGTTTCTACATCTACATCTACATATGTAGTTTTTATAGGGCGAGCCAACGTGGCTGTCAAACTGTATCAAAGCGTTTCGAACTTATAATCAGCAAGTCTGAAAGCACAGAAACAGCAATCTTGACGTATAATTTTGTCATTGATGGCAGTATATACTAGTGTAATAGGATACCCTTACTACACTTGGTCTCCTGGCCACATCTATGCTATCCAGGTTTCCACTTGGTCTCCTGGTCACATCTTTGCTATCCAGGTTTCCATGAATGTCCACTGTGATATGTTGTTACTAGTACCACAGTGACATTGCTTAATTTATTATTATTTTTACTCAGTTTAAGTATTCATTTACTGTTAAGTCAATAGAAGACCATACCATCTCTTGCTTCCACTAAGATGAAGTACACATCCTGGCTCTCATAGTCTATCACACCATTGGAGTTATTGACGGTTAATTCTCCAGTGCCTTGGTTCAAGATGAAGAGGTGATTAGGTCCATCGCTATCAATTATAGTGTATGTAATATCACCCAACCTATCAGCATCAGTTGCAGATATCTAAAATTACATTTGAAATTAAGAGAGGAATTGTATTGAAAACCAAAAAATATTTCATACTAAATAGCATCTGGGATTTGCTACCTCCATTTTGATGTATACAACAAAGAAATTCTTTTACATACCACCATCTACAGATCCTGATAGGTGTCGAATCCATCATCTTCGGATTTGAAGCCTCACGCCTTACTTACTTTGCTGCATCAGGTAAAACACGTTTATACAATTATGCATCTTAATCATTTAATGAGAAGACTCAAAGAATGGCTATTTATAATATGCTATGAAATTGTATATATCATACCATTGTCAAAAATTCCTCGGTGATATTTTCGTAAATACTGAAATTATAGTGCTGCATAGTGAATTCTGGATTATTGTCATTGACATTCAGGATCTGTACACTGACTCGCGTGCTGTTTTGGTATTGTCCATCAGTTACAGCGACACGTAGATCAATATGTGTAATATTTTCGTAATCAAAAGACTCCTTGGTATACAGCTCCCCCGTTCTGGAGTTTATACCGATCACTGTAATATACAGAAAAATCATATGATAATATACCACAGTCATTAGGGTAATGTCACTGTGACATCCATGACAATAGGCCATGATACACATACATTGACTCCTGGTTGTCAAGGATAAGGTCACTGTCATTTACGACAATACCATATTATTCCACGACAGACTTTTCATGAACTCCTGAGTGTCACGGTGAAATGAGTATGGTATCCATGAAAACAGATCACCATAGACATTCATTCACTCCTGGATGTCATGGGCAAGGTCATTGTATCATACATCTCATTAGGCTGTGGTAGACATTCATTGACTCCTGGGTATCATGGGGAAGTTCACTGTATCATTTATCACATTAAGCTATGATAGACATTCATTGACTCCCGAGTGTCAGGTGTAAGGCCATCATGTCATTCATTACAGAGTTTCCACAATAGTCATTCATTGTTTGTTGAATGTCAGGGGTGCTTGGTTACTGTGTCATTCATGACAATTGACCATGATAGACACTCATTAACTCCTCAGTAGAAAGGGTAAGGCCACTATGTCATTCACTACAATATTCCACGATAGACATTCCTTGACTGTTGAGTGTCAGGGGTACATGGCCACTGTGTCATTCACGACAACTGACCACGATAGACATTCACTGACTCCTCGGTGTCAAGGATTCTTGGTCACTGTGCTATTAACGACAATAGATAATGAGAGACATTCATTGACACTTGAGTGTCAGGGGCATTTGGTGTATATGTCCCTCACGACAATAGACCACGATAGACATTCATTGCCACTTGAGTGTCAGGGGCACTTGGTGTTTATGGCACTCAGGCGTAAGTACAAATCCAAGATATTGTTCCGAAATCCACAACTCGAAGTCGAAGAAACACGACAATACATATGTAAATATATTATAAATAATCACGAACCTCTGTCAAAACAGAGGTGGGATCAGGTGTCATGGAGGAGTAAGCATCCCCTGCCGATCGGTCATACCCGTCGTAATGCCATAAGTATAAGCGAAATAGTATTGTATAGCTCCATGGTGACTTCTGCCACATAACTGAGCCAGTAACTCCTCTTTTTTCTTTCTTATTCGCTGTCACAGAATTAGGAAACGGCACATCCGTAGTCAAAATAGGTATATGTCATAAACAGTAAGAATATTGCTGTATAGTATAGGTAATACAGATAGTTTAGTTACTGTGAAATAAGGAAGTCAACATGTCAGACAACGATACATCATATGAGCAAATAAGGTCTTTATAACGACCGTAAAATTTGCGGAATGTTGACATAAGTCGTGATATATCATATCGTTGTTTGAGTAACTTTTCTCCTAGTAATTGTTTTCGATAACTGAAAGAGCAATACTCAGATGACGATCGCGCATATCGAATCAATTGGGATACATGAACACCGTACGCAGGTGATAAAGGAATGTTGCTACTAGTATATGAAATGTTAACAATGGGGAAACTAAAGTCATCACGTTTGTCATAAATTGAAGTAGTAAATTTACCATCTCGGTCGACATCAATAAGTATATCTAAATATGAAGCACATGAATTGGATATTGTAGTGTCCTTAATTTGGAGTTCCTTTGGATATATTGTATGTACGTAAGTATCAAAGTTTTTGTTATTTAAAGATAGTACATCATCAATATATCTGAATGTAAAATTAAAGGACAAGGCCAATTGCTTCTTATTTTGCTTCTATTGTATAGCTCCATGGTGACTTCTGCCACATAACTGAGCCAGTAACTCCTCTTTTTTCTTATTTTGACTTAAAAGATTTTGTATAAAGTCACTTTCGTACGATGAAAGGAACAAATCGGCTAGTAAAGGAGCACAGTTAGTCCAAATAGGGAGTCCGATGGTTTGTTGGAAGACTTGGTCACCGAACACAACATATATATTGTCAATCAGAAAGTCCACCTTGTTTTTATGTCATCTTCAGAGTACTTATATTTAGATTCAGAGTGGTTTTTTCACTAAATATGTATCTGGATACCCTAAAACAATAAATTTATATCTGCGTGAACCTTTTATTGGTGTAGAAACAGATATCAATAATTCTAAAAAGCCTGTTTTTAAATTTATCATGAGGCATGGTGGTATAAAGTGTAGAAAAATCATTAGTCTTAATGAATTGAGTAGTTGTCAGGTTTTGAGATTTTCAGTTTTCCAATAATTCTTTGGAGATTTTAGTATCCAAAACTGATTAACACCACTTCAAGAGTAAATTACATCGGAGTACGTCTGAAGTTTCTCCATAATTGCAGATAATATTTTGGTAAGGAGGGCTGATAGAGGTTTGGTGGAGCATTTACTGGATCCTGCAATGAACCTATGTTTATATGGATCTTTGTGTAATTTACGAATCCAATATAAATAGGGTAACTCTAACTCCCTATCCTTAGTACATAAGTTAAATGTACTCAACACTGACTTATGGTTATTAACAATTTCATCTAGTGAGAGTGTAGAGCGAGTGTAAGTGGAATTTCCAGTAGATTTGTTAATGCCAAGTTCATCTAAAGGACAATTTATATAAAATACCTTGCAAATAAAAACGATATTGTTCGAGGCTTTATCAGCTGGTACTAACACATATTTGTCATGTATTCTTTCGAGTTCTTCTCTGACTCTTGGGTCGTCGAAGACAGACGGATGACTGGTCTTCCTGTTCCTTTATGAACTGAGCCGGTAACTCCTCTTTTTTCTTTTATAAATTACTAATACATGTGAGTATCAAACCTCTTACACTCTTAACCAATTATGACAACATATTTAGCTCAACGTCTTCACGTTTTGCCCATCTACGAGCATAGTCCTCTACCGAATCCATAACAATACGGAAGTTGGTTCGCCAATTAAATATTGTAGGCTCTCTAAATTTGGACCCCGGGTAATTAGCTTACGAAGAGTTATATTGTTCATGATGGTGACATCGCCAGTGATGACGTGACCAACAGGACTATGTGTAAATGAAAAGCATACACATCACAGAAGTGAGAGGGTGATAGAAAAACTTAGAAAAACATACAGAAAGTAGAAGTGAAATAAAATAGTGATGGAATATGGTAGACAAGAACACAAAACATAAATGAATTTCAAAACAGGTAGTATTACAAACTGAAAATAAATGCATCTAAATACTCGTGATGTATTTTAACAAGGATACGTGTGATTATAGCAACAGCAGAGAGGCAAAACCTTGCATCTATCTGCTTGGTGCCTGTCCTGCCTACTCTTATTCTCCTTACGAATATTTATGTCGTGTAGAATCATGTAGTGATTAAAGGAATTTTGAATGTAATTATCAATTTCTCTGGTGGAGCAAACAATTTGCCCAAGTTAAGAACAACAGATTTAGCAACTGACTAAAATCTTAAACATGAAATATTTGCGATCTTGCGATTGACATATCTAAACAATTTGGTATTTCATATCTTTCATTCATTCATAATACCATCATTCAGTTGATTTTGTCCTATGACTATATGGTATTACCTGCACTATTTGTAGATAAAGTAAGTTCATTGTCATCCGGATCGTATGCAGACACCATTCCTATTATACTTCCGACTGGCTCGTTTTCAGAAATGTTGAATTTGTAGTTTGTTTCATTGAAAATTGGAGCTTCATTTACATTCAGGACATTTATAAGCAGCATCGAATATCTGCAAAAAATGTTTCATGACATACACAAGTTTTATGTCTTACACAATCTGTTATTAGTCATTTTGTTGTTTCAGGTCACTCTCAAATTATTCACTAATGTAGTGATGGTATTTCACTTTCGTAATCAATGGCACCTTCTCGGGCATTTCCGGTAAGCTCGGAAAAACAACATCAAAGATATTACAAAACACCAAATATTAAAATTATGACGATATTAAAAATTCTCTTGAAAGAATACAATTTTCTGAAGATCTAAATAAGAATCAGATCGACGGTTTACGTTATTTACAAACAACGTGTGCAAGTCGTTTTCTGCATTTATATGTATCACCGTCGGCGCCGCCATAACAAACAACAACTACCTAACCGTGGTATATTGTCCAGTACTTTCACGAATCGTATGAACCAATAAAATTATCACCGAGCCGTGAAGACGACAAGTTAAATTTCACCTTTAAACTCAATCATAGTTTTCAGAAAATGAACTGGGCGGAGCATATATGTAAAGATGATGGATAAATCCAAACCCCAAGTCCGAAAATCCTGAAATCAGAGGACATATAAAATCAGTAAAAATGAAAACCAAGTAGAAAATAACAAAATATGTCTACTTGAAGAGCATATGTGAACCCCTATGATGGAGAGAGATCAGATGCCCGGGGAAAGTGAGCATCTCCTGCTTGCTAGCAACACCCGTCACATATACCGTAGGCGTTGCGTAATTGAGAGGAAATGTGTTGTAGAATAATGACTAGTGGAGCTCCAGGAACATATAGGGAGAAAATCTCAGATCGTATTAGAATCCACCATAATACATTCGAGGTTGTTTTTACGAGTATGCAACGGTAGGCTCGAGAAAGTACGATTGCAATGTAATGCACATGAGTTAAGACCAATGCAAAAGAATCATCAAAAGGGACGCATTTTTATCCTCTCAGTCAATAACAACACTACCACCACCACCACAAAAAAAGAGAGAAATAAATCAGAATAAAAAAAAAAAAAAAAAAAAAAAAAAAAAAACCCAAACAAACAAACAAACAAACCCCCCCCCCCCCAAAAAAAAAACCCAAACCAAACAAACAACCCCCTCCCCCCGAAACAACCCAAACAAACAAACAACGGTGAGTTCGGTTCAACACTCGGACATTGGGCATTTTAGTTTAAATCCACAACCTCTATACAATAATAAACAACAGGTGGACTGTAATAAGTAGATGTAGTATTATTTCATGACGATAACATGTTTAGAGTAACGATGCATTCTATATGATATGGTATTAAAACTTTTACCCTTTAAATTTTCCGTCAGAAACTTCCATTTCCAAATTGAATTCTGTGTTTCCCTTTTCAAAATTAAGTCTTTTTGTCACAGAAATAATTCCAGTACTTTGATTTACGCTGAATATCTGAAATATTTTAAATTACATACATACATTGCCTATAGTTAGTACTCTATACTAACATACAGAACGTCTATAGTTAGTACATTTCACTGACATACAGAACGCCCACAGATAGTACTCTTTACTGACATACAGAACGCCCATATTTAGTAATCTATGCTAACATACAGAACGCCTACAGTTAGTACTCTATAATGATACACAGAACGTTTGTAGTCACTACTTTATATTGACATACAGAACACGTGTACGTAGTACTCTATAATGATACACAGAACGTTTGTAGTTACTACTTTATATTGACATAGAGAACACATGTACGTAGTACTCTATGATGATACACAGAACGCTTATAATGAATAGTCAACACTGGCATACAGAGCGCCTTTAGCTAGTGCTCTATACTGATATGCATAACGTTTATAGATAGTAGTATATACTGGTTCACAGAACTTTTAATATGTAAAGGTATATAAAGATTCTTAAGGAATATGGGTGCAACCAAGAAATTGAACAATAGAATTCTTCATATATTATATCCAAACATCAAAACTTATTAGGGGATAAACGTACACATGAATGACAAAGAAGCAGTCTAACGGTTTTTTTTAAAATTCCTGACCTAGTTTATTAATAGCATATTATTGCCGTTAAAAATTACCTTCAATATCTCCGCTGCCAATTGAAGAAACACCAAATTAGTATAATCTAAACAAAGTTATTCTACACCAGATATACGATTATAGCTAACATATAAGAAACTCATGGTATTATTATTAACCTACGTGACCGATATTTCCACTGGTTATGTTGTACTGTAGGTGTTTAAATCTTTCTGTAATATCCATATCGGAAGCTGTCACATTGCACGATGGCATAATCCCAAAGTCCGTTTCATTTATGTCACACTTGAAAATCTCTATAATGATATAAATGCTACTTTTCATCATGCATTTACACTTGTTACATTTGTTTCTACTTTTTTTTTGTTTTAACCACACCATTTGTTTGGCTTTTGTCAAATTAAATGACCGTCCTAAGTCGGTATCGTAATTGCACTGCAATCAAATATTTTTGTAATGTGTTATATGTTATAGTATATTATATTCATGTATTGTATAGCTCCATGGTGACTTCTGCCACATGACTGAGCCAGTAACTCCTCTTTTTTCTACTGTATGAAAGGGCATGGCGGGTTTGACTAGCCATTCAGGAGACGCTTATTCCTTCTGGGTACCTTGCCATACCTTAAAATTCAGGGGTCCGTGAATATCTGTTGTGTTGTTAGTGCCATAGTCACTTAATACCAGTTACATTCGTATTTTGTTGATATGCTTAGTGATTGTATTGATTAGTTTTATAGAATTTATTTTTGGCCCCCTTTCCGCAAAATAACGGCCTTCTTACCCGTACAAGTATATATTATTCTATAATACTGCCACATTAGTAGATATTAAGTAATGTATGTGTATACTTATGGCTATAACTACAGTTTAGATTGTGAATAACTACGGCACAATGAATCTGTTCCTCTGGTCCCCCCCCCCCCCCCCCAGCAATAAACGATTTTATTATTCACGCGGAATACAATAATAGTTCATAGTTCAATATTTTGTATTTGAATTGAAATTTCACATATATTAAAATGTATATATTATATATTTAATGTTGATTTGAAGTTACTTCCGATACGAGTTTCTTTCTTGAGAAAAGCATGGACTTATCTGAATCTATCTTGTAAATAAATTGTGATCAAAACAAGTTTGGACAAATATTGAAATTTGAAAAATGAATAATTAGAGAGAAAAATATTATATGATCAAACTTTACTCACTTCGAGTAAATGTTGGGGCGTTGTCATTACTATCTTCTACATTTATTGTTATATTCGCTCTGTGTAATTTCTTGTAACTGGGTACAAGTTCAGCAAAGTTATATGCTTCTATCTGGAAAAGATGAAATACATTTCAAAGAAGATTTGTATGAAAATATCAAAATATCTTCAATGAAACCGTTTCTGATCAAAATACAGTATGTATGCTTCAACAAATCATGTTATGTCTCCATCTCTGTTGTAACAGGCATTCTAAAAGGATTTCTGAAGCAATACATGTCCTTTAAATGTCTTTCAAAGTTTCTGGTATTTGTAACCCTTCCTTTTTAATGGGATCCGATAAACACAAGTACAGGATCTAGCAAATTGAAACAATCAAGAAATATATATCGTATAATGGGAGTCTAGTGACATCACCATATAACCAGGGGATATTTAACACAGGAAATCAACAGTCGTCCTTTTTCATCATAAATGTTTAGGATGTTTAAAACCAGGTCAATGGTTCAAAAGTCATGGAATACAAATACGAATAAATGAAGAAAGAAAAACTACCGACTCAGCCGTATGACAGAAGTCACCACGGAAATATACAATAATAATAATAATAATAATAATAATAATAATAATAATAATAATAATAATAATAATAATAATAATAATATAAGGATGTAAGGATACAACAGTCACAATTTATTGTTTGACAAATTATGTCAGTTGTATCCTATTTACTTAAAAAAGGGAGATGTAATATTATTTGCTAAAAATGTAAAAATTGTCTTTCTTTCCTGAAACATATTTTAGAGTTATCTATTTTGTGGAATAATCTTGAATTTTGTCTCCGTGACTTTTATACTGAAACATTTTCATTAGTATTAGTCAAGGCCAATGACCACATGTTTAGAAATAAAATTGTGAACAGTCGCCAGCGTTGATGTCCTTCTAAATTCCGTCTTGTTTGACAGAAAAAGAAACAAATATCGTTACATAACATGAAATATAAATAAAATAAAGAATATGAATATATATATAAGGCACGTCTGGATCAAAATTATACCCAAAAACACATTCCGATGGTATTCATTTCTGAAATGGAAAACTTAGTAAAACCATGTCATGTGCCGAATTTAATCCATATTCTTCAACATAATTGTGAAATCATTATTTCTTACATGTAGTTGTAAAATAATTCAACGTTTTATCTACAGGTGTAAGGATATAATGTCATGGAAAAAATGCAAGTTCTTTTGTCATCTCAGGGTATTTGAAGACAGTTTCGAATCTTGTGTTATGTAACTTTCTGTGTTTTGATCAGGTAATACTCCAGTTGATTTAAGGGATATTTGGTAATGGGTTTGCTCTTCAAATGTTCATGCTTCGATTTACTGTTTTGGTTTTGGGCATCACCGAAGAGACATAACTACAGACCTATTTCTATTTTACCTACTATCTCAAAGTTGTTTGAAAGACACGTTGCGGCACAACTTCAGGATTACTTATTAGAACATAATTTACTTGTGAGTGAGCAATCGGGGTTTCGCAAGCTGCATTCATGCCAAACAGCTCTTACCAAACTTTCTGAACAATGGATAGCTGATATCGACAGTGGTAATATAACAGGTGTAGTTCTGCTAGACCTAAAAAAAGCTTTCGAGCTTTTAATCACCAAATTCTTTTAAAGGAAATGAAATGCTATAACTTTAACAACACCAGTTTAGATTGGTTCCAGTCATATTTGTCGAACGGAGTACAGACCGTCAACATAGGAAATACTCAATCTAGCCATGCTACTATATCTTGTGGAGTACCCCAAGGATCTATTTTAGGCCCTATATTATTCCTAATATATATAAATGATCTCCCGTTACATGTTAAAAACTCCCTTCTTGACCTATTTGCAGATGACGCAACACTACATAAATCTACTTCCGCAATTGAGGACGTTGAGAGTGGACTTAAAACTGAAATGAACTATATTAGTACTTGGTGTAACGAAAACCGCATGGTCATTTACGAAACTAAAACTAAGTGTATGTTGATTGGTTCACAACAAAGACTCTCAAAAATTGCAAAAACATCACTTTCCCTTGAAATTAATCCATAGAAAACGTTTGTAACGATAAGTTACTAGGCATACACATTGATAACAAGCTTCTTTTTAACAAACATATTACTGAAGTTTGTAAAACTATTACAAATAAGATATCTCTCTTGCGGAAAATAAAACGATACCTAAGTCTTCAACATAGAATACTTTATTTCAATGCATATATTCTTCCTGCCATCGACTACTGTTTAACTATATATGGCATTGCTGCGAAATCACAGCTAGAGCGAATACATAAGCTCCAGAAATGTGCGGCACGAATAATCTTAGATGCATCGCCTGATGCACCATCCAAACCATTATTTGATAAACTAGGTTGGTTGAATGTTTTTGAAAGATGTGATCTCAATAAGGGCATTCTTCTTTACAAAATATTGAATAATTTAACCCCTTCTTACTTAAAAGATATGTTTACATATCACACGAATGATAATTATGCTCTACGATCCATTGTTAGCAACGACTTAGTTTCCCCTCGTCACAATACGGAATTCTACAAGCATAGTTTAAGTTATAGTGGAGTTAACATATGGAATAGGCTCCCGACACACATACAAAACTCATGCTCTCTCTATACTTTTAAAAGCTCCTTTCAAAAATACTTATAAGAGAGGCGTAGTTAAACTCATCTAAATGAAACGTGTTGTAGTATTACGTTTCTGCTAGTCTTATATGATGATATCATTCATATAATCATATATTCATCCTTGTATATATATGTATATCTGTTTGTATATATCCATGTTTTGTGAAGGCCTCGTGGAAGAATAGTGTTTCACTAAATGAGTAACCTTCTTGAAATAAAGATTATTATTATTATTATTGTTATTATTATTATTATTATTATTATTATTATTATTATTATTATTATTATTATTATTGTATAGCTCTATGGTGACTTCTGCCACATAACTGAGCCAGTAACTCCTCTTTTTTCCTTCTTTATTATTATTATTATTATTATTAATATTATTATTATTGTTATTATTATTATTATTATTATTATAAGTTATCGACATGCACCAACGTACTACATGTGTATATCATAAATATAGAACATATATACCTTTTAGTTTTGTGCACCATATGCGCATTTCGACAAATTATGTCTCTTCAGTGATGCTCGTGGCCGAATGGTTGGAATTCTCAAAATATATAAATATTTGAAGAGCAATGTTTAAGCCAAAATGACCGAAAAGTGAACCAAAGAATCTATCTAAGGACAGAGCTATGCATGAGGGAGATACTCCTTAGTTTTAGAGTGATTTTCTGAATTTGATGACTGAAAATTTGAAGTACATATATCATGTCAGTACAAAAGCACTGAAAACTAGACTTATGATGCCCTCGGGAATTATCAGTCCACCAGCAGTGACACCGGCCTAGTGGTTATATTAGATATAGAACATATATACCTTTTAATTTTGTGCACCATATGCGCATTTCGACAAATTATGTCTCTTCAGTGATGCTCGTGGCCGAATGGTTGGAATTCTCAAAGTATATAAATATTTGAAGAGCAATGTTGAAGCCAAAATGACCGAAAAATGAAAAAAGAATCTATCTAAGGACAGAGCTATGCATGAGGGAACATACTCCTTAGTTTTAGAGTGATTTTCTGAATTTGATGACTGAAAATATGAAGTATATATATCATGTCAGTACAAAAGCACTGAAAACTAGACATGATGCCTATATGTTCAAATGTTTCTTATTACCACCTAATTGTTATTCTCCCAAGGAGTATCCTAACCTAAGGAGTATATCCCTCATGCATGTCCTTAGGTGGTTTCGCTGAAACGTTTCGATGGATTGTGCTCTTCAAATATGCATACTTTCGATTTCCATAATTTTGAGCGTTGAGCATCGCTGAAGGGACATAAGTTACCAAAATGCGCATATGGTGTACCACATTACTACACGTACAACTATAATAATCCGCTTTGAAATAGAGTCCAAATCTACAATATCTCTCTTTGTCTTATTTGCTCAATATCGTCATACAAGTTCATGAGTATTTCCAACTTTTTTTATGATATATCGATACAGCAATTTAAATTGGTACCTTTTCATTTGCATATGTAGTCCGCAATAGCTTAATATATTAACTCTTCATTTGATGTATGTTAAGAATGCTCACCTGTAATTTATGTGTTCGCTGTGTATCATTCTCGTAATCTAGAGCTTCCTTAAGAACTAGTTCTGCTGTCATCGTATTGATATAAAATACTCGAGAATCTCCAACAATTCGGTAGAATATTTTTCGATTATCGTCATTTGTGTCGGCATCACTGGCATTGATACTGCTGTTTTACAGAAATCATATTATGAATGCACATATCTATTACTTTATTCAAATACGTAACATGTTGTTATGGTATATTTCTCATTTTACAGATTTTTATTGATTATATTACGCTTATAACAAAATCACAAGTACTTCTGTATTATCTTATTGGTTTCCAACGAAACATAGTCATGAGGTCATTTGATAAACTGCTGATAAAGATGATTTACATAATCTGTTGATAAAGGCGATATAAATAATATATTCCAAATACAAATAAAGCAAATTTAATGCCAATTAGAAGGAATGACCTTTTAGAAATCGTGGTACCAGGTTGTTTGTCCTCACTCATGTTAAAGGTGTATGAACTTATATCAAATTTTGGCGGATGATCGTTGATATCCTGTAATCAGAAATAAAATACAAGGATATACAGAAATAGCATGATAAAAAGAATGATAAAGAAAAATCATAATTGGAAAATCACCACAGATTGAGCGTGTATACTGTAATCAGACTGAACGAATCAAATGAAAAGATAGTCCCGTCTAACATGATGAAATCAATGATGTAGTCATATAAATAGATGCAGGCAAGGCAACTGCAAAGATACCATATCCATGAAAGACAGAAGTATATCATAATGATTAAAGACAGAAGTATAGCATAATGATTAAATGTATAAAATTACTGGTAACACTACACTTAATTATTAGCAAAACTTTTAATTAAGCGAATATGACATCACCTTCCTAGCTAACCCTAATTTGATTGTTTTAATATGTTTTGAATATGGCCTCTCACAAACTTATATCTCATGATTCTATCATGAGAAGAAATAACGTAAAAAGAAAGTGACGAGAAACAGGTATATGTATGATTTATAGTATTACTATACTTTTTTTCCAAAGTCGTGATTCATTGAACTTCTTAGATTTATGTTTTATCCGTATAAAGTTACAATTTAATACCGTGTTGCTTTAAGAAACGTTGTAAGTTACACATTAGAACACATAATTAAAAAAGTGTTCAACTTTTCTGAGCGCCCCCAATCTCCAATTTTATTTTGATTCGTAGTGTTTTCTAATCATCAATTTAGTACTATCATGGAATGTAATCTTATCTACATTTAATTGTATCATAACCATGCTTTGTTCCTTGATGTTACACGTAGTTTGCTGCTCATGACTACTGTTCGGTCTCATTCAAACGCAAGTTATATTAATTGGTTAAAATGTGAGTCCACAGTGCATATTAATTGACGTCGTAAGTGGAAATTACTGATACCAAAATAAATAAAGTACTGGTGCCTCCTTCAGCTTGTTAATTGAGGTATCCGTTTGTGATCGGTCCGGATACTTACTCCTCCATGGGTATTAATCTTACCTCTATTTCTCCAGAGGTACATGTTTATTCATCCTTATTTTGCTATGTATACTAAATAATAACACCGTTCATACATTAGGCCGATGCATTTGATTTATAACAGTATCAGTAGTCGTTTATAGTTACTGCATTTGATGTAATAGCTTTACTGTTGTAAGTTTCTGTAAACACCAAGGTAGATACAATGTCATTGTTACAAATGTTTTATCGTTTTGTAATGTAGGCTTATACTATTGAGATAATTCGTTCGCTAGAAAGACGTATATTAGAACAAATAAAAATAATTGAGGTATAAAGTATACCTGTATCTTCACTTTAACCGCCATTGTATCGTTAGTACCACTGACTACATAAGGTTGACTGTTGTAGGCTTCTATAACTACAACGACTGATCCATGGTCACTGTTAGAGAGGTTTAATTGTTTGGTAATAAAAAGAGATCCTGTAGTGTCATTTATCTGGAATACATGATGCTGGTCTTCTTTTATTCCATACAGAATAATTCCATTTGCGTCACGATCCTTCGCCTAAAAAAGGTAGAAAATACCCCTACACATATATCGCAAAACATCAAGAATGAAGAATGAAAACATAAATTTAAGAAAACTTACAAACACTAAGGAGGATTAAAGATAGAATAAGTGGTCCTTGTTATAAAAGGTTGTAAGTCTTACATTTCGTCTTGAGACAACACTTAGGACTTACGACCGTTTTAGAATTACGACTTGCGATCAAAATTTCTTAAGTCAACAACAATTCCATGACTATCATATATCGAGGATTATAGTATTAGACTGTCACTGTTGCTATGGCAAATAAGATCGTCGTTTAAAATGGCGTCATTCATATAAAGAAGAAACAAATATAGGAAAATAATCTGCAATCGGAAAATCCGTTTGATAATTAAAACGATGCAGAATTAATACTATGCTATAGACTGCATAAGTGTAATATGCGTTGATACAGATATTGATAGGTAACTTCAGTTAACTTTGGTGTTGCAACAGTGAATCTAAAAGATACCTCTGTACGTCGAATAACTATGTTAGGCAATGTTTTGATTGATAATACCTTTGTGCATTTTAATGGCAAGATATATTAGCAGATAGATGGGATTCCTATGTTGTGCACTTCTTATAACAGATTTCTTTGTTAATTATTATGAGAGGGACCATTCACAAATCTAAATATTTCGACTATACAGTTAGGGGCACTCCTAACCTTACATAGAGTGCACTTCAAGTTAAAGTGCCACTACACCAATTTTTTCCTCATACTAATTTAATAATTTGATGTAAATAAAACCCCTTGGTGCCAAAACTTTTACAATCAGATGCTGCAATAAGTAGCTATTGCTGATTAAACTCCAGATGTTTACCTGTTTAACGCTGCCGCGCGTACGAGAATATCAATAAATCTCTGTTGTCTGAAATCGAGATCGCTGACTTCACATTATGTGGTCACTTCATGGAAATAGGATATATTATAGTAGAAATACGCCGCTTTTTACATGAAATTTAGTAAGCAAAACAATGAGTACACAAGATTCTTTTATTAGGATTTATTAGACGAGAGTGATGTTCATTGTTCTTGTGATACATCGTCATTCGAAGAAGGTGAACATGATAGTGACGACAAAAAAAGTGATGTAATCTAAGGTACTTTGCGTACGTCATTAGAGCCGTACCAGTAATCCATTTTGACGTTGTTTGACATGATTTCGACCGTTTGTTCGGTTTTATTGAAAATTGACAAGAAAAAGATTTCTTTGTTGGTTGGGACAAATCTTCATTTTCCATGTTGCTCTGTAACATTCACAGATGTAACATAATTTCAATAATATGTTTCTCGCAGTATTTAGTATGTGCCTCCGCACGGGCCGTACGTAATTCATCAATATATAATTAACCTTAAATAATTGAGTTCTATGTGTGAACCATATAATGCTAGGGATTCCGGGTGAGTGAGGAGTTGGGATTGCACCCTCCCACTGACCTTCTGAATGCATCACTTATATTCTAGTTACCTCATTTACATCCATTGTATCTACATGACAGTGGCGGATTTAGAGGGAGGGGACCGGGGGACGCCCCCCCCCCCCCGTGGTCACATATTTACCAGTAAAAATCCAGATTTTGCATCAAAAATGGCTGAGAAGTTTGACTAAAACCCATTTGGGCCCCTCCTTATTGGAAATCCTAGATCCGTCACTGCATGGGTATCTAATTCTGCCTGATCACTGTCTTGTTCCTCCTGATCAGTGTCTCGGTATATTCTTATATAGAAAAAAGGTGATAATACAACACTTATCCTTGATACTTCCCTCTTTAAATCCGCTCTTCTGTTTTTATTCATTTTTTTTATTCATTTTTTTTTATTTTATTGGAGCTGATGTTTGACTTGCCATTTTCTCATCCGGACTTAAAATTTCCAAATAAGGGTTACTCGCTCCTAAACTACTTAGAGACCCAGGTGAATCAAATGCGTTTGCTGGTCGACATTAGACAGAAGGTATTGCAACGGGAAGTGACAATTGTCCCGCTTTGTTGCATTTCAAAGCAAATGGGAAACTTTCTGGTGTAAAATGCAGAGAACATAAGGTCGAATATTTTGTAGGAACATTTTGCTTACTTTTCTTTAACAAAATGAATCCACTGGCGTCGTTCATTGGGTGTCTTAGGAAAACCGTATATTGACACACCATCGCATTGGCGTTTCCATAATTAGTAGCAACACAACGAACACCCTCCCCCGACTTTGCTTTACCCACCCTTGTCTTCACGAGGCATTTTTTTCTCTTCAATATTATTAAACAACTCTGCTCTTCGAACACTCCTATACTAAAGTCCAGCACTGTATACAAAACATGACGTCAGCATCTCCTCGTCGCAGAATCTGGCGTTTCTGTATATTTACCAGGGGTGGCTTAGCAGCGCGCATTAGCTTATCACAAATATCTCTTTATCCACAGTTGATATGAACTTCGGGTTTTCGGCAATTTATTTATTGTATGAACATGCACCAATTGAGTGTAAACAATTAAATTTTAACAATTAGGTTGAAGTGGCACTTTAAATTCATGACTGCTTTTTAAATTTATTTGACGACAACAGAGTAAACTTGGAATCAAGTTTAGTAGTAAACTTGATTCTAAGTTTTGTACTAAACTTTATTCCAATTGTACTCCAACTGCACTTCAAGTTTAGTTTACTTTCTATATACATGTACATTTACTATATTTTTCTATTAAAACAATGTTTTTATATAAAATACGCCATTGTACATAATAAGACAATTATTTCTATCGTGTTATACGAAACTGGATAATTGTAATAAACAAACGTGAAAAGTAAACTTGGTGACAAGTGATAGTAAACTTGAAGACGGAATTACTTTAAAGTAAACTTGATATCAAGTGCACTTGACTAAACTTTATGACTGGTTTCCAGGACGAAAAACTAAACTTGAAGTGCACCTGTCAAGTGCAGTTGAATGTAAGTTTAGGATTGCACCTTACTGTATTGATATGTTCAAAGATACCTCAAAGTATCTTGACGACATCTTTGATGTCGATAACCTTAAGTTTGAGACATTTTACTGATATACCTACCTGAACTTCAATTAAATAAAGAGAGTATTTGTGATATTGAAACACCTTTCTTGGACCTAAATATGAAGATACTCTACAAGTTGGTTGGAATATTTACTCGCCATATTTAACATAAATATTTTCTATGAGATATCCCAGCATGTTTTAATGTCATCTTTTTCATAAAATAAGTGCACAGATAACCAAATACTATGTACATATATCTTCTAGAAAAATGACATTTAAAAATTACCACAAAGATTTTGTCTCGAAGACATGAGAGCTCAAATAATTAGTGTCCAGTAATTTATAATGACTGTATTCGCAGCAGAACGTCGTTACCCGAATGTAGTTTGATGAAAAACAGGTTATATCTAAACAGATAATATTTTGATTCACCATATTAAATGTCATGAATGGGAATCAATCCCACGACGTTACTGAGATTTAATGTTCTCAGGCAGGTCTGGGTATTGCCGAGTTCCTCGAACAACTCTTTTTGATATTGAACGTATAAAATATGAAAGTAATTGGTGCCACATTACTATGGCACTAACAACAATGTACCGCAGTGGGCATTCACGGACCCCAAGAATTAAGAGGTGACAGTAGGTGCATGGGAGGAGTGATCATCTCCTGTTTGACTTGTCACATCCACCTTGAATGCCCTTATATACACACGAAACATATAATTCAGCACTGTATATATACATGAATGTCAACAAAGAATAAGACTAACTCACCGACGCTATATAAAAAGGTATGGTAATATTGTGATATCCTTCGTAAAGATAAAATGTTTTATTGTTGCTGGTAAAGATAGGTAAGTTATCGTTAACGTCCTCCACTGTTACTTGTATTGTGACTGTATTGTTCATGGAAGGTATACCATGATCCTTGGCGAGGACTATCAAGTATATAACACCGTCATCTCCCAGATTCTCTCTGTCTAAACGTCCTCTTGTAAAAAGTTTTCCATTGTCAGTAACTGTGAAATTTTCTCTCCTATAAGTAAATGTTTAAAATGCATTATTCATATAGTTAACTCTAAAACAATAAAAATAAATTACAATAAGCCGAAAGCAAGAACCAAAGTTACGTATTTTATGACTGGCAATGTGCATGAGCGTTGATATGATTAAAACTACAGACGGCAAACGGCACTTCAACTTAGCAATTTGTAAACTTCAAGTACAGCATTTCTGGAAGCAATACTTGACACGACTGCATTTAACAGAAATGACAGAAACATGATTTTACACTTAAGATGGATGTGGCCAAACACTAAATAGAAAAAGTCAAAGTCTTACATCAGTACAATGTGCCGTCCAAAAATACAACGAAGGTCGAAGTCTTTTTAAACTAATAGCAGATTTATTTTTATATTATTATGAAAGAGACTATTCTATTAACACCTCTTAACGTTTCGACCTTATTGATAAGTTCAATGGCACCTCTAGATATCTCGATGATATTTAAGTTAATGATAACCCTGAGTTTGACAACTATATCACTGACATTATCCATCTGAACTTCAATTAAACAAAACCAATACTTCAAACCAGAAAACACCTTTTTGGACTTTAGTATGAAAATTATTAACAACAATATTCATACCAAAATATATGATATGATTTCCTATTGTAAATTTCCCTTATCTAGATGGTGATGTCCCAAGACTCCCATCATATGGTATTTATATTAGTCAATAGGTTCGGTGGGCTAGAGCCTGCATAAGTTTTTGGATTTTCATGCTTAAAATTCTCAGATTACTTTTAAACTTTTTACTAAGGGTAACGCTCAGTAACTTTTACAGATCTTATTCAGACATTTTATCTAAATTCGAAAATGTGACTTTTCAACAATACGTATCCACTGGAATTTCCCATCTGAATGTCTACGGTAATTTAGGGTACAAACTAAGGAGCGCCAAATATTCCGATATAATTTTATATCGGCGGATTCTAAAATTAATCGACATCGACAGTATGACTCCGAGATCATCGCTAAAACCATAGGTCTTGTATTGGGTATCTCTACAACCCAATGCAGATTTCTACTTGAGCGTTGCACACTGACAAACAGGACGATGGGGACTGTATGACGCTCCTTGTCCAAGCCTCCCATTTCAGGGGAGACAAGGTCCTAATCCTCTTCCCCTCTGACTGTTAGTCGGGACTCCCATTGACCAAGGATCTGAGCTTGCTTACAGACGGGCAGATCGGAGTTTACTTATGCTGATATCGCCTTACATATTTTTGATAGTATAATATTATTCTATAAACGTTTCGTGTGTAATAGAGTTTTATGCCCTCTCCTCTTGAGAAACATGTTGATCCTTGTTTTCTGTATGGGGGATTATTTATAACATTTTAAATGTGAGTCCATTGATTGTGCTGGTTTTTTTTGGTGAGTGGGAAGGTGAGGCCTGAACACCGGTTAACCACACCACTTGAGTGACGCTTGTTCCTTCAACTGACCATTGTAAGTCGGTATCGTAAACGCAGCAGAGTGGAATATTTTTGTAATGGTTTTCCATTTGTATTTTAATATTATCATGTTTTGGGTGCATGTCCTTGGTGATTTGTGTCATACAGCTTTGTCAGATGTCTGCAGTTTTTCCTTTAATCCTTTTCAAACAATTTTATTATTAATAAAAGTATTTTTACTCTTCTTATGATACATGATATAAATGTTTATGACGTATGTGATATTTACCATTCTCCTATCACTTGATATGTTACTCTGCCATTTACATCAATATCACGGTCAAAAGCCTGTGGGAGTAAAGCATTTAAACATTATACCCAGAGGATAGCACGTGAAGCTACATGTTATACTTCCCGTAGAAACAAATGTGGACAACAACAGATTCAGAATCAAGCACAAGTTGACCTTAAAGATGTCTCTTTGGGACAAGGTCATGACAAACATCTGTAACAAGTATCGTGATTATCCCTTGAGTTTTAGTCCAACAATTTTAAAAAATGAAAATCATTGTTTCGAACTTTGATAATTAAAAGCTATACAAATCATACTTTGGACATGAGTAGAGAGAGAGAGAGAGAGAGAGAGAGAGAGAGAGAGAGAGAGAGAGAGAGGAATGATTCCATGAATATTATTTCATCACACTCCATGATTATTTCACGTATATGGTGACACGGGGCCTCGGTTTTTACTGTCTCATCCGAGAGACAGAACACTGGTGCGCGAGAGCGGGAGTCGAACCCAGGACCTCTCGATCACCAGCCGAGCACCTCATCCACTAGGTCACACTGGTATGAGAGAGAGAGAGAGAGAGAGGAAAATAGTTATGTGATTTGTATTTTAGGATAGCAATATTTAACCAATTCGTTAAACAGAGGGTGACTTTGGAAATTAAACCTGGATGGGCTGCATATAAGGTAAAATACTTAACCCTTATAACTAGTTGCTCAAAAAATCCCAATGATTTCAATTTCACAACTGTATAACATACAATACAGTTTTACCTGCACTTGACCCAACCATGCATTTATGTTCTCTTCTTGAACATGAAAGTGGTATTCTGTTGCATTGAAATATGGAGCGTTGTCATTGACATCCTCTACTCTGATTGTAAGACTTACATTTGTTGTCTGGAAAAATACAATACGTTTTTAACACTCGGATGGCAAACTTACTACTTAACAATATAACAAATGTGACGGCTTCAGCTCCCAGTTTTCTAATTTTAAACTTTGAAAAACGTGTCGTTATATAGATTTTGCACCTGCAAATTTTACGTTGGCTATAAAAACCTTTTTTGTACTTATCAGATATTATTATCTGACATAATAACCCTCGTATTTAATTGTAGCCTTGTTTATATTTTGATAATATATCATCGCACTATTTCACGTATATTTACTTTTTGCCCATTGCGACCACTTAATATGATTACGAGTTATACTGGCTGCAATCAGTAAGAGATTATGCATTAGATTGTATGACAAAAGACAGCGAATATATATCAAAAGCACAAAAGGAGAAATACATATATAGACATAAAATATTCAATTGTAATTATATATCAATAGAGAATTAACGACCTCATTTTATATAACGTTATTTGCATTGCTTATGTTTAGGGGATAAGTGCAGTGTTCAAGTTGTTCGGTAGGTACCCTGTACTTATGTCATTGAACTCATTGTTTACGTGATGACCTGAATGAGTCTATGACAAAAGTGACGATTTCAATTTCATTATTACCAACTTCCCTTTTCTGAGTAGCAACATACCTTCTTCTCCCGCATATGGCGTCTTCATTTCACAACTTGTACGCTATGTTAGGGCATGCTTTAAATACGAAAAGTTCGTCCTGAGAGCGAGGCGTCTTGCCACGGAACTACTCTCATAAGGATATATTGAGGAACGTTTGAAATTGTTACTGAGGAAATTCTATGGTCTATATAGGGATGTATTGCAATTCCTCTTTCAAGAATGTTAAACGATATTTTGAGACCTGACCATACAAAATAACCATCTAAACTTTTTGACTATACTTGATTTGACATAATACGTATATATATATATATACAGACATTTGTTTACGTGAGTTTCCGACACCGGGATTTCAGTCAAGCAGCATTTCTTGAATGTGAAAATTTGGCTTCGTGTTCTTGTCTCCTTCCTGTGTTCGTACGTGTTTATTAATGTAATTACTTCCTCGACGTGAAATGTTGTGCAGGACTTTTGCAAAGGGTGTTGCAGGCAACCAGGGGATGCTTATTCCTCCCCGGCATCTGGTATCACCACGCTTTTATTGGGGTTCGCATTTGTCTGAATATGACACTTTTCACGATATTGTTCTTTTATTCCATAGACTATGAGATTTGGTGTACCCTTCGGTACTTCTTCTTGTTTTACTTAAAATTTTGATATCGTCTCCGATGTTTTTTTTTTCGTTGCTATGAAGACAGACAACGGACCATATTTGAATGTTTCTATAATAAAAATAAGTCTAAAACAGATATGGAAGTTTTAATAAATTGAGATCTATTTTGACTGTCGCATATTTACTTATTTGAATGATTAGAATTAATTTTTAATAAAATAATGTATAGGGGAAAATCGGAAACGCCGTATTGGCTTGGGTGAGGTGAGTATCGACACGTGATGCTATATCCTCATAATGCCTCATCATTTTTCTTGTTCTTTCAGGGGTCTGTGATTGAACATTTCTCCTGTAATATTCCATTCGATACTCTTGTTAAATGACTCTTTGGCATGTATAAAATTCATTTCTTTTACAAAATATATTTAAATGAATTCTACTCACGTATTCACCGTCGGTCACAGATACGGTAATTGGATAATCTTGTTTTTCTTCTCGATCCATCGGGTTTTCTAATACTATTAATCTAACAATAGAGGATATATTTTAAACATATGCTTATTTTAATGAAGGATGTATCCAATAAATTTAACATTTAAAGATTTAAGAATTACGATATATATTATGCATGTTTATGCCAAAAATATGTAGTAATATATTAATAAGTATAATTTAATATAATAATAATAATAATAATAATAATAATAATAATAATAATAATAATAATAATAATAATAGTAATAATAATAATAATGTCTTGTATTTGGCCCGCTACAGACTTTAACTTGAGTGTAACACATTGACTAATAGGGCGGTGGGGACTTTGTGATTGACCTTGGGCCTCGTCCCCTCTGATTCCTGCAGATAAAAGATCAGGGCACAACTATTTATGTTGATGTCGCCTAACTTATTTTTGAGACTAGCATATTATTTCATTTTTATGACACTTCGTCTTGAGGAATATTTTGCTCTTTGTTCTCTATAAGGAACAGAAAACGGAAGACATTCGACCAGGCTGTACACAACACAAATCACCAAGGACATGCACATAAACATGATAATAGTAAAAACACAGATACGGAAGACATCTGACCAGGCTGTACTACACAAATCACCGAGGAAATGCACATAAACATGATGATAGTAAAAATACAGAAAAGGGCATAACAAAAATAGTCGATTGTACTGTAGTTACGAAACCGACTTAGGACGGTCAATTAAAGTAACAAACGTCACTCAATTGCTGTGGTTAATATGGAAGATTATTTATGAACTTTTAAATGTGTGTCTTTTGATTGTGCTGCTTTTGCGTTGAGTGGAAAAATGGCCGCCCGTAAATCGGTTATTCACATCAACCGAGCTACGTTTTTTTTTACCTTAGTTGACGACCCGAAGTCGGTATCGTAACTATCAAATATTTTTGTGATGTCGTTTTCTGTGTTAATCATAGGTATAGAGCATGTCCTTGGTGATTTGTGTCACACAGCTATGCCAGACATCTTTTGTTTTCTCTTTCATAAATAATCATTTTCCTGATCATTCCCTGATTCTGAGACATGTGAAAACTGCTACAGATAAAAAAGTTTTCAAGTAGCTGTCAATATATTCCATTATTCCATGTACTTAATGTACTTTTATTTGACTTAAGTGTCATTATACCCTTTTTCCTGATGTTATGTGAGTGTAACACTTTCCACACAGTGTTTGCTCACATTGATGTATATATACAGTGCTGTATGTTTCATCTGTATGGAAGGGCATTCACGGCGGGGTGGCTAGCCAAACAGGAGACGCTCAATCTTCCAGGGCACCTGGTCTCACCTCTGAATTTCAGGGATCCGTGAATGCCCACTGTGGTACTTTGTTGTTAGTGCCATAGTCATATGACACCGGTTACTTTGGTACTTCTATGTAGTACTCACCCATCGTTTGTTATATTGAATGGAAAATGTTCCATAGAAAATTTCAGTTTATCATCTGTATCATCGTCTTTTGCCTGTAAAAGAGAACGGCCTATATGAAATGTCATTAAATGGCTATGTATTTCTACGTGATTATAGCTATTAATTACAGAGAGACATTAAAACATCTATTATCTTAAATTCATCTTTTTCAACGTAGACCTTTATGGATATGATTGTATTAAAGTATTAATGGTTTCTTCATGAGAGGGCGATTTTATTGTAAATTATTTTGAATAATTAAGTACAAATACATCATAAAATTGGCTTATAATACACGGTACATGCAATTCAAATAAAGAAATCCCTCTCATTTACATCGTTTAAATTAATTAGAAACAGTTAAGATTGTATTACGTATTCCGGACTTACATGAACCTGAAGGACCAGACTGCCTACTGAGGCATCTTCCTTTATTAGGTGAATTGATCCATTGGCTGGAGACAGAAATGTTGGTCTGTGTTCATTGACATCGGTAACGTTTATGGACACAATACACGTGCTGTTGTGGAATATGTTACGTTTTCAGTACATGAGCATTGTAGTTTCATGAAATAGAAATCGGAGGAGCACTGGTACGTAAACATTTTAGGTCATCAGTTAAATACCTAAAAGTATGTATGCATAACGGAAACTACAATAACTTTTTAAAAATCTATCCTACCTGTTATTAACACTGTCTGAAACTTGTACTGTTAGTATGTATTCTGTCCTTCCTGATTCATAATCTAAGCCACTTTCCAGCATGATTTCACCCGAACTGTTATTAATCTTGAACATCTACCAAAACCAAAACTTTGTAAATTAGAGCAGTTGTTATAAACTATCATGTTTATGTGGCACTGGGACAATTCGAAAGCGAAGTAACACATTTGATCTTCAGCTTACTCATGCGCGACATTTGATATTTTGTATTTCTACCATATGACTTCAGTACAGCAATTTTTGTTGTCTCGTTTAAGCTGGTGTTTCAAAAGCGAGTCAAGATATACCTCTGAACACATGTTTAAGTTGGATTTTCTTTTAACCGAATATATGAGTCATACAAATATTTTACATGTAATGAATTATGTAGTGCTATCACTTTTCTAATGCCGAAGATATAAATATTATGTAAGTAAAAAACGAAGAAGTACCGAAGGGTAAACCATAAATCAGCTATTTTCTTTTTTATGGACTGGTGTTGGTACAAATGTGGTTGCTTCAATAAATGGGGATTAATTGTAAAATTATCGATGGTCTTAACGATGATCTCGGGGTCATACTGTCGATGTCGAAGGCGTTTAATAATTCTAGAACCCGCCGATATGAAATTATCAGAACCTTTTGACCCTTCTTAGTTTGTACAATAAATCATCATAGAAATTGGGATGGAATGATTTAATATTGTTGAAAAGTCACATTTCCAAATTTAGATAATTTAGACTCTAGTATATATATATATACTATATGATGGGAGTCTGGGGACATCACCATCTAGATAAGGGAAATTTACAATAGGAAATCCGAGTCATCACGTTTATCATATATGTTGGTATGAATATTGTTGTTAATAATTTTAATATTTAAGTCCAAAAAAGATGTTTCCTGGTTGGAAGTATTGGCTTTGTTTAACTGATGTTCAGATGGATAAATGTCAGTGATATAGTTTTCAAACTCAGGGAAGCCGGCGTGGCCTAATGGTATCGCGCTCGCCTCCTTTTCGGATGAGACAGTAAAACCAGAGGCCCCGTGTCGTGGTATGCATGGATCGTTAAAGATCCCTCACTGCTTCGGGTGGGTCCGTTGCAAAGGTCAAAATTTATATGCCCCGCATAAGGCAGATGCCGTCACCATATAAGTAAAATATTCGTGGTGTGACGTTAAGCAAAAATCAATCAACCAATCAATCAATCAATCAATCAATCAATCAAACTCAGGGTTATCGATAACTAAGATATCATCGAGATATCTAGAGGTGTCATTTGATCTTTGATTGTACTGAGTGGAAAGGTGGGCGCCCGTAAACCGGTTAACCACACAAATTGAGTGACGTTTGTTACTTTAATTGACTGTCCTAAATCGGTATCGTAACCGCAGTACCGAATATTTTTGTAATGTTGTTTTCTGTATATATTTTAGCATTATCACGTTTTATGTGCATGTCCTTTGTGATTTGTGTCATGCAGCTTGATCAGATGCCTTCTGTTTTGGTCATCCATACAGAACAATAGATTTCAAATTTATTGATAAAAAAGAGAATGCACTCACTGATTCTGAAGGTGATGATGATAAAATATTGAATTTTAATGTCTTAAATTTCTTGGTAGCATCCATATCATTTGCCATTACATGACAAATATTTCCTGTTTGGTTTTCCTCCACAGTGCACCAATATAACTCTGAAAAAAGCGCAGTGTGTATAATCAATATGAATTTCGAAAGTAACTAGTGTCACATGACTATGGTACTAACAACAATATACCACAGTGGACAATCACGGACCCCTAAAATTCACAGGTGAGACGAACCAAATATAATTCAGCACAGTTTATATTAAAAAACGAAGAAGTACCGAAGGGAAACCATATCTCAAAATCCATGGAATAAAAGGACAATATCGTGTTTAGTGTCATATTCAGACAAATGCAAACCCCAATAAAATCGAAGTGAGACCAGGTGCCCGGGAGGTGTAAGCGTCCCCTGGTTGCATGTAACACCCATCGCAAAAGTACTGCAACAACCTATCAAGTCGAGGAGTTCAGTTCATAAATATACACGGACGAACACACGAAGGAGACATGAACACGAAGTCAAATATTCACATTCAAGGCAAGAAATGCTGCCTGACTGAAATTCAGGTGTCGGAAACGCACTTGGCAAATGTCTGTATACATATACGTATTACGTCGAATCAAGTGTAGTAAAAAAGTTAAGATGGTTATTATGTATGGTCAGGTCCCAAAATATCGGTTAACATTCTTGAAAGAGGAATTTGGAATTGCACTAGATCCCTATATCGACCATGGAACTTCCTCAGGGACAATTTCAAACGTTCCTCAATATATCCTTCTGAGAGTAGTTTCGTGGCAAGAAGTCTCGCTCTCAGGACGAAATATTCGTATATAGAGCATGCCTTGGCATAGCGTATAAGTTGTGAAATGAAGACGACGTATGCGGGAGAGGAAGATATATTGCTACTCAGAAAAGTGAAGTTGGTAATAGTGAAATTGAAATCGTCACGTTTGTCATAGAGAGAGATATTACTAATGAGCCATCATCACTAACTGATAAGAGTACATCGAGGTATGAAGCAGAAGATACGGTCTCTGTTGTATCTTTTATCTCGAGTTCCTTTGGATATATAATGTTGAAGTGATCCTTTGTGTTATTTTTTTCTTAAGTTTTTGATGAAGAATGGTTGTATAAAATGTCGCAAAGTCAAAAGATTTGATGCTAGTGGTATGGAAATGGAAATCAGACTACACATCAACATGACAGTCTTTACAAAATGTAATTAATAAATGTTCGAATATAACATTAAATGCATCCGCTAACGGCTACAAAATATTGCTTCTGATAGTGGAAGAACACAATTTTATGCTTTAAAATTATTTCATAGTAAGGAATGTGTTCTTTATTTCTAGCAATGTTTTCAATGGTGATTTTCGCTGTAACTTTTAGAATAATTGGTAATTAGTTTTGCTTTCACACACATATCCTTTGGATTTACCTAGTTTGAAACTTGTATTTTGTTAATATGTGTGAGTGATTATATTGATTATTTGTATATAATTAATTTTTGGTTCGTGAACTTCAATCCTTTGTATTTTAATAAAAATGACACACATATTAAATGAATATATTTTATATATTTTATCGTAATTAATTCATCTATTGGGACTTGTCCAAACCTTTTCAGAGGAGAAAGGGTCCTAATCGTCGTCCCCTCTAACTGTCAGTCTGGATTCCTATTGATCAAAGATCTGAGCTTGCTTACAGACGGGCAGAGCACGGTTTACTTATGTTGATGTCGCCTTACATATTTTGGATAGCAAGATATTATTCTATAAACGTTTTGTGTATAAACAAATTGTGACCTCTTTTTTTAAGAAACCTGTTGATCTTTTTTCTCCATATGGAGGATTGTTTTTAAATTTTTAAATTTGTGTTCTTTGATTGTGCTGTTTTTGCGGTGAGTGGGGAATGTGGGCGCCCGGAGACCGGTGAACCACACCAATTGAGTGACGTTTGTTACTTCAATTGACCGTCCTAAATCGGTATCTTAACCAAAGCACAATAGAATATTTTTGTAATGTCGTTTTCCGTGTATATTTCACTATTATCATGTTTTGTGTGCGTGTCCTTGATGATTTGTGTCATACAGCCTTGTCAAATGTCTTCTGTTTACTCTATTTAATGCTTATGTGAAGTAAGTGTCGATATGATTTATTTCTCGAGAAATGTGTGAACTTTTTTGGATTTTTCTTGTAAATAAATTGTGATCAAGTTGACAATTATTAAAAGTTGAAAATGTAATACTAAGATAGAACATATTATCCGATCAACGGTACTCACTTTGAGTAAATGTTGGTGCGTTGTCATTGCTGTCATTTACGTTTATTGTTATATTCGCTCTGGGTAATCTCTTGTAACTGGGTACAAGTTCAGCTAAGTTATATGCTTCTATCTGGAAAAGATGAAATATGTTTCAAAGAAGATTTGAATGAAAATATCAAAATATCTACGATGAAACTGTTCCTGATAAAATACAGGATGTATGCTTCATCTCAACAAGTTCACTTCCATCCTTGATTTAAAAAGCATTCTGAAAGTATTTCTGAAGTAATGCATTTCCTTTAAATTTATTCCGGAGTTTCTGGTATTTGTAACCGTTGTCATTGAAAGTAATTTGCAGAGTTTTTATATAGGATCCGAAAAGCACTAGTACAGGATCTAGCAAATCTAAACAACCGAGAAATATATATATCATATGATAGGAGTCATATAACCAAAGGGAAATTTAACATAGGAAATAAAAAGTCGTCCTTCTTATCATTAGTATTTAGGGTCGATAAAACCAATTCAATAGTTCAAAAGTCATGAAAACGAAAGGCTTTCAAATTAAGTAAAAACTGAAACATTTGGACTAAAGAATGTATTTTATGTTACCAACTGAAACACCACACAGTTTACACCAAACTATATAATGTTCACAGCTACTGATTAACATACGCCTACAGGTATACCCAATATCCCGATTACCAAGCGCCTCTAGACAATACCCCGACAAGCACTGACTCCGGTGGTCCGATATTCTCTGCCCTTCTCCAACTTTTGATATCGGCGGTTTGTGGGAGAGGGTCAGAGAGACTTTGTACATCAAAAGTTGGATTTTGAGCGACACCAGCCGGAACCGGGATGTACAAGCCGCTGGTGACAAATAAACGTTTGCCCAGCGAACTTACAACATATAATCCTATGAATGAACGTTCAACTTACTCGATCATAGTAATATCTTTTCCAAATAAGATGTATAACTTCTACTAGCTGCCGTTTTATATTAAAACACGACAAGGTTCGTCATTTGTCTATAACAGTATGACGTCAGATCTCGCAGAACGCGACTTTGCATTTGCAACGAGGTTGAATCGTTTTTTTCTTTACAAAAATGTGTAAGATGCTGAAGTGTCACGAATGCAAAATCTCATACTGTATACACAAAGGATGAAATGAGAATATTGTAGTGTTTGCAGATAAAATGGCACTAGCAGAGGTTAGGCCTTATTTGGAAACGCTATCTCCCGTCGGATAGAGATCAGGTGACACCGCTTAAGGGGTCATGTTCTAGTGACTATTGTGACGTTTAGTATGTAACAAACACTGTTCAAAAAATAAGATGTAGGTCACGCTTACACTAAAGTGAAACATAGGAACCCTGGGGATGTTTATTTCATTCCTGGGATAGGCTGAAAATCAGAGATCACCAGAACATGACCCCTTACGGGGTTTACCAGATCTTTATCCGACGGGACAAATAGAGGTGAGGAAAAAGGTGTTTAAAATTGTCAACATAGGATAAAATCCAGAATATATCATTTAGCTATGTGGTTAATGAGATGTCACATTGTACAATGAAATCCATAATATAATTTAGCTATGTGGTTAATGAAATGTCACATTGAACAATGAAATCCTAGTATTGACCAGAGAACTTCCTTGGTGACGTGCTGACATATCAATTAGTAACCTTTTTCTATGACAAACGTGACAATGTCAATTTCATCATTACCAACTTCCCTTTTCTGAGTAGCGACATACCTTCCTCTCCCGCATATAGCGTCTTCATTTCACACCTTATACGCTATGCTAGGGCATGTTCTAAATACGAAAATTTCATGTTCTTGTCTCCTTCATGTGTTCATACCTGTATATTCATGTATTTACTTCCGCGACCTGAAAAGTTGTCGCAGGACTTTAGTCTTGCATGCAACGAGGGGACGCGTACTCTTCTCAGGCACCTGGTCTCACCTCGATTATATTGAGTTCGAATGTGTCTGCATTTGACACTATACATTATATTTTCCTTTTATTCCATGAACTATGAGATATGGTTTACCCTTCGGTACTTCTTCATTCTTACTTACACATGTCTGAACGTTTAAGTAATCATTAATCAGAATGGTCAAAACAAACCAAGTGAATTAGAATTCTGTTTATACTTTTGTACCCTGCAACCTACTGAATACATCTCGTTTCGTATTTGCCTATATAGTCTAGAGGAATTAAATATTCATACAACAGTCTATTTTAGATGCATAACGTAACGCACACTCACCTGTAAATCAAACTGTCGTTCCTCAGGAATCTCGTAATCAACAGGTCTTTTTAGAAACATGTCACCAGTATTTATATCGACATTAAATGCTTGAGAATCGCTAACAATTCTGTAGAGTACTATCCGATTATCATAGTTTACATCTGCGTCAGTAGCATGGATTCTGTACAACAAAAATGACGTAGATGTTAATAACATAATTTCCTTCATAAATAATAATTACGTATACTTGATAGCAATTTACGTGACACACAGGTGTCATGGTCTATTTCATTGACTGATAGTAATTTACTTTTACTTTTAGGATTTGCTATCTTATATTCTTTACAACTTAAAAGAAAACGATATAAGTACATCTGACTCAGTAGCATTACAGAGGTCACCAAGGAAATGTACTGTTAATAATGTAATAATTTGAAAACAAACACACATAAGATAATAAAAACTCGATTAAAGTGCAGTTGCAATACAGATTTAGGACGATCAATTGATAAGACAATAGTCAACCAATTGGTGTGGTTAATTATATGATTGTGACAAAGATAACAAATATGCTTTGAATCAAGATTTTCCAAATATTGCGAAAATTTGAATTGAACACTTTGATAACGAAAACATTATTAAGATGGTCTAAACTTTTGTTTACAAATTTATCTTTATAAATTGTAATTTAGGAGGAAACTGTGCTATTAACAGGAAAAGCTATTTTTCAATATAAATACGGTAATCATTTAAAGTCTACATTATTTCATATTATGTAAACTTCTAAATTCAGTCTCAACTAGGACAGTGTTTATCTGCTGACCGGAATACGAGACATCCGAGAAACACTTCGAATTTTACATACTTTATCGTGAAATGTTAGGCATTCTTTCTTCGGCATGGTATAAATAGAGTACAACCATAACAGCAAACTTTTGTTTTATTTATAAACACATTTTTACCATACAAAATAAAAAATAGAAATCAAAGCAGTAGAACTCTTATTGCGCGCCTCTTCTGGGTGACATATTTTTGTACTTTACGAAACAGAATTCATACAGTCTCTGCTCTCTAAAGGCAATAAACAATTAGTATCTCGGTTCAATTTTACATACAGATACATCGATGACGTTTTGTCGATTAACAACCCTGTATTTAAGGATCACCTCAACATCATATATCCAAAGGAACTCGAGATATTCTCCAAATACGAAAATTTCGTCCTGAGAGCGAGGCTTCTTGCCACGAAACTACTCTCACAAGGATATATTGAGGAACGTTTGAAATTGTCACTGAGGAAGTTCTATGGTCGATATAGGGATCTAGTGCAATTTCAGATTCCTCTTTCTAGAATATTAACAGATATTTTGGGACTTGACCATACAAAATAACCATCTTAACTTTTTGACTAAACTTGATTTGACATAATTCACGTTCACGTGCGCTTCCGACACCGGAATATCAGATAGGCAGGCAGCTTTACTGAATTGAATGGGGAGAAATTTGACTTCGTGTTCTTGTCTCCTTCGTGTGTTAGTGTGTATATTTATGTATTTACATCCTCGACTTGATAGGTTGTTGCAGGACTTTTGCGATGGGTGTTGCATGCAACCAGGGGACGCTTACTCCTTTCTTGGGGTTTGCATTTGTCTGAATATGACACTATTCTCGATATTGTCCTTTTATTCCATGGAGTTATGAGATATGGTGTACCCTTCGGTACTTCTTTGTTTTTTACTTTCATCATTTTGAAAATTGTAAAGATTGTTGGTCACGATTGTACCCGATTATATTATAGACAGGCATAGGATGTCATACATTTCACTTAAATCTAATCACTAATGCGTGTCTTGGAAGTTAGGTATAGACCATAGGGCATGTAAATAACCTTTTTTTCTCACTATCCACAGTAAAACTTTTAGAGACCAATCTAACCTATTATGGCAGATGCAATTGCAGTGACAGGCATGTTAATTAAAAAATAATAATGAATTTCTCTTTACGTGTGATTCTAAAAAAAGTATTGATATTTGTGCTGTTTGAGGAAATATTCTATTTGATAGTATGGTCATTGAGCGGAAAGAGGTGTGAGGTCTGCAATAGTTTAACTCACATCTATCATCAGTTATATTATTTCAGATTTAGTTTCTCCAAGTATTGTGGTAATATTCTCAATTTGACTAAGCTTAACATCTTTGATACAATATGCTTATATTGAACAAAGTGATCTTAAAGGAAGTATTTGTAATTTCTCAAAATTAAATTTATTAATAAAGGCTTCGATCTACTTAACATTTCTAATATTTTCCGTGATCATAGAGTCACATCTAAAATCCCCCAATATTTTGAGAATTTAGAACCTCCACTTATTTGTTACCAGTACAAAAAGCCTATAAGAAATCTTATTTTAAATAATAATAAAGTCACATCTAACCCTGATGATTCAGACTCTATTCC
The DNA here is from genome assembly GCA_035048485.1 of Pteria penguin. Taxonomy (NCBI): domain Eukaryota; kingdom Metazoa; phylum Mollusca; class Bivalvia; order Pterioida; family Pteriidae; genus Pteria; species Pteria penguin. Next base: position 5,589,837 of record CM068580.1, read on the forward strand.
TTCGTCGTGTTCTTGTGAAAATTCTAAATATGTTTATAAACCGGCAGGTCATGTTATTACTGGTGACATAAACTGTATTTCGGACAAGAAATTGCGCACCCTTTTTGGAAAAGGACCTAAATATAGGTTACCGTCCAGGATAGATTTCAATAAATGCCGTGACGTTATAGAAGATGCTTTAACTACATATTGTAAACGTTGGTGTAAAAAAGAACAGGTAAATGTAAAGATGATGGATAAATCCAAACCACAAATCCAAAAATCATGAAACCATAGGACATACAAAATCAGTGAAAATGAAAAACAAATGGAAAATAACAAAATATGTCTACTTGAAGAGCATATGTGAACCCCTGTGATGGAGTGAGATCAGGTGCCCGGGGAGAGTGAGCATCTCCTGCTTGCTAGCAACACCCGTCACATATACCCCGTAGAAAGAGTCAAATCGTGTGAATTCCATATGTATCTATATATGGAGAAGTCGAAGTAGGTAACCTTCTAGTATAGAAGACGTCAAATCTGTGTAAAGTGATCGGAATCGGTCTCAGTCCAGAATATCATTTAAAAGTCTGGATAACGAGATATCATATGGAGTAATAAGAGTCTCGTAACGACTGTAGAACTTCCTCAGTGACGATGCTAGTCTAGCACATATATAACCCTGGTTGTTGCTCTTAATGTTCATGCTCTGAATGATTGGAAATTCGAGATTTTAAGAATTGTCGATATCCGTATTAAGAACTTTACGGAAAATCCGCATTTATTTCAACAACCTAATACATTGACGACAAATTCTATTAAAAAGAAGATAGCTGACTTACATGCTAAATATGTCTTTGTTCCCGCTGATAAAGCAGGTAATAACATAATAGTTGTTTGAAAACTATATTATATTGAAGTACTTAAAAACGAATTAAACTCCACTCATACATATGTTGAAAGCCCTACCTCAAAAGAGAGCACCTTGCACGATCACCTCATGACCATGTCCGACTTCAAAATTAAAACTGATAAATCTGATCTACCAACCATGTATTGGCTCCCAAAACTACATAAAAGTCCATATAAATCACGTTTCATATCTAATTCTAGCCACTGCTCTACTACGGTACTATCGAAACATATTACGTCTGCTCTAACTGCTATAAAAGATCATATTATCAAATATTGTGATGTCGCATTTCATAATAGTAACATCAATTACTTTTGGTCGATTAAAAATTCTCATGAAGTTATACACAAACTTCTTTCGCTAAATTTCAAAGCGACTCAAATTTCTACATTTGATTTTTCTACACTTTATACATCTCTGCCTCATGATTTGATTAAAAGCAAGTTGCTGTCTCTTATACAATGGTGTTTTCACAGAGAATCTAAAACGTACATATGTATTTCCAATAACTCTGGATTCTTTTCCAACAAACAATATACTTCATATAAATACTGGACTAGCAAGGAATTATGTAAAGCACTAGGTTTTCTCAAGAATAATATTTTTGTGCAATTTGATGGCAAGATATATCAACACTAATAGTTGGGATTCCTATGGGTACTAACTGCGCGCCTCTGATAGCAGATTTATTTCTTTATTGTTATGAGAGGGATTTTGTGGTTTCTATTCAAAAATCAACACGTTTTGACCTCATTGACAAATTTAATAATACTTGTAGATATCTGGATGACATTTTGGTTATCGATAACCCTGAATTCGAACAATTTATATCAGAAATATATCCATTGAATGAAGCTAATACTTGAGATAAATCTACACCTTTCATAGATTTAAACATCAAAATTATCAACAACCTAATATATACTAATATTTATGATAAACGTGAGGATTTTGGATTTCCTATTGTAAATTTCCCTTACTTGGATGGCGATGTCCCTCGACTCCCATCATATGGTATCTATATATCTCAATTAGTCCGATTTGTCAGAGGCTGCACCGATGTTTTGGACTTTCATAAACGAAATTTACAAATTACTACTAAACTTTTAACTCAGGGTTACAGATATCACAAGCTAAGAAAAACATTCGGCAAATTCTTCAGATCTTATTCAGAATTTCTATCTAAATTTGGAAATATTTCTTTTCAACAGTATGTATCCAATGGAATTTCCCATCCTAATTTTTACGGTGATCTCGTATATAAAGTAAGGAAAGTAAAAGGCTCCGATAACGTTATTTTATCATCTAATAAAATAGTCAAAGGTCTCCTAAATAGACAATATGATATTGAGATCATCAAAAAGACTATAGCCTCTACAGCCTTATGCAGACTTTTACTTGAACGTTGCACGCTGACTAACAGGGAGGTGGGGACTATATGACGGGCCTTGTCCAAACCTCTTTCAGAGGAGACATGGTCCTGAACCTCGTCCCCTCTGACTGTTAGTCGGGACTCCTACAGATCTAGGGTCTTAACGCGCTTTCAGACTGGCAGAGCACGGTTTATCATGTTGATGTCGCATATATTTTTATACCATTATGTGTTTTACAATACCTTACATGTTTATATTTTTATGACCTCTCAATATGCGATACCTGTTGACCCTTGTTCTTTACATGGAGGATTATTTATAAATTTTTAAATGTACGTCTTTTGATTGTTCTGCTGTTACGGTGAGTGGGAAGGTGGGCCCGTAAACCGGTTAACCACACCATTTGTTTGGCTTTTGTCAAATTAAATGACCGTCCTAAGTCGGTATCGTAATTGCACTACAATCAAATATTTTTGTAATGTGTTAAATGTTTTATTATATTATTTATATTCATGTATTGTATACATGTAGCTCCATGGTGACATCTGCCACATAACTGAGCCGGTAACTCCTCTTTTTTCTTTTACGTCCATGGGGTTTATATATCACGACAAAAACAAAGTTTTCCAAGGGGAAGGAAGTTTCTATAGCACCTATATTACAGCATCATCTACTTAATTTTATAGGTATATTATATTTAAAGTGTTTTGATTTATGACTTTGTTTATTATTCATGTATTGTATAGCTCCATGGTGACTTCTGCCACATAACTGAGCCAGTAACTCCTCTTTTTTCTTTTGTGACACTATAATTGGTACAATGTACAAAAGATTTATCGTGGACTTGCAATAGATATGAAGGTAAATGAGAAATCCGCTATGCTCAGTGTAGATAATTAGAACGGTTTTATGGATATTTAAGTTTTAGGGGTGATTTTTTTGGTTTAGAAGTTCCAAATTATTTGTTAGAAGAAATACCAGGAAGATGGACCGTTGATACAAAAGGTAAGCTAAGAAGACTAATTAAATCTCGAGGTGATTCTTTTTAATTCTATAATTTAAAAACATGGTTTAGTAGCATATACATGAATTTAAGTATGAACTTAAAATGAGGAAATTTCCCACACAACCGAGTCAAGGAGTCAGTTACCCTAGAGTTAAATAATAACACTAGAAACAAACAGACAATTGGATAACAGACTCCATAATACATCCGAAAACAAACGTAGAAATAAAAAAGAAGGACAGAAGATATTGGCGTCACCAGACCGACATGCAGGAAATAGAAAAGAATAAGTATCTAGAAATATATTTCAAAACTATGTTGCTAATGCAGTTAAGGTACTGACATAGGATGGTCAATTGAGGAGAAAATCGGCACTTGATATGCATGGTGAACCAGCTTACGGACCAATCTTCCCATTAACGGGAAAAGTAGTCAAAGAAGACATTTTCTTTTTATTCCTATGAAAGCAAACATGCTAAACGAGAATATTTATAAAATACTTCTATTAGTGATATATACATATTTGATATCATTTAAAGAAGAATGACCTTTGGTGGGTATTTATTTTGGTACCCGATTCTGTGTCTTCGCCAATCGTAAACCGAAACATACTTGTCGTGAATACCGGTGGGTGATCATTGATATCCTACAAAAAGAAATGAAATAAAGGATACACACATAACCATATATATATATATGGCGACAAACTCTCATCAGAGGTCTAAAGTCAAAGGTTAATTGATGATGAATACAGTAAGGAATTATAAAGTTTAGACAAAACAGTGGGATAGTACATATGGCCCAATGATATTAGAAATTTCAACCAATTGGGAAATATGAAAATTTATTAAAATATTGAAACAGATATCAAAAAAGTGATACAATCAATGTAAACTACGAAAATAAATAGTGTCAGATGACTAAAGGCACAAACTATGATATACGTCAGTGGCCATTCACGGACCTCTGAAATTCATAGGTGAGACCAGGTGTCCGGTTAAAGTGAACGTCCCCTGTTTTGATAGTCACAACTCCCGTGAATGGTCTTATATACAGACTAAACAAATATAATTCAACACTGTATATATACATAAATGTGAACAAGCACAGTGTAGCAGGTGCCACTGCCACATAACACCAGAAAAACACTTAAGTCAAACCATCCTCGGAAAATATTTTTACGAGCTTCACAATAAAGAAAAGTAGTGTAATGACATTTCCTCCACAGATAATTCTTGTGTGATGTTCACATTGCAAAGGATATAACATCAATGCAAAATACGAAAGTAACTGGTGTCACATGACTATGGCACTAACAACAATGTACCATAGTGGACATTCACGGACCCCTGAAATTCAGAGGTGAGACCAGGTGCCCGGGAGGAGTGAGCGTCCCATGTTTGGCTAGCCACACCCGCCGTGAATGTTCTTACACACAGACGAAACACCCAGAAAATTAAACATAACTGTGATTTTTTAACATCTATTGTGAATTATCACAGCATGCAGTCTGAATACTGCTTAATTGTATTTCTTTTTGTGAAATTTTAAAATGCATTGTATCACCAATTTGGAACATATCTGCTCTTTTTCATTTTTCGGATATATATATCAACTTGGAATTAAATTAGTTAACTTGACAATTCATTTGGAATAGGAAACCAGCTGGTAAATTCAAGTATTTGATATACTTGCATTTCTGTGTAATAGCCGTCAATGCATCATTAATGCCATTAGTAACATAAGTTTGACTATTGTGTAATATTTTAAATGACACTACTGATCCACTGTCAGTATTAGAGAGGATTAACAGTTTGGCAATGAAGGCTTAAGTCATGGAAATACTAAACTGGAAAGAAGCTTTATTAACCTTATTAAAATATAAAAGATACCTGTATTTCTACTTTCACACTCATTGTATCGTTAGAAACGTCGATTGCATAAGGTAAACTGTTGTAGGCCTCTATAACTACAACGACTGATCCATTGTCACTGTTAGAGAGGTTTAATTGTTTGGTAATATAGAGAGCTCCTGTAGTGTCATTTATCCGGAATATCCTATGGCTGTCTGCTTTAATGGCAAACAGGATACTTCCATTTACATCTCTGTCTGTGGCCTAGAAATATATGACAAAATAATAAAAGATAAAAAGATATCGGGGCAAAGAATAGAATTATGATTCAGGAGGACCTTAAATGACGAGAGATATATTCAAGTAACACATTATTTAAAATCCCTCCATATTTCAAACATCAGGAGTCGCCTTGTATTTCCTACAGCTATACATCTTCTGTGTCCTCTACAATATTTAATTATAAACGTGTTTTACAGTGTCATGATCCACACAACATTACAAAAGACCTTCCACCCTGTACATGCTCCACATCAAAGACAAAAAGAGGAGTTACTGGCTCAGTTATGTGGCAGAAGTCACCATGGAGCTATACAATACATGAATATAAATAATATACTAGAACATATAACACATTACAAAAATATTTGATTGTAGTGCAATTACGATATCGACTTAGGACGGTCATTTAATTTGACAAAAGCCAAACAAATGGTGTGGTTAACCGGTTTAATCAAAGTACCTTTACCCTCCATGCGGCCGTGTTGTAACTGGTGACCTCAATATAGTCCATAACAGGACATTACGAGACCTCCTGAAGAAAGGTCCTAAATATAGATAGTCCCGTTCGTTCAAATGGCGTGAAAATTTCAAAATTATTATGGATGCATGCGAGCAATATGCCAGGAGATGGTCAAAAAGGGAAAAAATGGAGCCTGACACTCTCACTGGATGAAATCCATCGGAGAACTACTTAAAAGAAAAATAGGGGGTGTCAGGCATTCGGTAAGAACCAGACACGAGTCTATATTCAATGACCCTGATGTAGCAAGAGAACTTTCTGAACTCCACGAATAATTTATTGTTGTCCCAGCTGACAAAGCAGCAAACAATTATACTTTCGTTTGCAAAAGATTGTACATTAATTGTCTGTTAGAGGAACTTGGATTACACTCTGCACCTGGAAATCACACATACACACAAACAAATTTATCTATTTCTGAAATACTTCAAAACCACAAATCCGTCCTCGAGTCTTTTGGAATTACCACGATAAATCTGACCTTGAATTACCTTATATTTATTGGATTCCAAAATTACACAAACCCCCTTACAAACATCGTTTCATTGCTGGTTCTTCCAAGTGTACCACAAAACCTCTATCCATATTGCTAACGAAGATATTGACACACATCAAGCATGGTCTTCAAATTTACTGTGATACCGCATACTCCAGAAGCGGAATAAATCAGATGTAGAGCCTCAAGAATTCTAAAGAACTTTTAGAGAATCCAAAATCTCCGAAATTTAATATTTTCAGCATCAAATCTTTTGACTTCTCCACGCTCTACACTACAATTCCGCATCAAAAGCTCAAAAACAGACATGCTACTATTATTCGAAATTCTTTTTTCCATAAAAATGGAAATCGTAGATATAAATATCTTGTCATTTGGCGGGAAGATGCATATTTTGTAAAAAAAACTCTGATGGAAAACACAAGTATACCGAAGATCAAATCATCAAAATGCTGGAATTATTAATAGACAATATTTTCGTGGTGTTTGCAGGGAACATTTTTCAGCAAATCATTGGCATTCCAATGGAAACTAACTGCGCCCCTCTTCTTGCTGACATTTTATTATATTCGTATGAGGCAGAATTTATTCAAAACCTGCTCTCCACAGGCAGAAAAAGCCTTGCATCTCAGTTTAATTTTACGTATAGATATATAGGCGACGTATTGACAATTACTTCCAAATAACTTCCAAATAACCAACTTTCCGTTTCTTTGCAGCAATATCCCGTCCTCACCTGCCTATAGAGTTTTTATATCTCAGCTTATAAGGTACGCAAGAGCCTGTTCTCTATACGACGGTTTTATTCCAAGGGCCAGACGACTGGCCACTAAGTTGCTCATGCAGAGATTTGTTAAAGAACGTCTGAAATCGTCACTGAGGAAGTTCTACGGTCGCTATGGGGATCTTGTACGAAAATATGATGTGTCTTTTTCTAGAATGATTGATAATATTCTGGAATGCGACTAAATGACCTGTTCAGTGAACACCGAATATGACTTTGTTTACCAGTTTGTACTTTCGTATGAACAATTAGGAAACCAAAACTCTTGATTTTGACATGTTTCTTAAGAACTGCTGTGATGGGTGTTGCATACAAACAAGAGACGCTTACTCTCCCTGGGCACCTGGTTTCACCTCGGAATTTTTCTGTATTTCGGGGTTCACAACAGTTCCTTTTTGAAACTTACACGATTTTGTATCTGTCCTTGGACTTTGAGAATGATTAACGGTTTGGTACTTCTTCGATATTGATTAAAGACGTTTTCTTCTGACTAAAAGGTTTTGTTCAAATAAACATGATATTTTACGATCACTATAATGAGTAACACGGTAATGATGTAAGTACTAGTAAATAATGCATTTTATAGAAATATTCTTTCTTAAAATTTTGGTCCCTTATGATCATCTCACTAACATAATAATAGTTAGAGGGCGGCCCGAGTCTACACTACCCGAGCAGGAATGGTGTCCAAACATTAAATTGTTGGATAAATGTCAGATCACATTAAATGAATTAGATTAACTCACTGACGCCGTATACAAGGGTTTGGTATCATTACAGTATCCTTCGTCAAGATAAAATGTTTTACTGTGGCTGGTAAAGATAGGTATGTGGTCGTTAACGTCCTCCACTGTTACTTGTACTGTGACTGTATTGTTCATGGAAGGTATACCATGATCCTTGGCGAGGACTATCAAGTATATAACACCGTCATCACCCAGATTCTCTCTGTCCAGACTTCCTTTTGTAAGAAGTGTTCCATTGTCAGTAATTGTGAAATTGTCTCTCCTGTCAAAATTAAAAGATCTTTTATAAAAGAGAAGGACAAGATATATTTGTACTTCATATCTTTACTACATATAGTCCAAAAGAATTATGTATCTATCTGTATAGTTTAATTTCATAGAAGTTATGTAAAGATATTACGAGTGGTTCTATGTATATTGATTGTCCCGAGTAGGAACAATTAAATATTTTTGTGTGTACGTGGTCAACTATTGATTTTGCTATGTATGTCAATGTTTGTGTATGTCTTCGTGGTTTACTATTGATTTTGCTATGTATGCTAACATTTGTGTGTATGTTCTTTGTTTACTACTGTATATACTATGCATGCCAATATGTTTGTGTATGTGCGTTTGTAATTAACTATTGATTTTGCACCCAATAGTTACTGACTTGGTTGTGTGGGAGCTTTCCCCTGGGTTTGTACATCCTTACCCCCCCCCTCCTTTCATTAAAATGGCTTCAAATATAATAAAATTAAAATACAAATCTCCTAAAGTTATAATCACACCACTTAGATTGCCCTCTGTGTCCACTCTTCATATACCTGGTATTTCTTGTAGAAAATTATTCGGCATCACTAAAGTTCATATTTCTCCACTTAAAAGTAGTTTCCCTATTAAACGTTCTATCTCATTTTCAAAAAAGAATTCACACCTATAAATTCTTACAGAGCTGTCAATTCTATACGCAGAGGGTATTCTAAGATTAAGAAGTGCAACGCCAAGAAATGTCTTACTTGCCATCATTTAAACTGCAACTCCAATATTGAAACTTCGGTTAATGGAAATACATTTAACACCACATTAGATAAAGACATAGATTGAAATACTGCCAATGTTATATATGTAATCACTTGAGAAGCTAGAGGATGTGGGGCTCAATATGTCGGGGAAACTTCTCAAACTTTGAAACAACGTTTTTTAAATCATTCCTATAGAATTCGTAATAATTCACGACGTAAATACCAGAATTTTCTTTATAACCACCTTAATAAATACCAACATAATATTAACAATGTGAAAATAACTCCAGTAGAAAATATCTCTAAATTACCAGGTGATACGAAATCAGATGTTAAAAAACGACTTTTGGAAACCGAGCTCTACTGGATTAAACAACTACAAACCCCATACCCTCTCGGTCTCAACGACCAAATATATCGACAAGGTAATAATTCTTCTCGTCAGAATAAGATCAATATTTTTACATTAAGACATAAAACTATTAGAAAACGTAGGTCACATGGTCGTCGCCGTAATCGTAACATCAGAAAACGCTATCGTTTAAATAGGTCATTAAACGATCTTCTATTTATCGCAAAAAATAATGGCCGTCATGAACTTTTGCATGCACTATCCTCTATTCCGGTAAATAAATTGAAACCTATCCTGGACGAAGCTGATCTTCGAAGTTTACGCAATTCTGATTGATATAAACTCAATTTGATTATTTTATTTTCATATAATAAACTCTTTCCTCGTATTCCGTCTCTTCCACCCAAGCAAAATTAAATTAAAATTAAATTTATTAATAAAGGCTTCAATCTACTTAACATTTCTAATATTTTCCGTGATCATAGAGTCACATCTAAAATCCCTCAATATTTTGAGAATTTAGAACCTCGACTTATTTGTTACCAGTACAAAAAGCCTATAAGAAATCTTATTTTAAATTATAATAAAGTCACATCTAACCCTGATGTTTCAGACTCTATTTCTTCGTGTTCTTGTGAAAATTCTAAATATCTTTATAAACCGGCAGGTCATGTTATTACCGGTGACCTAAACTGTATTTCGGACATAAATTGCGCACCCTTTTTGGAAAAGGGCCTAATTATAGGTTACCGTCCAGGATAGATTTCAATAAATGCCGTGACGTTATAGAAGATGCTTTAACTACACATTGTAAACGTTGGTGTTAAAAAGAACAGGTAAAGGTTCATGCTCTTAATGATTGGAAATACGAGATTTTAAGAATTGTCGATATCCGTATTAAAGAAAAAAGAGGAGTTACTGGCTCAGTTATGTGGCAGAAGTCACCATGGAGCTATACAATACATGAATATAAATAATATACTAGAACATTTAACAAATTACAAAAATATTTGATTGTAGTGCAATTACGATACCGACTTAGGACGGTCATTTAACTTGACAAACGCCAAACAAATGGTGTGGTTAACCGGTTTACGGGCCCACCTTCCCACTCACCGTAAAAACAGAACAATCAAAGGACGTACATTTGAAAATTTATAAATAATCCTCCATGTAAAGAACAAGGGTCAACAAGAATCGCATATTGAGAGGTCATAAAAATATAAACACGTAAGGTATTGTAAAACACATAATGGTACAAAAATATATGCGACATCAACATGATAAACCGTCCTCTGCCAGTCTGAAAGCGAGCTAAGACCCTAGATCTGTAGGAGTCCCGACTAACAGTCAGAGGGGACGAGGTTCAGGACCATGTCTCCTCTGAAAGAGGTTTGGACAAGGCCCGTCATATAGTCCCCACCGCCCTGTTAGTCAGCGTGCAACGTTCAAGTAAAAGTCTGCATAAGGCTGTAGAGGGGCCAAAATACAAGACCTATAGTCTTTTTGATGATCTCAATATCATATTGTCTATTTAGAAGACGTTTGACTATTTTATTACATGATAAAATAACGTTATCGGAGCCTTTTACTTTCCTTAGTTTATATCAGAGATCACCGTAAAATTTGGATGGGAAATTCTATTGGATACATACTGTTGAAAAGAAATATTTCCAAATTTAGATAGAAGTTCTGAAGAAGATCTGAAGAATTTGCCGAATGTTTTTCTGGCAGAGCACGGTTTATCATGTTGATGTCGCATATATTTTTATACCATTATGTGTTTTACATTACCTTACGTGTTTATATTTTTATGACCTCTCAATATGCGATACCTGTTGACCCTTGTTCTTTACATGGAGGATTATTTATAAATTTTAAATGTACGTCCTTTGATTGTTCTGCTGTTACGGTGAGTGGGAAGGTGGGCCCGTAAACCGGTTAACCACACCATTTGTTTGGCTTTTGTCAAATTAAATGACCGTTCTAAGTCGGTATCGTAATGGCACTGCAATCAAATATTTTTGTAATGTGTTATATGTTCTAGTATATTATTTATATTCATGTATTGTATAGCTCCATGGTGACTTCTGCCACATAACTGAGCCAGTAACTCCTCTTTTTTCTTTCATATCTTTACTACATATAGTACAAAAGAAGTATCTGTCTATTTGTATACTTTAATTTCATAGAAGTTATGTAAAGATATTACAAATGGTTCTATGTATATTGACTGTCCCAAGTAGGAACAATGAAATATTTTTGTGTGTGTACGTGGTCAACTATTGATTTTGCTATGTATGTCAATGTTTGTGTATGTCTTCGTGGTTTACTATTGATTTTGCTGTATATGCTAATTTTTGTGTGTATGTTCTTTGTTTACTACTGTATATACTATGTATTCCAATATGTTTGTGCATGTGCGTTTGTGGTTAACTATTGATTTTGCTATGTAAGCTAATATGTTAGATCTCTTGTACTTTGTTATATGATGTACAAAAGGTAGATAATGAGATTTCGAATAGTATACTAACCATTGTCCGATCACTTGATACGTTACATCACTATTGATGCCAGAATCTCGATCTAAAGCCTGAAAAAATATACATATGCATAAGAATAAAAGTGTAAATACATCCACGATAACATGAAAACTGTCAGACATACATATACGGAGGATTATCAGTGGGAATCCATGAACGCACCCAATATTAAAAAACGGATCGATATTATCAGATATGATTACCATAGAATAGCATTATCAATAATGTCACTACGATATATTGGTTTTAATGAATACTCAAATGATATATATCTATGAGATTAATATTTCTAGAACAAGTGATTCTACATGTACTCTTATATATCTGTTTTGTTCGTTATAATGCTAGGTCACATATTTTCATTCAGGTCGTAAGCCGGCGTCGCCTAGTGGTATCGCACTCGCCTCCAGATCGATAGCCCGGGGTTCGAGTCCCGCTCTGGTCATGCCGGTGTCCTGTCTTTCGGATGAGACAGTAAAAACCGAGCCCCCGTGTCGTGGTATGCACGGCACGTGACAGATCCCTCACTGCTTCGGGTGGGTCTGTGCAAAGGTCAAAATTTGTATGCGTCGCATCAGGCAGATGCCGTCACCATATACGTGAAATATTCGTGATGTGACTTAAAAATTCAATCAATCATTCAGGTCGCATTACCGACCCATCCCATATACATCGATCATTCACCATAACACACACTTAACAAATCGTATACGCGCTATACATTTTCCCAACCAATTTCTAGAACAAAACATCAATAAAATAATACCTTCTATATATTTTTCTTATTGCTATTCTTCTGGTATACATATTTTAATCCACACTACTTGTGAATTCTAGTTACAAATGTATATATTACAATTAACACGCATTCTTTATATATGACAACTGTGTTCTCCTGTGCATGTTAATCATTCACTCTATTATAATTTAACGTCACAATGTTTTATCTTAAGCACATGATCATTCCTTCTCCTGGTTTTGACTGTAATTTGGATAGTATCGTACTACCTTTCTCCTGTATTCCCTCTTATCATGGTTTTTACTCCGATAAATCTTTGTACGGCTCATCTAATCTTTTACTGAAGAATGTTTTGTATACAACAGAGAACGCATCCTCTGTTTCATACCTCGATATACTACTATCAATTAGTGACGATGGTTCATTAGTAACCTCTCTCTATGACAAACGTGACGATTTCAATTACATTATTACCAACTTCCCTTTTCTGAGTAGCAAGATACCTTCCTCTCCTGCATATGGCGTCTTTATTTCACAACTTATACGCTATGCTCGTGCGTGTATATTTATGTATTTACCTCCTCGACTTAAAATGTTGTTGCAGGACTTTTGCGAGGGGTGTTGCATGTAACCAGGGGACGCTTACTCCTCCAGGGCACTTGGCCTCACCTCATTTTTTATTGCGGTTCCCATTTGTCTGAATACGACACTATTCACATTATTGTCCTTTATGAACTATGAGATATGGTTAACCCTTCGGTACCTCTTTGTTTTTTACTTTGTATAACATACCCTTACTTTAGAATTTTATCGGAAAGTTGCTAGTATTTTTCCTTTACTTTTCTATTACCTCCTTTCCTAGTAGATGATCTTGTCCGTTGAATTTATTTATTGCCATTTGCAATTAATAATCACCGGAGCATTGATTGATTGATTGATGGATGGATTGATTGAATGAATGTTTCATTACCTAACTGATTCATTTCATATCAAATCGTAAATAATTCAGAAGACTGATTGATGAAGATAGGCAAACAATTAACAGTTTATTAGATAGATTAGACCATATCTAGATAAACGACATATCTTTTAGTGTTATTGATAATCATGGAGTGTATAGTCATATATAAATTTTGCCATGGTAATAGCAGTGCTATGCATTGTCATAGATCTATAGTTTTTGAAGATAACTCGCGGTACGAAAACAATCCCAGAATAGCACATCTTACAATAATTACTGACTAGCAATTTGATCAAAATTTGGAACTGGTAAAATGCTTCGTGTACACATAATTAGGAATAATAATAATCTTGAAGAATTGATTTTGAATGTCTTGTATAGGAGTAAATAAATCAAGTATGAAGACACACAATATTTAACCCATTAATGTTATTATCAATTACGTTCACTTTCACGGACCTTAAAAATGCATACATGTGGTGTATGCCTACTCAAAATAATATATCAAATTATGTATAAAATTATATTATCTATAAAATTATGGTAACTCAAAATAATCAAAATATAAGAACGTATATCCAGTTATGAATTTCGTGCCCATTTCTTCAGTAATGTTCAAGACCGAGACTGAACATAAAAACTTAAGAATAAATATTTGAAGCAGAAATTTATCACCAAATTGACCTAAAGTTAAGAACCAAACAACTTAACTTGGAAAAAAATACATGCGTAGGGAAGTTATGTATAAGGGATATATTCCTTAGTCTAGAAAAATTTACACGTTTGAATAGGGACAGGCTTGGTGTAGTGAGTAAGCCATTTGCTTGTGATGCAGACGATTTTGGGTTTGATTCCCGGTTTGCGTCACTAATTAAGAAGGTAGTTACCTCCTTGCATGTCGCAATAAAACATAACATTTTCGAAAGCGTCGTGAAATACCTATCAAACTACCAAAACTAACTTTTAATCAATTTTAATCACACTATATTTGAAGTACAAAAACAATAAAAACAGTCCTTCACCATCGACCCAGTCTGTCCTCTCCAAACGTTAAATATTAAGCCCCTTGGTTCAAATTTAGATAGAGATATATAGATGACTTGTTTTCACTACATTCATGGATTACGTTAGCATTATCAGCGTTAAGGAAGAGAAAGCAGAATCGATCTGACCAAGCTGTATGACACAAATCACCAAGGACATGTACATAAAACCTGATATGAATCAACCAAACACAGAAAACGACATTACAAAAATATTCAATTGTGCTGCAGTTACGATAGCAACTTGGGACGGTAAAACAATAAAAAATAAAAACAGTCCTTCACCATCGACCCTGTGTGGTACGTGAGATGGTGAGGCTGTCACCAACCTGGCTTCGTGGGTTTTCTCCGGGAACTCCGGTTTCCCACCCACACACACACACAAACGACACCCTTACGTCAAGATCCGTGCCAACGAGCAAAGATCCGGGCCAACGAGCAAGATTTTTATAAGTTGTTAACTTGTCCATTTGTGTGGTAAACCGGTTTACGGGCGCCCACCTTCCCACTCACCGTAGAGCAGCACAATCAAAAGACACTCATTTAAAAATTTAAAAATTCATAATTAATCATCCATATAGAAAACAGCGATTAACAGGTTTCTCAAGACGAGGTCATAAAAATTTTAACATACCAAACTTTTAACGGAATAATATGTAAAGATGATGGATAAATCCAAACCACAAGTCCAAAAATCATGGAACCAGAGGACATACAAAATCAGTGAAAATGAAAAACAATTGGAAAATAACAAAATATGTCTACTTGAAGAGCATATGTGAACTCCTGTGATGGAGTGAGATCAGGTGCCCGGGGAGAGTGAGGATCTCCTGCTTGCTTGCAACACCCGTCACATATACCCAGTAGAAAGAGTCAGATCGTGTAAATTCCATATGTATTTATATATGGAGAAGTTGAAAGTCGAAGTAGGTAACCTTTAGTATAGAAGGTGTCAAATCTGTGTAAAATGATCGGAATCGGTATCATATGGAGTAATAAGAGTCTCGTAACGACCGTAGAACTTCCTCAGTGACGTTGCTAGTCTACTACATATATAACCCTGGTTGAGCAGCTTAACTGAAAGTCGCCTAGCCCTCAGAACAAAGTCATTGTAATTTGAACATGCTCTGGAATAACGTATTAACTGCGATATGAATACGCCGTATGCGGGCGATGATGGAATGTTGCTACTTATGAAAGGAAAGTTTGTGATAGCGAAATTGAAATCGTCACGTTTGTCATTGAGTGAGGTGTTCAATTGACCATTAATGTCGAAAGACAACATAATATCTAAATACGAAGTAGAATTACTACTTTCTGTGGTTTCTTTGACCTCCAGTTCCCTTGGAGAGACGATGCTAAGGTAATCCGCGAATGAAGGATTGTTAATTGAAAGCAAGTCATCTATATATCTGTAAGTAAAATTGAAGCCAAGAGCCAATTGTTTTTTTTCCTTGTGAAAGCAAAGACTGAATGAATTCAGCTTCGTATGAGTAAAGAAATATGTCAGCCAGAAGCGGAGCACAGTAAGTGCCCATTGGAATGCCGACAATTTGTTGAAAAACCTTACCTCCAAACAGTACAAAAATGTTATCGATAAGAAAGTTCAACATCTGAATATAATATACTAGAAATAAACGAAGGAAAACCATATCTCATAGTCCATGGAATAAAATGACAATATCGTGTCTGTCTGTCGTGTATAGTGTCATATTCAGACAAATGCGAATCCCAATTAAATCGAGGTGAGTTTAGGTGCCCGGGAGGAGTAAGCGTCTCCTGGTTGCGTGCAACACCCGTCGCAATAGCCCTGCAACATTTCTTCAAGTCGAGGAAATAAATACTTTAATACACACATATGAAAACAGGAAGGAGACAAGCACACGACGTTAGATTTTCCTATTCAATGCATGAAATTTTGTTTGACTGATATTCCGGCGTCGGAAATGCACGTGAACAAATTTCTGTATATATATGTATTACGTTAAGTCAAGTACATAGTCAAAATGTTAAGATAGTTAGTTTGTATGATCAGGTCCCGAAACATCGGTTAACATTCTTGAAAGAGGAATCTGAAATCGCACAAGATCCCTATATCGAAAATAGAACTTCCTCGTTGACAATATCAAACGTTCTTCTGTGAGAGAAGTTTCGTGGCAAGAAGCCTCGCTCTCAGGACGAAATTTTCGTATTTAGAGAATATCTCGAGTATATATTCCTCAGAGAACAGTTTTGTGGTAAGGAGCCTCGGTCTCGGGACGATTTTTTTTTTGTATTTAGAACATGCCCTGGCATAGCGTATACGTTGTGAAATGAAGACGTCATATGCGGCAGAAGAAGGTATGTTGCTACTCAGAAAATGGAAGTTGGTAATAATGAAATTGAAATAGTCGCGTTTGTCATATAGAGAGGTTAGTAATGAACCATCGTCACTAATTGATGGGAATATATCGAGGTATGAAGCAGAAGATGCGCTCTAAGTTGTAACTTTTACCTCGAGTTCCTTTTGATATATGATGTTGAGGTGATTTTTAAATACAGGGTTGTTAACATGTTTCTCAAGACGAATCACCAAACTTTATAATGTAATATTCAGAAAACTGCCAACCCCAATAATATCGAGGTGAGACCAGGTGCCCGGGAGCAGTAAAAGTAGTTAGTACTTCAGTTACAATATCGACTTGGGACGGTAAATTAAATTAACAAAGGTCACTCAATTGTTGTGGTTAACCGGTTTACGGGCGCCCACCTTCCACTCACCGCAAAAGCAGCAAATCAAAAGACACACATTTAAAAAATCTATAAATAATCCTCCATATAGAGAACAAGGATCAATAGGTTTCTGAAGAAGGTTTCTGTTTTTACGCACAAAACGTTTATACAATACTATATGTTGGTATCAAAAATATGTATGGCGACAATAACGTAAACCGTGCTCTGCCCGTCTGTAAGCGAGCTCAGATACTTGATCAATAGGAGTCCCGACTAACAGTCAGAGGGGACGAGAATCAAGACCTTGTCTCCCTTGGAATGGTTTGGACAACGCCCGTCATAGAGTCCCCACCATCGTGTTAGTCAGTGTGCAACGCTCAAGTGTGTTTTGGGTTGTAAAGGGACCTAATATAAGACTTATGGTTTAAGTGATGATTTCCGGGTCATACTGTCGATGTCAAATGACGAAAATTTCAGAATCCACCGATATGAAATTATCGGAACCTTTGATCCTGATGATTTTGTACACTAGATCACCTTGGAAATTGGGATGGGAAATTCCGCTGGATACGTATTGTTGAAAAGTCACATGTCCGAATTTAGATATAATGCCTAAATAAGATCTCTACATTTACCAAAAGTGTTACAAAGTTTATTATACCTATAACCCTGAGTAAGACGTTTACAAGTAATCTGAGAATTTTGCGTGAAAATCGAAAACGTTAGTGCAGGCTCTAGCGAACCGAACCAATTGACTAATATAAATACCATATGATGGTAGTCTGGGAACATCACAATCTAGATAAGGGAAATATACAATAAGAAATCCAAAGTCCACACGTTTATCTTTTATTGTATGAATAATTTGTTAATAATTTTGATATTAAAGTCCACAAAATGTGTTTCCTGGTCGGAAGCATTGGCTTTGTTTAACCGAAGTCCAATGGATAAATGTCAGTAATATAGATTTTCAATCTCAGGGTTATCGATTACTAAACTACGATCAAGATATCTAGAGGTGTCATTGAACTTATCGATAAGGTCGAAACGTTTAGAGGTTTGAATAAAATGCATGAAGTTCCTCTCATCACAATATAAATAGAAATCTGGTATTAGGAGATCGCAGTTAGTGCCCATTCCAATAATCTGTTGATAAATCTTGAGATGAAATTGAGAGATACGGTAGCCCTTCGGTACTTCTTCGTTGTTTACATTGCACATAAATATTATCTATTAAAACTGTGATGGCATCACATGACTCAGTACAAGTCCAATATTTACAAGAATGATATTGGTTGTTTGAGAAAATCCAGATGTAACTGAAGTACAGAGGTAAAGAGAGTTACACTCTCTGTTAAACACCAGCGTATGACAGACAACAACTTGTGTTTGATTAAGTAATGCGGTAGAATGGTATATAGTGTTGAAAATCAAAATTAGAAAAGAAAACAGAGGAGTTACTGACTCAGTTATGTGGCAGAAGTCACCATGGAACTATAAAATACATGAATATCAATAATATACTAGCACATATTACACATTACAAAAATATTTGATTGTAGTGCAATTACGATACCGACTTAGGACGGTCATTTAATTTGACAAAAGCCAAACTAATGGTGTGGTTAACCGGTTTACGGGCCCACCTTCCCACTCACCGTAATAGCAGAAGAATCAAAGGGCGTATATTAAAAAAGTTATAAATAATCCTCCATGTAAAGAACAAGGGAAGCATGATTAGCTTAAAATTTTGTCTTGTATGTTAAGATGGAAGAACAAGAAGTATGATTAGCTTCAAAATTTCTCAAACGGAATTTTCCAATGATGTTTGATTGAACAAAAGGAATCGACGTTTCTGTTGTTAAAAACAGCATTACAATATTTGGTATTTAGAGTTATTGCATGAACAGAAGGATGGAATAGAGTCAGTATTAAGATTAGATGCGACTGCATTGTAATGAAAAATAGGTTTCTAATAGGTTTCTTGTACTGGTAGCAAATTAGAGTTGGCTCAGTATTGTCCAATCTTATTGAAACGCGACTTGTACTTCGTTCCTCTACGCTACTCTCCATGTACAAGATCTTACAACTGCCGATTCGAGGTCATCTCAGGATGACCTTTCAGAACAGCCAATCAGAATTTGAGTTAGAGATCTTTCGGTATTGTTTGTATGTAATATAACACCGAAAGATCTGTTACTCAAATTTTGATTGGCTGTTCTGAAAGGTCATCCTGATATGACCTCGAATCGGCAGTTGTAAGATCTTGTACATGGAGAGTATCGTAGAGGAGCGAAATAAAAGTCGCGTTTTAATAAGATTGAGTATTGTCTTACTACTGCGGAATTTGGGGTTTCAATCTTGAGACCAGAATAGACAACAGTGCATATAGTTCGTGACGACCGTTATTTCTGACTATCGGCAGTAGATCGTCTAATTAATCTACCTTATCTTCTGCTGTTGTTATTACTCCGACGACCGTGCGACCTGTGTTTCCTTTTAACGTCTGGCCTCAATGATAATATATGAATATTGTTATGGTAAGAGGAAATGTTACCTTGTTGAAAACTTTAGTCATTGAGACCAAAGGGATATGGGTTTTTTTTAATATTTAAAGCAATAAAGTTCAGCAACTTAACGTCATTTTTTCCTTTAGATTTAGTTTCGCCGTGTTTTCAGTAGGAGTAATAACAACGTTATCAATACTGCTTTTTAATGTTTGGAAACTTTCACCTACATCCCCATGATACTCAAGTTATACCATATATGAAATTGGTATTTCAATTGATGTTTTCGTTTATTTTCATACTGTAAGTGTTAACACTAAACACAGATGAGAAACAACACAGAATCTTCGTTGAATATAGATATTCTTTTATTTCCTGGTATTGATGGTCATCTGAACGCCGCCTACACCCATTACAAACTTCATGGTTTCAATTTCAACATCGCAAAGTTTCCTTTATGAATATCCCATAGTCTGCCTATAGCTTATTCATACCCAAGTAAATATATTGTGTGAGAGCAAACAGATTAACCCCCTATGTCAATGAAGTATAAGTATAGTAAAAGGGAAGATGCAGTATGATATCTTGTTATATTTAGAAACCTATTGCAACCATCTTTATCTAAGATTTTGACATATTCCATACTTCCAATTTACATGATTCCACAAGTTATACTAGTGATATAAGATGGATATTTTCAGCACGCCAAAGATTTACACTACCCGGGCAATTGACCTTCCTTCCTCTTTAAAATATAGGTTTCTTAAGTATGTATGGGGATGTTTTTGCTAATTTGCTAAATTCTATCCACCATCTTAACATACAAAGAAAAAAGAGGAGTTACCGGCTCAGTTATGTGGCAGAAGTCACCATGGAGCTATACAATAAGACAAAATATGAAATATGAGCAATTATGTACCCCTACACTTTAGGACATTGGTATCATTTTGAGTAACATACCAGTTACAAAAAGAATAAGCAATGCCATTACAAATGAATATAACAAAATGAAAAGTGGACAAGCACGGATCCGGCATTTGAATGAATCAATAATACCACTTAATATTGTGTGCATAAATTGGACTTTTTCTCAACGAATCGTAATTAATATTAGCATCTCACCTTCACTTGACCGACGAATGCATTAGTCTTATTCTCTTCTACGCCAGAAAAGCGATATTCAGCTGTGGTGAAATATGGAGCGTTGTCGTTAACATCGCTCACGTTTATCTTAAGCTTTAATACAGCTTTCTGAAAGTGATAGATAAATATATCATGTATGATTATATCCCCATCTGATATTTGAATAAAAGATTTTTTTTCATCTATACAATGACAACATAGAAGTCTATACTTATTAATACCATGGTCACTTAGACGTCTAGAAAACTATAATGATGATATATCTATAGCCTTGCTTGTAGATACAAAAATAAGAAAAACATCTACACCTTCCTGTAGATATAATAATGACTAATAGAACCTATCAATAATATCCACCGATGGTTGAGAAATGCACAAAACTGAACGACAAATTTATTTTGTCTTAGACGAGGCATTGACAAATTGCCTTGGCAGGAGGTTTGTGGATTTCTCATTCATCATGAGACATTAGAAGTTGATTCTTTTTATTCCAATGATTTATTTGTTCCTTAAACTTGTCATTTTTCTTTTGAGTTATTTTGTAAAATGAAAAAAGATTAGGTCGCTTGACGTTGATGCATGTTGCTGATGACGTCATAATAAAACGAAATAATACTTGAAGTAACAATTTCCAAACTGGCTATGTGGGAAACAATGGCTATACAACACTTTAGGCATTCTTTTTAAATATCGACAACTAAGTAATTTATACTTACATGGAGGCCATCTGTCACAGATACAGTGATGGGAATAAACTCTTGCTTTTCTCGGTCCATCATCTTATTTAATAGTAGTGTTCTAGTTAAAAAGAATAATATCATCTCTGCATTTAATAGCCCACTACATATGGGTGTTTTCATGCACCTAAATATGTTTTTTCTTTTTCTCGGAATACGATTATCATTGTTCAATTTGTTGTCGACATTTTGGCGGCTATCTCGAATTTTCGCCGATATCCATTATTTTACATAACTTTTAAACTAAACATCGTAAAATGACAAATGCACTAAATGATTTCACGTTGTTTTTATCTTTTGGTATTTAATGAAACATTTTCATTACTGATTGGTGTGATAATCATTTTACAACAAATCATAATAATAAAACTTTCTGTCTTAATCTTGAGTTTTGTTTAGACAAAAACATGACTAATATCCTTTTATCTTTGCTTTCCGGTTAAACGCCCACTGGATTAAAGTATATGAATTTTGTTCTAGTAGAATCCTTTGTTAAACTGAATGTACAGCAGGAATTACAAAACGTTGTGTGCTATTGCTTTATATTAACTACATATTAAAATGTTTGTCAGACTCTCTTCTATCTTTAAACAATTCATCCTCCCTGATTTGAGAAAATCGGGCTGGACTGGGGTCATCCCAAATCACACAACAGACGTCAAATATAAACAACAAAATATTGCCACATGAACAACAAAATATTGCCACATGAACAACAATATATTGCCACATGAACAACAAAATATTGCCACTTGAACAACAATATATTGCCACATGAACAACAAAATATTGCCACATGAACAACAAAATATTGCCACATGAACAACAATATATTAGGGTAATGATATTCAGGATTTTAGATTTAATGTAAAATTATAGATTAAGTAATTATACAATTAACCCTCTTAATACATTGAAAAGTAGCTCCGCATTTCCTACTGTAAATTAGCCAACCAGCGGTTCGAATGGTAATTTGTTACCATAGCGTCCCCTATCATGTTTCTGAAATTCCAGTAGCTTGATATAACATAACAAAGTGTTGTCATATCCTCCTCTATCAAAATTTTAAAAGTTTACTACGGGTTCTTAACTTTAATCTAAAGAATTCTTGCTGGAAATTGATTACCAAATATCATACAATAAATTCCAAATCTTCACAGAATGTTGCCAGATCATAAAAGTTTCATTCGTGATTTTGCAGCAGTATCATTGTTAGTAACCTAGATTTGATAAAGAGAACCCATGATGCATTCAATAGCAATTTCTCTATCCCTATACTGGATCAGCCGACTCAAGTCCTTAATTATATAATTACTTTGACTTATTATGTCGGGGGATAAGTATCTGAATCAAATTATATAAAATTTCCAAATTACTATCTACTGTATTCTCGGTACACAAGGATTTCAATACATTTTCACATATAATGTAATGGACTTATCAAGATGATAAACTATATAAGTAATCTTTAACAGAGTAATATTTGATATGTGTGCAGTATATGTGTAGCAAACCACTGATGTATGTCTGCTCTGGTCGTGTATCAGTCTTAAGCAGTGGTCCATGTAGATGTGTGATACTTATATATACATACATATTTTGCATGTTTTGATGGCATGTACCTACATCTTTTTTTTTATTTTATTTTTATCATTGTTTTTTCTTTGGTAATTAAAACTATAACCTTGTATATGTACTTATATTGCTTTCTGTTTATTCCTACTAGATACGTTGTTTTAACATAATGGAGGACAATTTATAAACTGCTTGCAGAACATTTCAAAGCTGTATTTCGTTTGATGGAGGAGCTTTCTTTTGTTGGAGAAGCTTCATTGATACTTGTTTGAACGATCTGGAAAATTCTGAGGTAATTTCTAATCAATGTGTACTAGACAATGGAATTTTTATCAGGAAAACCTGGAATAGTGCGAAATAGAATACATTGTAGAAATTGAATATCAGATCTGTGGATTATCTAGAAACAACTATGAAAATCTGCATTAAACTTTCACATTTATCTAGTTTGTTTTCGTTGATATTTTCATTTTATGAAGCTGCAACGCTGATACGAATGTGATTTTGATATGTTCAAAAAGCCTTGCTCTCAGGATGAAATCTTGGTATTTGGAACATGCGTTGGAATAACGAATAAGTTGTGAAATGAGAACGCCATATGCGGGAGAGGAAGTTAGGTTGCTACTACGGAAAGGGAAGTTGGTAATAATAAAACTGAAAACGTTTGTCGGAGAGTTTACTAATGAACCGTCGTCACTAGTTGACAGGAGTATATTGAGGCATGAAACAGAAGAAGCTCCCAGTTGTATCATCAAAGGATCACATCCTACTTCGACTTCTCCATATATAAATACATATGGAATTTACACGATCTGACTCTTTCTACTGGGTATATGTGACGGGTGTTGCTAGCAAGCAGGAGATGCTCACTCTCCCCGGGCACCTGATCTCACTCCATCACAGGGGTTCACATATGCTCTTTGAAGTAGACATATTTTGTTTTTTTCCATTTGTTTTTCATTTTCACTGATTTTGTATATCCTCTGGTTTTATGATTTTTGGACTTGTGGTTTGGATTTATCCATCATCTTTACATCTACATCATATATCCAAAGAAACTCGAGATAAAAGATACATACCTCGATATACTCCTATCAATTAATGACGATGGTTCATTAGTAACTTCTCTCTATGACAAACGTTACGATTTCAATTTCATTATTACCAACTTACCTTCTCTGAGTAGCAACGTACCTTCCTCTCTCGCATATTGCGTCTTCATCTCACAACTTATACGCCAGGACATGCTCTAAATACGAAACTTTTGTCCTGAGAGCGAAGCTTCTTGTCACGAAATTTCTTTCACAGGAATATATTGAGGTACGTTTGAAATTGTCACTGAGAAAGTTCTATTGTCGATATAGAGATCTAGTGCAAATTCAGGTCCCTCCTTCAAAAATGTTTAATGATATTTTGGGACCTGACCATACAAACTAACCACCTTAAGTTTTTGACTATACCTAATTTGAAATAATATGTATCTATACAGACATTTGTTCACGTGCATTTCCAACTCCAAAATTTCATTTAAACAACATTTCATACCGTGAATAGGATAATTTGACTTCGTGTTCTTGTCTCCTTCATGTGTTCATATGTGTTTATTTATGTATTTACTTCCTAGACTTAAAAAGTTGTTGCAGGACTTTGCGACAGGTGTTGTATGCAACCAAGGGACACTTACTCCTCACGGGCACTTGGTTTCACCTTGATTTAATTGGGGTTCGCATTTGTCTGATTATAGCACGATATTGTCCTACAGGAGAATGTCTGAGTATCGCCCCATTCCTTAAAGATAATGGAGCCGAGGCCCCGAAGAGGCCGAGGTACATTTTTATTTAAGAATGGAGCGATACGAGAGATTCTGTGACTTGAAATCCACCCATTGAGTACATCGATGTTTTACTTTACAATTTTATATTGTATGAAGTATTGATTTGATGTCATACTAACTCAGTTATAAAGTAATGGACAGGTCATCAGAGGTGACCATTCAAATGTTTGTTGTGAAGGCTGCTCCGTCAGCAGTAAAGTTTTTAGTAGCGATGAAGAAGAGTTTCTAACAGAAAATACATTTTCAAAGGTGGTGTCCGAAAACGATGAAGACCTGATCATATCATTGGGGATATTCTCGACCTTGAAACTATGTGTGACCGATGTATGATCATGTGTCTGTAAACGTTAATTTTAAAGTAGAAGTACTGAAAGGTAAATCATATCTCATAGTCCATGGAATAAAAGAAAAAAGAGGAGTTACTGGCTCAGTTATGTGGCAGAAGTCACCATAGAGCTATACAATACATGAATATAAATAATATACTAGAACATATATCACATTACAAAAATATTTGATTGTAGTGCAATTACGATACCGACTTAGGACGGTCATTTAATTTGACAAAAGCCAAACAAATGGTGTGGTTAACCGGTTTACGGGCAATATCGTGTATAGTGTCATATTCAGACATATGCGAACCCCAATAAAATCGAGGCGAGACCAGGTGGCCGGGAGGAGTAAGCGTCCCCTCGTTGCATGCAATACCCGTTGCAAAAGTCCTGCAATGATTTCAAGTGATCTTTATATACATTTACAGGGTTATTCATTGGCAAAACGTCATCAATGTATCTGTATGTAAAGTTGAATCGAGATGTTAAATGTTTATTGCCATTGGAGTGCAAAGACTGTGTGAATTCTACTTCGTATGAGTAAACAAATGTCGGTCAGAAATGTCGCGCAATTTGTACCCATCGGAATGCCAACATTCTGCTGGAGTACCTTCCCAGCGAAAATCCCAAGAACAGTATCTTTAAGTAATTAGGATGATCTCTCTTCTTTTATAATTGCTGCTGGGAACAGACTGTTCCTTTATATAAAATGTATGGCTGTGGGCCAAAAAGAGACAGTTATACCGAAATCCAGTTTTGTTAAGACGAAGTTTTGCATAATTGATGCAATTGTGTTCTTCAGTTTTAAGAATATGTATTGAACTGACAATATTCCACTATACAGAATACTTACCCATCTCTCGTTATGCTAAAAAAATCATTTGTGTTCATGGTAAAAGTCAAATTATCGTCTGGATCATCGTCGTGGGCCTAGAAAAAGAGAAGAACATAATTTGAATCATTTACTTAAAAAATAATATATATGATAACTGAGTCAGCCGTATGACAAAAGTCGTCACAGACCAGACAAAGAAAAAACAAAAAAAAAAAAAAAAAAAAACCAAAAAAAAAAAAAAAAAAAAAAAAAAAAAAAAAAAAAAAAAAAAAAAAAAAAAAACAAAAAAAAAAAAAAAAAAAAAAAAAAAAAAAAAAAAAAACCCACAAAAAACAAAAACACCAAACATAACAACTGAACAAACAAACTAACAAAAAATGGACAAGACAACATATACATAGAAAGCCATTTGAAAAAAAAAATTGCAATGCAATTGAGGCACCGACTTATGCCGGTCAATTGCAATAATATTAGTTAGTCAATTGATGTAGTTACGGTTTACGGTCCAGCAGTATAATCAATTTGAGAAGGGTTAATTATGGGATGTTGAATGGATAAAACTACTGTTGAATTACAAAATTGACGTTACTTTGAGTCTAAAAAGTAAGCTGAGGACATTGTTCCATTGTAGAGTGGGCAAGGGTCGGGACCATATCTCCTTGGAGGAGGTTTACACATCATAGTATCCACATCGCCCTCTTAGTCAGAGTGCAACGCTCCAGAAAGGTCTGTATAGGACTGTAAAGTGGTCCTGTACAAGGCTTATTATCTTAAATATAATAGGGTCATACAGGCGAAAGTATTTGACTATATCTTAAAACCTCATGCAATGACGTCAGCGGAGTTTTTTTTAATTTTTTAATGTTATATATAGAAATGCGGATTGGAAATTTCATTGGACACATAAATTTGAAAAGTGATAATTCCAAATTTTGATATGCTCTAAGATATATAAGATATATATACATACAAAGATAGTTTTCTGAGTTTATGGTATCAGTTTTTCCGTTTTTGTATCTTTTCTTGTTTTTGGTTATGAAAATTCAAAACTTCAGTACAGGCCCTAGCAAACGAGCCCATTGGGAAATGTTAATACAATATGATAAATATATATGAACATTAACAATCCGTAAAATCCGTAATCCACGTTTCTCAGAAATTCAGTTAGGTATATGTATAGTTTTTATCATTAATTTAATATTTTACGTTGAAAGAGTTTTATTTTATCTTTTTGTTTTTGGTTTTATTGAGTTGGATTTAAGGAGGATAGATGAATTCAATGTATTTTTCAAAATCAATGTCGATTATCGGGTATCGGGATATCGATGCAAAGATATCTGGGTGTATTGTTAACCTCAACAAAAAGTTCAAATCGTTTTGATTTTTGGAAATCGAATGCTGAAGTTACTCTCATAATAAAACAAAACCAGGTCTGTCACAAGAGGGGTGATACCCACTAATTGTCTATATATCTTGCCGTTAAATTGCACATAAATACATGTATTGTCCATCAGAAAATATGCAGACATATGTTTACTTCGACTTCTCCATATATAAATACATATGGAATTCACACGATTTGACTCTTTCTACGGGGTATATGTGACGGGTGTTGCTAGCAAGCAGGAGATGCTCACTCTCCCCGCGCACCTGATCACACTCCATCACAGGGGTTCTCATATGCTCTTCAAGTAGACATATTTTGTTATTTTCCATTTGTTTTTCATTTTCACTGATTTTGTATGTCCTATGGTTTCATGATTTTTGGACTTGTGGTTTGGATTTATCCATCATCTTTACATTTAGACTCTCTTCAGAAATACCAGCTTATTAGAGAAGACAATGTTTTTTATAAACTAGGGAGGTAAAGACGTATATAAGGTAGAAATATGAAAAGTTGCTTGATAATATCTAGAATTAAGTTTATCAATAATTTGTCCTGATATCATTTTAGATCAAAAGTAATTGATGTTGCTGTTTTCAAAAACCACTTTCAAATTTTTCATAATATGATCTTTAACAGCTGTTTATGCGGAATGTGATGTGTTTTGATGGCAGTTGAACAAAGACCAGAATTTGATATAAACGTGATTTCTATAGATTTTTATGTAGTTTTGGGAGTCAATATATAGCAAAGAGAAAACTGAAGACATCTGAAAAATCTGTATGACAAAAGTAACCAAGGACATGCACACAAAAGATGATAATAGTAGAATATGCATTGAAAACGACATTTTTTTTTATAAAAATATTCGATTGCCCCAAAACAACAAATTTATCGATGTTGATTTTGAAATCGTATACTACTTTCTGGTTTTCAAACAGATATTGTCTTTTGAGAGCTGTGCATCTTTGTATGATCTCGTGCGGAGTTTAATTTGTTAAACTTGTTAAGTAATGTATACTTAAAATCGTAAAAAAATATCAGTTAAATAAGTAGATTACAGAATAAATGCGATATTTTAACCATCTCTGAACTGTACATACCTTGAGTTCAAAGACGAGTCCTGGGGTAAATGCTTCTGTGAGTGATATTGTGCCGTTGGCCTTTGGAAAGGTAAACATAGGGCTATGTATATTGACATCTTTCACATGGACTGTGACGATTGTGGATGTTTCTCTGGTAAATGATACAATGAACTAGTTGCTTTAATATTAATGTTTTGATATATTGATGCTGCAATACTTTATTCCAGGAGTCGTCCACATTATTAAAGGAAACATAGAGGGTTTGGCATTTGGAAAGTTGAAGACAGGGCTATTGTATTTTGACTTCTTTTACATCGACTATCACGATTGTCAATATCTTTCTGGTAACCGTTTTGTATTTATTAAGCCGGTGTGACCCAGTGGATGAGGCGTTCAGCTTGTGAGAGGTCTCGGGTTCGACTCCCGCCATGGGCACACCAGTGTTTTGTCTACCGGATGAGACAGTAAAACCCGAGGGGTCATGTCACGGTATGCATGGCACGTAAAAGATCCCTCACTGCTTCGGGTGGATCCGTTGCCAAGGTAAAAATGATGCGATACAACTGGCAGATGCTGTCATAATATACGTGGAATAATATTGGAGAGACGTAAAACAATAATCAATTAATCAATTTTCCATTTTATTTGTTATGATAATGATGTTCTGAAGTGGTATTGATGCAATATGATATGCGCCCAAGGTACAGCAATTTGGGTAACTATGTTAATGTTACTCATTTTAAAATATATCATTAAAGGAATAGGGCCGGTATAGCCTAGTGGATGAATTGCTCGTAACCGAGTGAGTAGTTCAGGGTTCATGACAATACGTCTGCTAAGAACCCGACTGTTCTAACTACCAATTTGACAAAAATCGAGTTCTATATCTTATTGGATTTGTCTTTGGATTGCACATATTTTCAGACATTTACATTGGTCAATACATGCTTGGTGGGGGAGGTAGGATCACTTTTCTAAATTCCATCCTGTTCTATCTCCATAATTTGTATTGTAATATATGCAAAAAATCTGTATCAAATTTATAGATAGGAAAAGTACCATTCTGTTCTATCTCTGTATCATGTGATATTTTTCTCTCTTTTCATTGGTCAAAATGGACATAGAACACTGGTTTTACTCAAATTCATAAGAAAATTCAGAAAAATGTTCTATCTACATTTGAAAAAACTTCAAATTTAAGGAAACCTGATCATAATTTGTGGTAAATAAAGATTTAAATTAAATCTTTGACGCCTTACAGATGTTATTAATCTATATATCTTATCTTAGAGAGCTTGTAGAAGCGAACAATTCTATTCAAAACTTCAAACTCGATTTTCTATAGATCAAAACTTTGGCAGTAGAACACTATGGTTCTCAGGCGACGATATTATAGCTTACAATTGACACCCCTATTTCAGTGGCATTGACCTTGATATCTGACCTACGTTCCTTTTGTTATAATTATCTATTTTCATTAGAAATTAACATTTAATAACAAAGCTATGCTGTCATCTCATAACTAATTTTTCAAAAGTGTCAACACGTTTAAACATGCGGAAAAGAAATATAAATAAAACAAATATTTTACTGATTTCAGATATACGAAATATACATTCGATCTGTTTCTCTCATAGCATTTCTCCTTTTACTGCTGTGAATATGATTATTTATTCTTTCATTGAAGGTATAGGTATACTTTGAGTTCTTATATGAAAGCAGTGATGATATACCATTAACCAAGTTTCAAATCTCTACAATATAAAAACATCCATATTTTATATTTACCTTCTTGCTGCTTGGATTACCGCGTTATCAGTTGCAGTCACGTCAAGAAAATATTCGTGTTTAAAATTCTTCTCCAATGATTGATTTAAGAAGATAATACCAGTTTTAGAATCTATTCTAAATTTAGAATCTCCTTTTAACTGGTAGGTTATCAAACCGTTTTCACTGTCATCTTTATCAGAAGCGTTAATCTGAAAAGAGAGTTTTCAATGTTCGTCAATAGGTTAATGTATTTTTCAAAGGAAAAGAACAAAAAATAACATCTGAATCAACCTTATGACAGAAGTCACAAAGGACATACGCGCACATAAGAATATCTCAAAAAACCCTTTCAATTGAATTGCAGTTCACGACGACCAATTGATATAACAATAGTCAATCAAGATAAAATAGAGATTTTGGCTATCCAAGACCAGAGATGATCAAGTGCCATGGCTTAATAAAAATCTCCTGCTGACCAGTCACATCCACAGTGATAAAAATTCATGATAAGTAAAATGGTATGAGAATGTGTTATGAAAATGAAAACGATTTAAAAAGGACTACAAAGGACTACAAGGAAATAAGGAAATCAACAATTTAGAATAGGTTTTCTGATAAGCGCGAAGGTCTCAAAGCGACCGTAAAATTTGCGGATTGTAAACTTCAAACGTGAATTCTGGTATCTTTGTTCTTTGATAAACTTAAATATATTCAACAAAATATATTAGAAGTTTACCCTCCACTCGGTTACAATGTAGATATACCACTGCTGCGATAGGATCACATGATTTTGCATTTAAGACAACAATACAAAGAAGACAAACTGTTTCAATGCTGAAGGTCAAAGAGATCGGTTACGATACCGTCTTAGGACGGTCAATTGAAGTAACAAAGTAACATTCAATTAGTGTGGTTAATCGGTTTATGGGCGCCCACCTTCTCACTCACTGCAAAAGCAGCACAATCAAAGGACACACATTAAATGTTTTATAGATAATCCTCCATAAAGAAAACAAGGATCAACAGGTTTCTCAAGAAGAGGGGTCATAAAATTTTATTACACACGAAACGTTTATATGACAATATATTGCTTTCAAAAATATGTAAGACGACATCAACATAAGTAAACCGTGTTCTACAAGACCGAAAGCAAGCTCAGATCCTTGATCAATATGAGTTCCGACTAACAGTCAGAGGGGACGAGGATGAGGACATTGTCTCCTCTGAAAAGGTTTGGACAAGGCCCGTCATAGAGTCCCTACCACCTTGTTAGTCAGCATGCAACACTCAAGCAAAAGTCTGTATTGGGTTGTAAAAGGACCCAATACAAGAACCATGGTCTTAGCGATGAGGAATACAAGTAATACAGATATAAAATGGATATAAACAAAGTATGAACCCATGATTGCAAAGTCACATTCAAATATAATGTCAAGGATATCTATTTAATGAATAACCCTTGTGAACATTTTGTACAGATAGGATCATAGGGCATTCCACAAATTGTGGTATCAGAGAGGGGAGTAATGGTTAGTCAAGGTCAAAGATGAATATAATTTTGCTCCCAAAATGTCCCCAGTAGACACACATTGTTTATGTATTTTCCTTCAAATATCTTATAGGCAAAATAAGTAATTTTAGAAACAGGTACCAACTGAGCAAGTTAAGTAGCATGACATTTATCATTTATCACGATAAATCATGCTGTGTTTGAAAGAGGAAATAAAAGACGTCTGACCAAGCTGTGATGTAAAATACGAAAGTAACTGGTGTCACATTACTATGACAAATACCCAAGGACATGCACATAATACATGATAATAGTAAAATAAAGAATGAAAACGACATTACAAAAATATTCGATTGTACTGCAGTTAAAATGCTGACTTAGGACGGTCAGTGAAAATTAGACATTTCACTCAATATGCTATTTTCAAGTGACCGAAAGGGACCGTAAAACCTAGATTTAACACATCAAACTACGGATAATTAATTGTGATGTCATACTTGGTAGAAACATCGATGTTTTGTATCCAAAGATAAGATAATTAGGTCATAAATAAAACATCGCCAAAGTATGCAATGTCCGTAGTTTGGATATAACTCGGAAATAGTCTCTTGGTGTGGTGAAGGCAAAAATTGACCATGTTACCTGGAGTAGTCGACTCCCAACTTGTTTTGTTTTATTACAAGAAACATGATATCCGTTAGGTTGAGAAAAAATTGGGTTGTTGTCATTTTCATCTGTAAGCCTGATTGTTACATTAGCAGTGTTGCTCTTGAGGTGTTTCTGTGTTAGATTTTCTTGTGCAAAAACCTGCAAAATCATTTGTATGTAAGTAATGCGTCAGTTAACAAGGAAGGAAAAACATCCGACTCTTTTGTATGAGAATAGCATCAATGACATATAAATAATAGAAGAATAAACATATATAAATACCACACTCATTTGGTGTGGCTAACTGATCTCCTCTCATCCGATACTCAAGAACAAAAACAATGCAATCAAAGAACACATATTAGAAAATTTATAAATGACCCCTTATTAAAAGAACATGTTACTGAAGTTGAAAGGTAAGAAAATATGAAGGGGAATATTTCTATGGAATAAACATAAATAGATATAGAAGAAAAAAGAGGAGTTACCGGCTCAGTTATGTGGCAGAAGTCACCATGGAGCTATACAATACATGAATATAAATGATATAATAGAACATTTAACACATTACAAAAATATTTGATTGTAGTGCAATTACGATACCGACTTAGGACGGTCATTTAATTTGACAAAAGCCAAACAAATGGTGTGGTTAACCGGTTTACGGGCCCACCTTTCCTCTCACCGTAACAGCAGAACAATCAAAAGACGTACATTTAAAAATTTATAAATAATCCTCCACGTAAAGAACAAGGGCCAACAGGTATCGTATATTGAGGGGTCATAAAAATATAAACACGTAAGGTATTGTAAAACACATAATGGTATAAAAATATATGCGACATCAACATGATAAACCGTGCTCTGCCAGTCTGAAAGCGAGCTAAGACCCTAGATCTGTAGGAGTCCCGACTAACAGTCAGAGGGGACGAGGTTCAGAACCATGTCTCCTCTGAAAGAGGTTTGGACAAGGCCCGTCATATAGTCCCCACCGCCCTGTTAGTCAGCGTGCAACTTTCAAGTAAAAGTCTGCATAAGGCTGTAGAGGGGCCAAATACAAGACCTATAGTCTTTTTGATGATCTCAATATCATATTGTCTATTTAGGAGACGTTTGACTATTTTATTACATGATAAAATAACGTTATCGGAGCCTTTTACTTTCCTTAGTTTATATACGAGGTATTAAGGGATATTAACGTGAGCAAAAAGAAAAATTTTCGATATCCGAGGTACATTTCTCTATGAATTGAACCTTCCAATATTATGCCTTTTTATTGTAATGAATGAGTGATTAACTTGAAATTTATAATTTCAATTTACATTTAAATTGATAAGGATTTATAAATTGTATTTGTAGAAAATATGTAAAGCACTAAAGTAGCGAGTGGGAGTCAATAAGAAAAACCCACAAAATTGTCATCTTATGTCCTTTATTGTGACGTAGTAAGGTTTGTAAAATGTTTTACCACATTTGTTGCATGATTATATACTCATTGTAATATATTTAAAATATTCGTAAAATGTACATTACATATACATAGATTTCATACTTTAATTCTATCCGTCATACATCATGGATATATATCATGTATACACTGAATGTAAAGGTAGTGGTGAATACTGCAAGATTATACATACCGTAAAATTGATTAGGTGTGTTGTTTCATAGTCTAGTTTCTCACTATTTTGTACAAATATCTGTCCAGATGTTTCATTTAATCCAAGAGAAGCATGTGTGCCTTTCATTTTATAGATGAACATGCTGTTTGCACCCTTAAAAGTGTAATGAATGGTAACTAAAATGATATTTATATTTTAAGCGATGTATGAATATATATATATATATATATATATATATATATATATATATATATATATATATATATATATATATATATATATATATATATATATATATATATATATATATATATATATATATATATATATATATATATATATATATATATATATATATATATATATATATATATATATATATATATATATATATCATAACAATTTTTTTCCTCTTATGTATAGCAATATTCCATGTTCATCTGCTTTGGAGTGAACGTATCTCAGATGAATGTTTCTGTACCGATCCAAGATATACAAACTTTAGAATTATCTTTAAATTAAGGAATATCTCCGTCATACCTAGCTCTGACGCCAATTCACGAAATGAGCTTTATGTATTACGTTATGTCAGAGCAAGTTCAAATTAAGATACATTGTGAATCTGTTGTAAGAGGATAAGGGCTAAGGATAAGATAAACTTCTCAGTCAGGGAAATCTAAATGGTACACATACAACCTCACTGAGGAAGTACTATGGTAGATAAAGTCGATATGGACGATACGAGGATTTAACTATACAATATCACATCTTATTTTCGAGAATGTTGAATGACATTCCTGGCTGAGACCGAATCCAATCATTTTAAACATCGAATGTGACAAACATGCATGATATTTACCTGGTTCGACCAATTCTATCAGAGTGAAGTGATAGGTGTCGCTAGGAAGTATCCCCAGACACCTGATCACACATAGTTTTGAGCTGTTTATGTTTCTAAATACATTTAGGGGTGGGGGTGGCGGGGGTGTTTTCCGATTTTCTTGCTGATTTTGTATGCCTTTTATTTTAAATTTATCTAATGTCAAAACATTAATAACGTATAACACTCATTCAAGTTTATATGTTCTGGAATAATTAGATTATATCTTTATACGCAAGTTCCGAATGTTCTGATTAGGACATGGTAGTTAATTAACAAGAAGATACATTTATACAACGTGTACCGTATCAAGGTCAATCGCTCCGAGTGAAATAATCACGGTACCATTGGGCGTGTTTTCTGCAATACTGGCTGTATAACGAGATTTGGCCATGACTGGTGAATGATCATTGACATCTAATACAGTGATATAGAGGATGGCAACATCTCGGCGAAACAGGGGTTGATCTATTTGATACGCCTGAAGGAAAATGTTAAATGTTAACTTGTGTTGCTACACCATCAAACAAAGTAAAATGAATACTCAAGTCAAACATACTAGTGCATATTATTAAAATTATTCTTCTCAATTTATCTCAAAATAGTTACTTTTATTTATTGTATTTATTTTTGATTTGATGATAGATGATCTTGTCATTAAATTGTCATTTAATTGTGCTGGCATTTCGGGTTACTTTGACCCACTGCAAGGAGGTCATAACTTATATTACAAATTATTAATAATTCAAAAGTAGATAATTGAGGACAATAAGGCATTAAAGGCAAAGCGAAAATCTCATATATAAACAATGCTAGTCTAAATGAGCTATTTCATATTTATATAGAAATTAGAGTATTGTTGATAAATCAATCTCTACTGTTTATTTTGGAAGATTGAAGTTGCACTTTGCGTTCAACATTATGCATTCGAATGCCATAGAACTTGTAATATTTTATTCAGCATAATGCCTATGAATATCATAGAGGTGAACTTGCTACTTTACATTCACCCTAATGCCTAGAACTTGTCATTATGTAATCTACATGTATAGAGCGAATCATGTATTACTACCATTTTTGAATATGCAACACGCTATGTGCCCAAAGTTCAAACTCAAAAAGCAAAACCGCACAACGTACTGAATACAATTGTACATATATGTAGGTATAATTAATAAAAACATATAAGTGCAAAAATATAATTATGTTGCAATCATCAAATCATAAATAATAATACAGTATAGGTACAAACCAGGATCGTCACTGCATAGAAATCTTTCTTTTCTCTGTCAAATTGTTTGATGATAGTGAGGGATCCTGTATTGTTATCAATTTTCAAGTGTCCTCCATCACCTAATAGACGATGAAGATGGTTTATGGTAAATCAAGGATAAAAAGAGGATAAAATGGACACAAAACTGTTTACAATGATAAACGATTTAGCAATACATATTTTATACATCTATATTTGTTTCACTTAGTTTAGAGCTTTGTATACAGCTTTTTTTTATTGTGGTTGTCACTCTATGTGTTATATGTGTTTGTAATTATTGTATACTGAAGAAAGGGAAGATCGCTTAGGCAATTTGACAATTTAAGTGTCGCTGACACTTTTTATACTTATATATAAATATACAAATAAAGATTACGTCCAACGTAAAGAAAAAAAAAGTACAGATACACAGATATCGATAAAAGATGAATAATCTGTAGGAAAATTCAAAGCACACGTAAGACTCCTTGAGAATAAAGTTACACATTATTCAACAAAATATCTGGAAATTGATGAGGAAATGAGAAATGAAATTTATAATCTATGTCCGAAGGAAACCGATGAATTTCTTCTGAAACTTTGGGTTAGACAGTAAACCCGAGGAAAATAAATGTAACACAATTTGGAAGGAAAAGAAATCCTGGTTCAAAGACCTCCAAACTCAAGAACTAGAAGAAAAGAGGAGAAAAGTAAAGGAATCTTAGAAAAAGCGACAACGGAAAACACAACAGGAAAACCGTTATAAAAATCAAATACAGAAAAAATGAAAACAAATAGGACTATTACCCGACCAAAACACACCAAACCTGACACTATTGAAAAGCAGAATAAGAATTTATATCAGGAAGATCTGAAATTTTTACAAAAGAAAGAAATATACGCCAGCATCACAGGACGCAATGTTGAAAACTCCAGACGGGAACAAAAAGAACAAGCACTGAACAATTCAGACAGACTTTTAGAATAATACGAAAGTAACATAAACAAACATATATTGGTCAAAACTACAGAAATAAACCTTTTTTACACTCATTTGCGAAGACGAAAGGTAAATAGAAATTATTTTTTAAACACTAACTTACAAAAACCACCATAAAAGAAATTAAACCAAAAATTATAAATTTATCGTCTGAAAAATTAGGTAAAGATCAAATTTCAGTCCTAAAATTGGGGCTAAAGTTTATCGATAACATTTTTGTGGTGTTTGGAGGTAAGGTTTTTCAACAAATTGTCGGCATTCCAATGGGCACTAACTGTGCTCCGCTTCTGGCTGACATATTCCTTTACTCATACGAAGCTGAATTCATTCAGTCTTTGCTTTCGCAAGGAAAAAAGCAATTGGCTCTTGGCTTCAATTTTACTTACAGATATATAGATGACTTGCTTTCAATCAATAATCCTTCATTCGCGGATTACCTTAGCATCATCTATCCAAGTGAACTTGAGGTCAAGGAAACCACAGAAAGTAGTAATTCTACTTCGTATTTAGATATTATGTTGTCTTTCGACATTAATGGTCAACTGAACACCTCACTCTATGACAAACGTGACGATTTCAATTTCGCTATCACAAACTTTCCTTTCATAAGTAGCAACATTCTATCATCGCCCGCATACGGCGTATTCATATCTCAGTTAATACGTTATTCCAGAGCATGTTCAAATTACAGTGACTTTGTTCTGAGGGCTAGGCGACTTTCGGTTAAGCTGCTCAACCAGGGTTATATATGTGCTAGACTAGCAACGTCACTGAGGAAATTCTATGGTCGTTACGAGACTCTAATTACTCCATATGATATCTCGTTATCCAGACTTTTAAATGATATTCTGGACTGAGACCGATTCCGATCATTTTACACAGATTTGACACCTTCTAAACTAGAAGGTTACCTACTTCGACTTCTCCATATAAAAATACATATGGAATTTACACGATCTGACTCTTTCTGCTTGGTATATGTGACGGGTGTTGCTAGTAAGCAGGAGATGCTCACTCTCCCCGGGCACCTGATCTCACTCCATCACAGGGGTTCACATATGCTCTTCAAGTAGACATATTTTGTTATTTTCCATTTGTTTTTCATTTTCACTGATTTTGTATGTCCTCTGGTTCCATGATTTTTGGACTTGTGCTTTGGATTTATCCATCATCTTTACATTACACCCACGCCAAAATCAAATATTCCAGAATTAAAAGGACCTACGGGAATTTGAGAGAACATTTCGTTTATTAGAATTATACCATGACAAAGACAATAGTGATAAGTCTTTAGTGAAAAATAGATCAAAATATACACTAGAAAATAGGAGAAAATAAATCGTAGATAAATATTTTGAAATTGTATGGAAAACAAATTTCTCAGATATGAAGGAAGTTCCAAATAATTTATCTTACAAACAACGGTTTGCTTTAAAGGAAATTCAAAATAACAAGAATATTATACTCAAAGAGGCAGAAAAAGGAAGGGCTATAGTAATAATGGATAAAAACTACTATCAGAGAAAAAAAAATAGAAGAAATGCTTAATGACCCTATTAATTACTCACTGATAGAATCAAACATAGGCAAAAAACCCTCAGTCAAATAGACAAACTGTGCAATAAATATAATAACATATTAATTAAAAATGAGATAAATTATTGAACAGTCTTCCAATCAAAGACTAGTAATTTTTACGGATTACCATTAATACAGAAATCGAATCACATAAAACATGCATTATGCAAACAACAGTCTGATTATATTGAAATAATTAATCCTTCCGATTTAAAATTCAGACCTATAATTGCTGTACCATACTGACCTACTCATAGACTGCGCAATGTAATAGATATATTATTACAACCAGTTTTAATAGAAACACGCATTCTGAAAGTATTGCTTAGGCAAAACTAAGTCCCCTACCGGCAAATGGAAAACTAACACCCCAAATCACACTCACATACACACACACATCTACACACACACACACACACACACACACACACATACACACACACACACACACACACACACACACACACACACACACACACACACACACACACACACACACAACATAGTGTCTTTCAGTAATTGATCACAACCTTTAAAGAAATTTTCTAATTCCAAGGGCCGTAATTCCGTCAAAATTCAGACGACCGAAACGGAACTCGAACTTGATATGTAACTCATGGTGGTAGACTCACACACCAAAAATTGAATGAATATCTACAAGCCTTTAGAAAAAAAGTCCGGAAAACTGCCATTTTAAAGAAATTTTCTAATTCCAAGGGCCGTAATTCCGTCAAAAATCAGTGGACTGTAACGGAACTCGAACTTGATCTGTAACTCATGGTGGTATACTCACACACCAAAAATTGGATGAATATCTACAAGTGTTTAGAAAAAAAATCCGGAAAACGTGCGTGTGGCTGACAGACTGACGGATGGACGGACAGACAGAGTGCAAACCTATAGTCCCCTATGGCTATGCCGGTAGGGGACTAATATAAAGCTATGTAAGAGACGACATAGACTTCCTTAATAAGATTCCATCAACAGTTGACCCTAATACCTCATTAACAACTTTTAACATAACCAGTCTTTATTCAAATATACCACACGAATTCGGTAAGGAAGCAATTACCTTATTGGATAAAATTACATCTTAAATTATTACACCAACGCTTTAATGAAAAATTTATCATAGAATCCATAGACTTAATTCTTAACAATGTAAAGATTATGGATAAATCCAAACCACAAGTCCAAAAATCATGAAACCAGGGGACATACAAAATCAGTGAAAATGAAAAACAAATGGAAAATAAAATATGTCTACTTGAAGAGCATATGTGAACCCCTGTGATGGAATAATACATTTCAATTCAATAATAAAGAATATAAACAAATTTTAGGTACTGCCATGGGAACTAAAATGACACCTTCTAATGCTACACTTACTTTAGGCTATTTGAAAAAAAGTTTATACAGTGAAATTAAATAAACCTACAGTGAAAATGTATTTAAATGATTTGAAACATTATGGAGGCGGTATCTTGATGAGTGTATAATATTTTGGAACCAATCATGGGGTAAAATAGAAGATTTACATAATATATTACAAGATTTACATCATTATATAAAATTCACAATGGAAATGAAAGTGAAAGAATTACCCTTATTAGATTTAATGATTAAAAAAGATGGTAATAAAATTATCACAGATATTTATTGCAAACCAACAGATACGCAACACTTTTTTACATTTTAAGAGTCATCATCCTAAATCTTGTATACAATCAATACCATACACTCTTGCCAGACGTATGTGCACAATTATTAAAACCGTCTGAATTAAGAACAACTAGATTAAAAGAATTACGCAGTTCTCTAATACATCGCGGATATCCGATAACATTAATAAGTAAGGGATTCGAGATGACCGAAGCCATACCGATATCTATTCTACGACAAACTGAAATGAAAGAAATAAGATAAACACTCTTTGCCGCTTCTTTTGAGAAGCTTGTTTATATTAGACATGTAAAGATGGATGTTACGTAGATCTACTGTACTATTCTAACTATTGCTTGATAAAGGCCAGGAGGCCGAAAATTTGCGGCAAAGAGTGTTTATGTTATTTCTTTTAGTATATTTTACTTCCCTTTGGAGGACTACTTATTATATCTTAAAATGAAAGACACTAAACATTCATTAGCATTTGTATCAACATACAATAAACGAAATCCAGAAATCTTTAGTAAAGTATTTAAATATTTGGAAAACTTAAAAACGGACGAAAAGATGAAACAAAATTCTAAATAAGATGTAAATTATCAAAAGCAAGAGACAACCAAAAAATCTAAAACAATTAATTACATATGCTAAAACAAACTTTAATACTGAGGAATCGAAAAACAAGGGTGTAACAAAATGGAAAATGTAAGGTATGTAATATAATTATGGAAGGAAATTTGTATAATTTCAAAAAATGGTAACATTCATTTCCTAGTAGTGTGTCTAGAGGTGTATCTCAAGTATTAGCTTTATTCAATGTGAGCTCTGGTGGATATATTTCTGATATAAATTGTTCGAATTCAGGGTTGTCGATAACCAAAATGTCATCCAGATATCTGCAAGTATTATTAAATTTGTCAATGAGATCAAAACGTTTTGATTTTTGAATAGAAACCATAAAATCGCTCTCATAACAATAAAGAAATAAATCTGCTATCGGAGGCGCGCAGTTAGTACCCATAGGAATCCCAACTATTTGTTGATATATCTTGCCATCAAATTGCACAAAAATATTATTCATGAGAAAATCTAGTGCTTTACATAATTCCTTGCAAGTCCAGTATTTATATGAAGTATATTGTTTGTTGGAAAAGAATCCAGAGTTATTGGAAGTACATATGTACGTTTTAGATTCTCTGTGAAAACACCATTGTATAAGAGACAGCAACTTGCTTTTAATCAAATCATGAGGCAGAGATGTATAAAGTGTAGAAAAATCAAATGTAGAAATTTGAGTCGCTTTGAAATTTAGCGAAAGAAGTTTGTCTATAACTTCATGAGAATTTTTAATCAACCAAAAGTAATTGATGTTACTATTATGAAATGCGACATCACAATATTTGATAATATGATCTTTTATAGCAGTTA
This sequence comes from Pteria penguin, assembly GCA_035048485.1. Lineage (NCBI taxonomy): Eukaryota > Metazoa > Mollusca > Bivalvia > Pterioida > Pteriidae > Pteria > Pteria penguin. The sequence continues at coordinate 5,631,928 of CM068580.1, forward strand.
GAGCAGACGTAATATGTTTCGATAGTACCGTAGTAGAGCAGTGGCTAGAATTAGATATGAAACGTGATTTATATGGACTTTTATGTAGTTTAGGGAGCCAATACATGGTTGGTAGATCAGATTTATCAGTTTTAATTTTGAAGTCGGACATGGTCATGAGGTGATCGTGCAAGGTGCTCTCGTTTGAGGTAGGGCTTTCCACATATGTATGAGTGGAGTTTAATTCGTATTTAAGTACTTCAATATAATATAGTTTTCAAACAACTATTATGTTATTACCTGCTTTATCAGCGGGAGCAAAACGAAAACTAACTCGTAATTCTAAAAATGTAATATCATGTGACAAATGTAAAAAAGAATACATTGGGTCAACACAATGTTTAAACCACAGAGTAGCTTTACATAGAAGCAATATAAAACACAAAACCGAGTTTTATTCGTGAGCAAACACCTTCACAACTGTAGTAATGGCAAATTTAAGGTTATGCATATACCAAACAGATAACTATTCGATCATTACGATCAAAGACCAAAGATTCATCAACCACAGGGCTTTCAGCTGGTTGCCCCCCCCCCCCCCTCAATTACCCCAATATGATAATAAGGGTTAGAACTTCCGATTTACCAAAAATACCCCTCTTCAGGTCTGTGTCTTAGAACTTGTTTAATTCTTCACAGATCGTCTCAAACGTGGTATTAAATGAAAGCAGACATATTTATCTACACATCCATATATAAATTGTCCAAATCCATGCAAAACTAAGGGCATGGTGAGCCACAGAACTCGAAATTTTGCCTCGTAATTTTGCCAAAAAAAGTCTAGTCGGACACCGAGAAGTAAACCAGGTCAGAACGATCACTACGGTGTAAAGTGACCGCTCGCCGCTTTCCTTATTAAGAAGCAGTGTCTGGAGATGTACAATAAACAAAAGTAAATAACCAACTACAGCCGACATGTCAAATTATCTCTCCTAGCGCCTCACATTACCTTCGATTGTTTTCCATCCTCCGTGACCCCAACCCAGATGTCATTTAAACTAGGACAAGTACACTTCCTAACACGGCTTATGAATGGTCGTTCGTACATGATGAAACTCGAGAGTTCCTTCCGATCTATCAGAATCTATATATATATATATATATATTTCTCTCTCTCTCTCTCTCTCTCTCTCTCTGTGTGTGTGTGTGTGTGTGTGTGTGTGTGTGTGTGTGTGTGTGTGTGTGTGTGTGTGTGTGTGTGTGTGTGTGTGTGTGTGTGTGTGTGTGTGTGTGTGTGTGTGTGTCTATGTGAGTGCATGACCGTCCTCCCAACGCCAAGTTCTAAGATTATAGTACGCTGCACTACAACTCTTGACAATTCAAAAGTCGGGCTGGCGCTGTGACGTAATATATTTATTTGTGATGACGGACCAGTAAGAGGCCTCCTTTCAAATTGCAGTTTATTTAGATGCAAAACGCACACCTATTTCTTTACATAATTCAAGTAATTGTATAATCAAAGAGAAAACAGAAGTCATCTAAGAAAGCTGTATGACACAAATCACCAAGGACCTGCACACAAAACATGATAATAGTAGAATCTACACGACACGACATTACAATCAGTGGATTTCCGCAGTGTTAATAGGTGTATTATACAATATAAAAATTATATAAATTGTCGCAGGACTTTTGCGAAGGGTGTTGCAAACAAGCAGGGGGATGATTACGCTTCTCAGGTACCTGGTCTCACTCGATTTTGTTTGGGCTCGCAATTGTCTAAATATGACACTATACATGATATTGTTTTTTCATTCCATGGACTATGCGATATGGTTTATTCCTCAACTACATGTATGAATAATATATGAAACAAATGATATTATTTATCTTGATAATAAATACATCATATCGATAAATTAGAAAGAGCATATAAGATGGTGACTGGACAGTATCAATATTCAAACATCAAACATCGAATTCAATCCACATAGGTCTTACAGTTTTTATAATGCACAAAAAAGTAATGGACTCTGTTTCTGTTTCACACAATGGAAAGTCTTTAATCTTAATAATATCTAACAGTTTTGGTAGCCAATACTGTATGGATTATTCTAGTTTACAATGATATTATCTTTTTCTTTAATTTTAAATGCGTTTAAAACGGTTTAGATATGCTTGTCGCCAAAACATAGAGGATGTATCCAGTAAGCATTTGCCAGTCTTATTTTTTGACACTAATTCATGTTTTGTTTTTATAAGTGTTTTGTATCTATTTTCTGATTCTGTGTATTTGGCACTTTCTCTAAAGTTCTGCGTATCATGTTTTCTCTGTGTTAGGGTATTCATTGTAGGTGTGGCTATCCAAACAAGAGATGCTTACTCTTTCCGCGCTCTTGGTCATTTTCTGATTTTCAGGGAACTGAATGTCCACTGTAGTACATTGATGTGAGTGTCATAGGGACATGACGCTAATGGGTTTTTTGTGTATTTTACATTTATAGTACGAGCTAATAAAAAGATGATAAAAGTTCTTACAGTCTTTTTCAGACATCAATATATTTTATTTTAGAAAAAGGCATTTACCAGTATTTGGATTATAATTTAGGATTAGCCATACCTTGAGGAAGGAGTCAGCGAACTGAGTAGGTAGTAAAATGTATAGAATGTTTTTACATAAATTCGTTAGTAGATTGTGAACAAAAAGGAAATCTCCTTTTGTAAAGATTGCTGATGAAAATAGATTAGTTATTAATTTCGAGATAGGAATTGTACCTTACATGGTAAAGCATAATTTCATTTATAGTATTGGGAATTACTTTTGTTTTGGGGGATTATGGGACTTCTTTTCGGAAAGGATTCACATTTTTAAAACAAATTGTGAAAGAAACTATTGATATTCCTATGGGATATATTGTGCACCTTTATTAGCTGATTTTTTCATTCATTCGTTCGAAATTTAATCTATACAAAAGCTTTTATGTCGTCATAACAAACAACTGGCAAACGCTCAGATATATTGATGATGTCTATTTAAGAAGACATTTGACTCAGCTGTGTGGCAAAAGTAATCACAGAGTAAAAAGCAAAGGATAACGATATATCCCTGTTGTTTATCAAAAGCAAATACTTCGATACACATTTCCTTGCAATATATCCTAAAGAACTTGATATTGAAGTGATACAGAATCCAGTTCTTCTTACTTAGATCGTCTAATAACTATTGACATATACTGACAGTAAAATGAATATTTCATTATAGGGAAAATGTTACAGTTTCAGTCTTATCATTGTTAACTTTCCAAATACGTGTAGCAATATACCTTTATCACCTTCATATGGTGTTTATATAAATCAACTTATCGGATATACTTCAGCTTCTTCAGAAAAACTTCTTTCATTTAATAAGTAAATATAGAACATATATACCTTTTAATTAGTACACCATATGCGAATTTCGACAATTTATGTCTCTTCAGAGATTCGCGTGGCCAAATGATTGGAATTCTCAAAATATATAAATATTTGAAGAGCAGTGTTGAAACCAAAATGACCGAAAAGTGAACCAAAGTATCTATCTAAGGACTGAGCTTTGCATGAGGGAGATACTCCTTAGTTTTAGAGTTCTAGATCCGCCATGTATTTCCTATAGCTACACGCCATCAGTTGCATCCAAAATTTATAATTACAAAGGGTTTCTACAGTGTCTTGATCTTAGCAACTCTGCATGCCATCCTCAACCGTGTGCATGTTCCTCATCTAATTTTGTATATTCTCCTTGTGGCCATGTCGTTACTGGTGATATCTCGATATTGTTAAAAACAATAAATTAAGAGAACTTTTAATTAAAGGTCCAAAATATAGAGAACCCAGATCATTCATATGGAGCCAAAATTTTGAGAATATTATGAACTGCTGTGAGGAATATGCCACACGATGGGCAAAAAGCGAGGAAGTACAGATAGACACTCTTTCGGAATGGATAAAATCTATTGCAGTAGTGCTAAGATCAAAAATTAAAAAATTACAATGTTCTGTAAACACCAGATTCGAATCTATTTTTAAAGACCCTGATGTTGTCAGAGAACTTACCTTCCTCCAAGAACATTATATCATTACACCAGCAGATAAAGCATCCAATAATTATACATTTACTTGTAAGAAATATTACTTTGACAGCCTAGTGAAAGAATTAGGATTAAATTCAGCTCCAGGAAATCCTACTTATACTCTCACGAACTTTTCGGTTTCGGAAGTACTCGAGAATCATAAATCTGTCCTCAATACGTTTGGTATTGACTCAAATGAATTAAATTTAGAACTTCCATATTTGTACTGCATTCCAAAATTACACAAAAATCCTTACAAACAACGCTTTATCGCTGGTTCCTCGAAGTGTTCCACAAAATCTATATCGATGCTACTCACAAAAATATTATCAGAAATTAAAATCTGGCCTTCATAGATATTGCGAAACAGTATATTCCAGAAGTGGAATTAATCAAATGTGGATCCTTAAAAATTCAAAAGAGTTCTTAGAAAATCTAAAATCAAAAAGTTTTACTAAAATTCACTCTATCACGTCTTTTGACTTTTCGACTCTTTACACAACGATCCCTCATCAGAAATTAAAAGACAGATTAGCGGAAATTATTCAAAATGCATTTACTAGTAAAAACGGAAGACGCAAATTCAAATATATAGTAATAGGCCACGATAAAACTTACTTTGTTAGGGAAAATTCTGATTCCAAAAATAAATACACTGAAACAGCTGTCATCCAGATGTTGAACTTTCTCATCGATAACATTTTTGTGGTGTTTGGAGGTAAGGTTTTTCAACAAATTGTCGGCATTCCAATGGGCACTAACTGTGCTCCGCTTCTAGCTGACATATTCCTTTACTCATACGAAGCTGAATTCATTCAGTCTTTGCTTTCGCAAGGAAAAAAAAAAACAATTGGCTCTTGGCTTCAATTTTACTTACAGATATATAGATGACTTGCTTTCAATTAATAATCCTTCATTCGCGGATTACCTTAGCATCATCTATCCAAGTGAACTTGAGGTCAAAGAAACCACAGAAAGTAGCAATTCTACTTCGTATTTAGATATTATACGGCGTATTCATATCTCAGTTAATACGTTATTCCAGGGCATGTTCAAATTACAGTGACTTTGTTCTGAGGGCTAGGCGACTTTCGGTTAAGCTGCTCAACCAGGGTTATATATGTGCTAGACTAGCAACGTCACTGAGGAAATTCTATGGTCGTTACGAGACTCTTATTACTCCATATGATATCTCGTTATCCAGACTTTTAAATGATATTCTGGACTGAGACCGATTCCGATCATTTTACACAGATTTGACACCTTCTATACTAGAAGGTTACCTACCACATTCTGCCACATAACTGAGCCGGTAAGTCCTCTTTTGTCTTTCATATCTACACTTATTCTCAGATGCAGTGTGGAGCCTGTAAAAAGGTTCCCCGTGTCTGAGTGTTTCAAGTGTTATTATTCACCCAATAGTTACTGACTTGGTTGTGTGGGAGTTTTCCCCAGGGTTTGTACATCCTTATCCCCCCTTTTCATTAAAATGGCTTCAAATATAATAAAAATAAATTACAAATCTCCTAAAGTTATAATCACATCACTTAGATTGCCCTCTGTGTCGACTCTTCATAAACCTGGTATTTCTTGTAGAAAATTATTCGGCACCACTAAAGTTCTTATTTCTCCACTTAAAAGTAGTTTCCCTATTAAACGTTCGATCTCATTTTCAAAAACATTCACACCTATAAATTCTTACAGAGCTGTCAATTCTATACGCAGAGGGTATTCTAAGATTAATAAGTGCAACGCCAAGAAATGTCTTACTTGCCATCATTTAAACTGCAAGTCTAATATTGAATCTTCGGTTAATGGAAATATATTTAACACCAAATTAGACAAAGACATAGATTGAAATACTGCCAATCTTATATATGTCATCACTTGAAAAGCTAGAGGATGTGGGGCTCAATATGTCGGGGAAACTTCTCAAACTTTGAAACAACGTTTTCGAAATCATTCCTATAAAATTCGTGATAATTCACGACGTAAATACCAGAATACTTCGAAGTTTACGCAATTCTGATTGATAGAAACTCAATTTGATTATTTTATTTTCATATAATAAACTCTTTCCTCGTATTCCGTCTCTTCCACCCAAGCAGCAATTTCTCAAAATTAAATTTATTAATAAAGGCTTCGATCTACTTAACATTTCTAATATTTTCCGTGATCATAGAGTCACATCTAAAATCCCCCAATATTTTGAGAATTTAGAACCTCCACTTATTTGTTACCAGTACAAAAAGCCTATAAGAAATCTTATTTTAAATTATAATAAAGTCACATCTAACCCTGATGTTTCAGACTCTATTCCTTCGTCGTGTTCTTGTGAAATTCTAAATATGTTTATTACTGGTGACCTAACTGTATTTCGGACAAGAAATTGCGCACCCTTTTTGGAAAAAGACCTAAATATAAGTTACCATCCAGGATAGATTTCAATAAATGCCGTGGCGTTATAGAAGATGCTTTAACAACATATTGTAAACGTTGGTGTAAAAAAGAGCAGGTAAATGTTCATGCTCTTAATGATTGGAAATACGAGATTTTAAGAATTGTCGATATCCGTATTAAGAACTTTACGGAAAATCCGCATTTATTTCAACAGCCTAATACATTGACGACAAATTCTATTAAAAAGAAGATAGCTGACTTACATGCTAAATATGACTTTGTTCCCGCTGATAAAGCAGGTAATAACATAATAGTTGTTTGAAAACTATATTATATTGAAGTACTTAAAAACGAATTAAACTCCACTCATACATATGTGGAAAGCCCTACCTAAAAAAAGAGAGCACCTTGCACGATCACCTCATGACCATGTCCGACTTCAAAATTAAAACTGATAAATCTGATCTACCAACCATGTATTGGCTCCCAAAACTACATAAAAGTCCATATAAATCACGTTTCATATCTAATTCTAGCCACTGCTCTACTACGGTACTTTCGAAACATATTACGTCTGCTCTAACTGCTACAAAAGATCATATTATCAAATATTGTGATGTCGCATTTCATAATAGTAGCATCAATTACTTTTGGTCGATTAAAAACTCTCATGAAGTTATAGAAAAACTTCTTTCGCTAAATTTCAAAGCGACTCAAATTTCTACATTTGATTTTTCTACACTTTATACATCTCTGCCTCATGATTTGATTAAAAGCAAGTTGCTGTCTCTTATACAATGGCGTTTTCACAGAGAATCTAAAACGTACATATGTACTTCCAATAACTCTGGATTCTTTTCCAACAAACAATATACTTCATATAAATACTGGACTTGCAAGGATTTATGTAAAGCACTAGATTTTGTCATGAATAATATTTTTGTGCAATTTGATGGCAAGATATATCACCAAATAGTTGGGATTCCTATGGGTACTAACTGCGCGCCTCCGATAGCAGATTTATTTCTTTATTGTTATGAGAGGGATTTTATGGTTTCTATTCAAAAATCAAAACGTTTTGATCTCATTGACAAATTTAATAATACTTGCAGATATCTGGATGACATTTTGGTTATCGATAACCCTGAATTCGAACAATTTATATCAGAAATATATCCACCAGAGCTCACATTGAATAAAGCTAATACTTGAGATAAATCTACACCTTTCTTGGATTTAAACATCAAAATTATCAACAACCTAATATATACTAATATTTATGATAAACGTGAGGATTTTGGATTTCCTATTGTAAATTTCCCTTACTTGGATGGCGATGTCCCTCGACTCCCATCATATGGTATCTATATATCTCAATTAGTTCGATTTGTCAGAGGCTGCACCGATGTTTTGGACTTTCATAAACGAAATTTACAAATTACTACTAAACTTTTAACTCAGGGTTACAGATATCACAAGCTAAGAAAAACATTCGGCAAATTTTTCAGATCTTATTCAGAACTTCTATCTAAATTTGGAAATATTTCTTTTCAACAGTATGTATCCAATGCAATTTCCCATCCTTATTTTTACGGTGATCTCGTATATAAATTAAGGAAAGTAAAAGGCTCCGATAACGTTATTTTATCATGTAATAAAATAGTCAAACGTCTCCTAAATAGATAATATGATATTGAGATCATCAAAAAGACTATAGGTCTTGTATTTGGCCCCTCTACAGCCTTATGCAGACTTTTACTTGAAAGTTGCACGCTGACTAACAGGGCGGTGGGGACTATATGACGGGCCTTGTCCAAACCTCTTTCAGAGGAGACATGGTCCTGAACCTCGTCCCCTCTGACTGTTAGTCGGGACTCCTACAGATCTAGGGTCTTAGCTCGCTTTCAGACTGGCAGAGCACGGTTTATCATGTTGATGTCGCATATATTTTTATACCATTATGTGTTTTACAATACCTTACGTGTTTATATTTTTATGACCTCTCAATATGCGATACCTGTTGACCCTTGTTCTTTACATGGAGGATTATTTATAAATTTTTAAATGTACGTCTTTTGATTGTTCTGCTGTTACGGTGAGTGGGAAGGTGGGCCCGTAAACCGGTTAACCACACCATTTGTTTGGCTTTTGTCAAATTAAATGACCGTCCTAAGTCGGTATCGTAATTGCACTACAATCAAATATTTTTGTAATGTGTTAAATGTTCTATTATATTATTTATATTCATGTATTGTATAGCTCCATGGTGACTTCTGCCACATAACTGAGCCGGTAACTCCTCTTTTTTCTACTTCGACTTCTCCATATATAAATACGTATGGAATTTCCACGATCTGACTCTTTCTACTGGTTATATGTGACGGGTGTTTCTAGTAAGCAGGAGATGCTCACTCTCCCCGGGCACCTGATCTCACTCCATCACAGGGGTTCACATATGCTCTTCAAGTAGACATATTTTGTTATTTTCCATTTGTTTTTCATTTTCACTGATTTTGTATGTCCTCTGGTTTTATGAGTTTTGGACTTGTGGTTTGGATTTATCCATCATATTTACATTACTTAATTTGAGGACTGAAAAATTGAAGTATGTATTTCATGTCAATACCTAAGCACTGAAAACTAGACTTATGATGCCATCGGGAACTATCAGTCCACCAGCAGTAACACCGGCCTAGTGGTTATAAAAATATAGAACATATTAACCTTTGAATTAGTGCACCATATGCGCATTTCGACAATTTATGTCTCTGAATGAAAAGTAAATATAACAAAGGCACGAAAAACACATTTGCCGTGGCTATTAATAGCTAGTGCTTATCAGAAATAATTTTCTGACATGCTGAAATCCTTATTTCATTGCAGTCCTTGTTAAACGGGTTGCATATTGATATACAATATCACACATTTTATACTAATAATTCCTTTTAAATGACAGTGACGACGGTCGTATCGCTAATGCATTGTGTGACCACATGTTACAATAACTTGCTTAATTCGCTTGCATCACTATATGCTTTTAATTAACTTAAAAGTTCGTGAATTATTCTAAAACCAATGAGTATCTTCCTTAATGCATAGCGCTGTCCTTAGATGTTAGCTCTTACTTTTATATTACCTTTATAACAATACAGTGTAACTGAATTCTCATCATTGCGTACGTATAACTCATTAATTTGTTTGATATGTAAAAAACCCTATTCATAGAGTGGTTGTCTATGCATCCTAACACCAAACATAATCGTGTAAATTTTTACATTGAAATAAATCAAGAAATATTTTCATCAAAGTAAACAACTTTTCAAATCCCTGTCCTTGAAATGGGTTATAAAGCTATGTACGAGTTTTGTAAGCCGTCTTTCTGTACTATTGTTAAAATTAATTAAAGTTATGAGGTTCATTTGAAATACATTTAAAGGTTAATATGGTTTTCTGATGAACAATTTATACAATGATATTAGAAACAACACGAAAAATAAGCAAACGAAAATGGCTTACCGCCTACTAGATCGTAACCGATTGTTTCATTAATCGTTTTATCGAGATCGTAAGCCACAGGTTTTTCAGTGGCCCACTGAAACGATGTACTCTAAAAGGTAAAAATATCAATGTAAGTTGAAGTTTTTATCGATTGTAGAAAAGTATAAAATTCTCAGTATAGTTTTTGTTTATCAATAATTCTAAAGGACTTAAATTTATTATATACATTAGTAAAACACTTCAATACATATATAAAATATGAATGCATGAAAAACCATTAAAGCTCCAATATATAATCTTATATTAAACGAATGAATTCAAATGAATAGCACTAACCCTTTCCTTAATAGAGCAATTATATGTCTTATGAGTGAACTCTGGATTTTGGTCGTCTACGTCTTTAATATCAACCTCTATGGACGAGCTGTTGGCAAACTTAGGATGATCCTTGATCTAAAATATATAAGATTTTATATGTCAAATGTGGCATGGTCAATTAAACTGAATTTAAGTTTTAGTATAATATAAAAAATATGTTATGTACAAGGGACATTATCTAATCGGTATAGTGACATGGAAAATGTAATGTATGGGAAATACTTATTTTTGAATGTCTTTTTGTGACAGTTTGAATTTTTGGCGAGTGGTATCTTGGTTTAATATGTAACAAAGAATGAAAGTGTGAATTGCAAGTGTTTATTTGTTTAACAACAAACAAACAAAAAAACAAAAACAAAAACAAAAACAAAAACAAACAAACAAACAAACAAACAAAAGACACCCCAAAAACCAAAAAAAAAAAAAAAAAAAAAAAAAAAATAATAAAATAAAATAAAATAAAAAAAAAAAAAAAAAGAAAATAATAATATTAAATAAAAACTCCAAAAATCAAAACAATACAAAACGGACAAACACAGGTCTCTTGAGAAATAAAAGTGGTATAAGGTGTTATGTAATGGTAAGCATCCTAGTTGATCATTCACGCCTACCTTGAGTATTTAGTTTATGTTATTTCGAGATAACAGAAAGTTAATTATTTTAATAAATAATGTCTACTTCCATAGAATAATTATCAATTAATTCACGTGCATAAATTCTGATATTTATCATTACCACTGGCTCGATACCGCTGATGATGATATGATAGTTCCTGACGGTGTCCTTAGTCCTCTGTACTGGTCGAAAATATATACTTCCAATTAACTTTATAAATAGTAAACGTAAATCTTTCTAAAACTAAGGAGTATCTCTATCATGCACAGATCAGTCCATAGATTGATTTTTGTCTCTTAAGTTTAGGTTGATTTGGCAATGAATTTGCTTTTTAATTATTTATAATTTCGATTTCCAAAGTTTAGGCTTCGAGCATTACTGCATACAATTGTTGGTGAAATCCGCATATGGCGCACCAAATTATGTTGCGTATATATGTTTTGATTTGTATAATTATGATAAGTTCTTATTGGGGTCTTTTGTGTGTGTGTGTGTGGGGGGGGGGGGGATTAAGTAGTAATACTGAAAGTTTGGAATTCGAATGTTTTGAGTTGGTATTTCTGAAGAGACATTATTTGTCAAACTGCACATCTCGCACACAAAATGAATTTTGTTGTATATTTTATTTTATAATTGTTCTGTAACAGAGGGATAAACTCACTATAAAGGAAGAAAGAAAGCCAATTGTCACAACTGATAAAACACTAAAGCATTTCTGTATGGAATTAATTCTTCCCTCTCTGAATGTCAGGAGTCCGTGAATGCCCACTGTGGTACATTGTTGTTAGTGCAATAGTCATGCGACACCAGTTACTTTCGTATTTTTCATCAGCTAATAATTAGACATGTGGTATGACCTTAATAAATACTCATTATAGAAACACAACATTATAGAAAGACAATATTAGTGAAAATAGATAGAATTGTGGAAACAGACCAGTTTCTGAGTGGTTACGACAGGTATACAATGACAAAAATCATCTTTTTTTCCTACGATATAATCGTGTTCCGGTCAGAAACAATAACATTGTAAGTTTCTCCCTAATTATTTGAAATAAATTTGTAGTGCAATGTGTCGCGGCTTTCAATGAAATGAATGAATTACTGATATATGTTATGTTTACCGTAGCATTCAAGGTAAATGAGACTGTATGTGGCGGTCCTTTGTCATAATCGAGGGCTCTTTTCAACAATATTCCCACCTTATACCTGACTCCTCTTTGTGATTGTTCCGCCTGTGTTACCTTTGATATTGCAAAAACGTCCGTACCCTTCAATCGAGAGATAATATAAAATGTAATGGATAAGAAAGAAATTTCTAAAACTATTTGTTATTTTGAATTAAAATGATCAATATAGTATATACATAAAAGCTGAGTAGTAGTAATACATTAAACTAGGTTAGTGCAATTACCAATGAGGATAAGAAAATATAAATAATAATAAGTTGATCTTTAAAGCTTAATAAAGTAAGAGAGACTAAACCCTAGATGAATGTATATAATTATGATAATACACCTTGATTTTTTTTCGAAATTAATATTGTTTTGTTTTGTGTCTCCTTAAATATATACTTACTGATAAATTAAGACCAAGTGATCCCCCAGCTATATTTTCTACAGTGACATATATTTCTAGTTGAAGTTCTTTTCCTTCTGCCATATTCTAAAGGTAAAAAGATCCAAATTAGAAAGTTCAAGATTTGCAGAAACGTAAAATTAAATTGACTTTCAAATACAAACATGCACACGTATAGCTCGGTTGTAAAGAGAACTATTGCTGTGACACATTAGCAATATGGTGGACTATTACGTTGCAGCAAGATATATACGCATATAAAGTAAATCAAATAAAAAGTGTACTATTGACCTCGATGTTGAACATTTTTAGCTTATTTTTATGTATGTATTTATGTGTGTATGTATGTAGGCAGGCAGGCAGGCAGGCAGGCAGGTAGGTATGTATGTATGTATGTATGTATGTATGTATGTATGTATGTATGTATGGATGTATGTATGTATGTATGTATGTATGTATGTATGTATGTATGTATGTATGTAAGTACGTACATACGTAGGTAGGTAGGTAGGTATGTATGTATGTATGTATGTATGTATGTATGTATGTATGTATGTATGTATGTATGTATGTATGTATGTATGTATGTATGTAGGTAGGTAGGTAGTTGTATAAATATATTACCTCATCAACTGATATGTTATACTTCCGTTGATTGAACTGAGGGGCCGTTTCAAGAACATCTTCAACATTAATGATTTCGTTATCGTAATCGAGAAATGAATCTTCCTGTTAAAATAAATTTGTAACTACATGTCAGATAGTAATCAAATACATTGTATATGAAATATACATGAATATGACATGTAAGTCAGCAAATACAATACATATATTTAACACATGTTAATATGTCAATAGCTATACAATTAATACATAAATATGTAATCATGTTTCATCAATATAAATATCAATACTAATAGTAATGTTACATCTTAACGACGTATCACGAGTTTTTCATTTCCAATACGTGAAGTGGTGAAGAAACTTCGGTAAGTCATAAAACTTTGTAGGGTTTACTGGTGTATGTGATGGTTTTAAACCTTTGTAAGGTGTACTGCGTGACACTCATATAACTTCGCAACTAATATTATATAGTCATAAGGTAAGGTAAGGGGTCTAACGTAGAATACCTGTATACACTAAATATCCGATATTCAAAGAGCAATTAAAAGCACTGAAACAAGAAATATGATTTTCTCTTCTATAATCTGTTTTGTTCTGATAGCTAATAATGACTTTGTTCTGAGGGCTAGGCGACTTGCAGATAAGCTACTCAACCAGGGTTATATATGTGCTAGACTAGCAACGTCACTGAGGAAGTTCTATGGTCGTTACGAGACTCTTATTACTCCATATGATATCTCGTTATCCAGACTTTTAAATGATATTCTGGACTGAGAAGGGTTCCGATCATTTTACACAGATTTGACATCTTCTATACTAGAAAGTTACCTACTTTGACTTTTTCTATATATAAATATATATAGAATTTACACGAGTTGACTCTTTCTACTGGGTATATGTAACGGGTGTTGCTAGCAAGCAGGAGATGCTCACTCTCCCCGGGCACCTGATCTCACTCCATCGTATGGGTTCACATATGTTCTTCAAGAAGACATATTTTGTTATTTTCAACTTGGTTTTCATTTTCATTGATTTTTGTATGTCCGCTGGTTTCATGATTTTCAGACTTATGGTTTGGATTTATCCATCATCTTTACATTAATAACTTAATTCACCACAGCTTCCAACTCTGCTTTTTACCATAAAGTTTCCCCTTTATCCTTCCTCTTCCATATTAGACATTTATTATCGTTGTACAATTTTCAATGCCTTATAATTCCACTCATTTACTTAAATACACTGATATAAAGTAAATGAAGTATTACAGATGCCACCTAACATTCCACTCTTTTTATCTAGCTAAATATTTACATGAATGGAATGTCAAATTTCACTAGCTCCGGATCTTTTTATACAAAGTCAATCTGAGTGGTACTTCTAACTCATCTTCAATTATTTCTGCCGAACCCTGCCTTAGCTTACATGTAGCAGTTTGAATGCATTTGGGGGTCATTTATTGAATGGCGATTAGCAAATTTATCATAACTAAAGTTTTGACCTAACAGTTTTCACAACTTGACATGCCCATACAAAAATTATTGGCAATAACTACCTCTACTGGCGTACAACACATATTCATAATTGCTGATTAACGTCACACCACGAATATTTCAGGTATATGGCGACGGCATCTGCCTGATGCAGAGCATACAAATTATGACCTTTGCAACAGACCTATCCGAAGCAGTGAGGGATCTTTATGTATACCATGACAAGGGGTCTCGGTTATCACTGTCTCATCAGAAAGACAGGACACTGGCATGACCAGAGTGGGACTCGAACCCCAGCATCCCGTTCACGAAGCGAGCGCGATAATATTAGGCCACGCCTGCTTAACTATTATCTTTACGAATATTATAAACAAACCCACCCAGCAATAATGTTAATACATTTCAAATGTAAGTTTGTCAATTTAGTACGTGTGCATCTATGTAATCTGGTCCAGTATGTACAATAGACCCGAAATATCGTTTATAGTAAAGAAAAACAATCATTTAGTGAGTTTCATTTTACTCCTTGACAAATAGAATTTCGTTATAAAACTATTCGTTATAAATGAAGTTTACTGTATATTTTATCAAAACTCGGTAATGTTATCTTTCAACAATATGTATCCAATGGAAGTTTCTATCCCAATTTTAACAGTGATCTTTTACTTGGATGGCGATGCCCCTCGACTCCCATCACATGGTATCTATATATCTCAATTAGTTCGATTTGTCAGAGGCTGCACCGATGTTTTGGACTTTCATAAACGAAATTTACAAATCACTACTAAACTTTTTACTCATGGTTACAGATATCACAAGCTAAGAAAAACATTCGGCAAATTCTTCAGATCTTATTCAGAACTTCTATCTAAATTTGGAAATATTTCTTTTCAACAGTATGTATCCAATGGAATTTCCCATCCTAATTTTTACGGTGATCTCGTATATAAACTAAGGAAAGTAAAAGGCTCCGATAACGTTATTTTATCATGTAATAAAATAGTCAAACGTCTTCTAAATAGACAATATGATATTGAGATCATCAAAAAGACTATAGGTCTTGTATTTGGCCCCTCTACAGCCTTATGCAGACTTTTACTTGAACGTTGCACGCTGACTAACAGGGCGGTGGGGACTATATGACGGGCCTTGTCCAAACCTCTTTCAGAGGAGACATGGTTCTGAACCTCGTCCCCTCTGACTGTTAGTCGGGACTCCTACAGATCTAGGGTCTTAGCTCGCTTTCAGACTGGCAGAGCACGGTTTATCATGTTGATGTCGCATATATTTTTATTCCATTATGTGTTTTACAATACCTTACGTGTTTATATTTTTATGACCTCTCAATATGCGATACCTGTTGACCCTTGTTCTTTACATGGAGGATTATTATAAATTTTTAAATGTACGTCTTTTGATTGTTCTGCTGTTACGGTGAGTGGGAAGGTGGGCCCGTAAACCGGTTAACCACACCATTTGTTTGGCTTTTGTCAAATTAAATGGCCGTCCTAAGTCGGTATCGTAATTGCACTACAATCAAATATTTTTGTAATGTGTTAAATGTTCTATTATATTATTTATATTCATGTATTGTATAGCTCCATGGTGACTTCTGCCACATAACTGAGCCGGTAACTCCTCTTTTTTCTTTCATATCCTCATCCCCTCTGACTGTTAATAGGGTTCTCCTACAGATCAAGAGTCTGAACTCTCTTAGAGATGGGCTGAACACTGTTTACATGTTGTTAATTTATATATTGTTTTGATAACTTGGTCTTACTATGCATTACTATACGTGATTATTTATTTATGACATCTGAACTTGAGAAACGTGTTGATCATTGCTTTCGTAAGGAGTGGTTCTAGATAGTAAAGTTCGTAAAATAGAAGATGAGGCCATTACTGTTTACATCAGTCCTAAACCCAGTTAAATGTATGGCAATATATTTTGTATTTCAATGAGATGAATACCTGTTGTTAAAGTTGAAGAACTGATATTTACACGTGAAAATGATTGGGGGTGTTGCTGTCAAATGTGTCTTTTGCATGATTTTTATTCTGTTATCAAATATCACAAGTTCCTTTGAATGGAGTTATCAGTCTTTGACAGTCCCTAGTTGCTATTGTGAATGCTAGTTAACGCCTCTATCATTAGCTGTATTCATATTAAACCATCTTTATGCAAAAGGTGAAAGGTCAGGTACATGGGTAATCTT
Organism: Pteria penguin; assembly: GCA_035048485.1. NCBI lineage: Eukaryota > Metazoa > Mollusca > Bivalvia > Pterioida > Pteriidae > Pteria > Pteria penguin. The sequence continues at coordinate 5,648,815 of CM068580.1, forward strand.
TAACTTTGTCTCCGAAATACATTGTCAATTATCTAGTCATCATTCCTGGGACCCAATGTCTCTATCACTAAAGAGTCTAAAACAGTTATGTTTTTACCCATGACCTTCTCTTCTCCAATAATCATTACTTGTGGTTTTAAATGATAATAATTACATCATTACGTTTTCATCTTTGATTTCCTTACAATGGCACATCATGGTTGCTATATACCGAAAAAATGACATAAAATCGGCTTATTATTCTTAAAGAAAACAGTTCCTTTAAAATATTTACGACACAAGTGTGAATAGAAACAAACATTGCCACATGGTCTTCTCTGGAGAAATTTCGATACTACGAAGAAGAGTTTTAAGAAATATGAACATATCCTTATAAGTGCTTAGAAATAAATGAACAAACAATGCTACACATATAGTCAGACAGACGGGTAGATTTCCTTTTGTTATAATCTAATCCGTCGGCATATAGAAAACGAGACATTTCACTGAACGATGATATGCTCTAAAAGACACTTAGCATCTCATGTAAGATAGGTTGTTGTGTATTTACATCCAAATATTTAAAAATCGGATATAATACTTGAATAAAAATTTGTTAGATATTATTCTTACCGTCTTTGCTTTGCAATGAAAATCCACAAAGATAGTTGACTTCTGTAAAATATAGAAAATGATTAGTCAAACAGTACAACATGATTTGCATGACCAATTTTTAGCCGGGCTTAATGAAGACATAAGCCAAGGCTATAGCTGGCGTGCACGATTCTCAAAACGAGGCAGTCTAATTATAAGTTTTAAAGCCCTCTTTCTCACTCAGTGTGCTCTTCCGCTTCAAAACATAATCTCTGGTGCAATTTCTAGCATTATAATATTCAGAACGTATTGAATCTTTATTCGATCATTAATTATATATAACATTGCAAATAGAGATATACATGTGTATATTCATGTAGAATGAAGTTACCTGCGCTTGTTTGATATCGCTGCGCGAAGAGCTAGTGTTAATTATAGCACAGGCCAGATAACTAGCAGTACACACTACATGTAGAGCTATGTAATTCGTCTGCAGTAGTATTCACAGGATTATTATACAGTATTTAATGTAATTTATGAGTGGCGCTTGATGTTTAGCATCGAGAGGGACGTATATATCTAAATTTAGAAATATACTTCCCTGGCGTCGAGGATGTAATTTAAAATTGTCAGCATTTGTTGATTCTAGGCTAAAGGAATAAAACAAAACGAAATCCAGTAATATAAAAATAACTGATTACACGTCACTTGAACCTCAGTCAGTCTCGTTATGGTCACTGTCTAGATATATTAAGATCTTGACAGGCATGACATTGCCAACTAGTCTAATATTTGTGTACATGTGTATGTGGGGGGTTTCCCTATATCTATTTTTGTATACATGTATTGTTCCCTGTGCTGATTGGCATGTCTGACATTATTCTCAGATCGACATCATTTCCAACAAAGTAGTAATCAATCTGATGTCGCCGATTTTTCACTGGGGAAAATAATGTTTGTATTTCCGGCGACAATGAAAAAGTAAGATGTTATAAACTTCAAAACGTAGCACTTATTGACTAGGTCGGTGGGTGAATCCTGGTGATCCAACATTACACCCATAGAGTCCGAAGCCTAGTTACACACACACACACACACACACACACACACACACACACACACACACACACACACATACACACACACCAACACACATACACACACACACACACACACACACACACATATATATATATATATATATGTGTGTGTGTATGTATATATATATAATTAAATAATATATATGATTAAATAAGAGTGTTCTTCATGTATAAATCGGTCATCATATGTGTTGGGCCTTTCCAAAACTTGAGAAATTTAAACTTTTTCTTGAGAAACCTGTTGATCTTTATTCTCTACATGGAGGATTATATGACCTCTCAATATGCGATACCTGTTGACCCTTGTTATTTACATGGAGGATTATTTATAAATTTTTAAATGTACGTCTTTTGATTGTTCTGCTGTTACAGTGAGTGGGAAGGTGGGCCCGTAAACCGGTTAACCACACCATTTGTTTGGCTTTTGTCAAATTAAATGACCGTCCTAAGTCGGTATCGTAATTGCACTACAATCAAATATTTTTGTAATGTGATATATGTTCTAGTATATTATTTATATTCATATATTGTATAGCTCTATGGTGACTTCTGCCACATAACTGAGCCAGTAACTCGTCTTTTTTCTTTTAGATCTTTTATTTCAATTTTCTAAATACTCCGGTTTAAAACCTAACATTGATAAGACAAAGGCTATCTGGATTGGTTCGAGATATAATTGTAGAAATAATTTATGTACTGACTATAACTTATGTTGGACAAATGAATCCTTTAATGTCCTGGGAATAACATTTACTGCCAATCTTGAAAATATTGAAAAAATAAACTTTGATGAGAGAGTACAAGATATCAATAAAAACATTAAATCATGGTCAAGAAGAAATCTCACCACTCTGGTTAAAATAACAGTTGTAAAATCCATTCTTTTACTTAAATTAACTCATCTTTTTATTTCACTACCAAATCCCTCCCTTAATAATTTAAATTATTTTCAAAAATTATTTTACAATTTCATTTGGAACAACAAAAAGACAGAATTTCACGTAGCATTATTATTCAAGATTTCAAGAGAGGGGGGTGCAGAATGATTAATGTAGAAAATTTCATCAAATCACTGAAAATCACCTGGATTCGCAGACTTTATAATAATTCAAAATGCATTTGGATTCAACTATTTAACATTATAGTCAAAAGTGATATGCAGACCATTTGTCACTTTGGTGCATCTTACACAAAGAAATTAGCCCAAAATACTGCGACTCCCTTTTGGAAAGAAGTCCTAAATTCCCTTTCAGAGCTCCAATCAAAATCATTTTCCGATTCATTAGAAGATATTCTGCTCTCCCCACTTTGGTACAATCCCTTACTCAAAATAAATAATGAGTCATTTTACATTGAAAAACTATACAAAAGGGGATTTCTTCTTGTTCAGGACTTATTTAAAGATAATGGTGAAATCCTCTCTCATCAAGATTTAATCAACTTCTACTCAATAGAATTACCATTTACAACATATTTGGGTATGGTGGGATGCATAACAAAGTGTTGGCCAATTCTAAAAAACAATATTCTTAAATGTAACTTACCATACTTTCCTTCATATTTAAAAATTATTCTCGCATCTGATAAAGGTTGTAAAGATATTTATGACTTTTTCATCAGTTTTAAGTATAAAGAGCCAAAATGTCAACCTAAATGGCTGAATTGACCCTGAATTGAATATGGTTAATGATTGTGTAAATAAAAATGTTTGGAAACAAACATACTTGAATCCATTTGAAATTACTAGTGACACTAAACTTAGATGGTTTCAAATCAGATTATTACACAGAATATTAGCTACTAATAAAATGTTATATATATTTAAAATCAAGGACTCTCCAATTTGTAATTTGTGCAAAATAGAAACAGAGTCCATTGCCCATTTATTAGTCTTTTGTACACCTGTAAAGGTTATTTGGACAGAATTTAATAACTGGATTCGGCTTAATACAAATATCAATATATTCTTAACCCCTTCTAATATACTTTTCGGTGTCCATCAAAAGAATTTTATTATACTAAATCTTATTATTGTTTTGATAAAATATTTCATATATTCAAAGTCAAGACAAAGTAGTGCTAGTACATGTATATCATTCCACTCATTTAGAAAATATCTGTCAAGTTACTATGAAAGCGAGAAATACATGTATCATAGAAATGGAAATTTTGAGAAATTCAATATAAGATGGAATGTATGGAGAGAACTCCCACTTTGATTTAAGATATATGATGTAGATTCCAAGTTTTATATCAATACTAATTTATTGACAATATTATTTGTGAGCTTATATATATATATATATGTATATATATATATATATATATATATATATATATATATATATATATATATAATATATATATATATATATATATATATATATATATATATATATATATATATATATATATATATATATATATATGTATAAATGCATGATGGGTGAAAGATAATATTATTATATGTACCGTTCATTTTATAAGTAAATGTATTCGTATGAGAGAATTATATATTGTCCTGTACCAGTATGTGTTAGTATTGTATGTATGTGTATATGTATGTATATGTATATGTATTTGTACATGTATGTATTTGTTATTTGTGTTATACATGTATGTGTTAAACTTTATACCAATAAAAAAAAAAAAAAGAAGTCATAAAACACCAGTTTAGGAGGCTTATCCTTCCCATCTGGTGTGACCACGGTGCAATAGTAGATATACGACTAAGATTTGATACATAAAAAGCAAAAAGAACCCCCCCCACCCCCCCACCCCCAAAAAGAAATAGGAACATAAAACAAAAAATAAAATACTTAAACATAATCAAAACAAAAATCAAAACAAAACATAAAAAAAGGAAACGGAACAAATGAAAAAAAGAAAAGAATAAGGAAAAGAAAAGAAAGAAATGTTTAAAGATTTTGCAAATATTTTTAACACTTTTAGAAAACATTTAGTAGATTACATTTAAATGAAAGGATTAAGAGAATAAGGTTTACCGTTTCATAATCAAGTGGATGTTTAATCTTCAAGTAAAATCCATTCCCATTCTTCTCTACACGGAAGTAATCTTCAGTGTTGATTGTAAAATTCGCAATGTTTCGAAATCTCGCGAGGACTGTACCTGTAATGAATATAAAATTAACATATTTTCAATAATCCAAATTCATATTGACCTAAGATCATTGACTTAATTTTCCTTTCTATTAGCTTTTTGGCATACTCCATTATACCATTTACTCACCATAGAATATAATGGTGCTGGTGAACTCTCAATTCCAGAGGACTCAGTTTTCAATGTATCAGTACTAATACAAATTTCTAAAATTTGTCAACTAAAATAAACAACAACGAAACACCTATCAGTTGTCCAGTGTCGAAATTCAAAGGGGAAGGGGAGGCCTAATTATGAAATTGTCCCATACAAACCGTTGCGAACCCCATAAATACAATATTACGGATTAAGACCCAGATTCCCGGGGAGTGAGCTTCTCAGAATTGCATACAACACCCGTTGCAATAACTATATGGGAAAATGTCAAATTCGGTGAAGATCCCTATGCACACAGGAATGTATATAAATAGTGAAGGTGACGTCATAATAGGCATTTATCGAACTGTCATTTAATCCCAATCCAGAACGTCATGAATCAATCAGCAGAGCGGGACCTCATATTCTCTTATGACCTTAATGACCGTAGAACTTCCTTAGTGACGATTTCAGGCGTTCTGCAGCATAACTCTGAACAAGTAGCTTATAGGTCAGCCGTTTTGTCCTTGTGTCAAAACCGTTGAATTTTGAACATACCTTTGGCGTACCTTATAAGCTGAGATACAAAAACACCATAGTCAGGAGAGTAAGGAATGTTGCTACAATGGGAAGTTTGTTATGTTGAAGTTGAAATCGTCACGTTTGTCGTACAGCGAGGTGTTCAAGTGACCGTTATCATCGAAAGATAAAAGTATATCGAAATACGAAGCAGATTTGTCGCCCTCGGCTGTCTCGTGTAGGTAATCCTTAAAGTTATGATTATTAATTGACAATATCTCATCTATGTATCTGTAAATAAAATTACGATGAGATGCAAGGTGCTTTCTTCGTGTAGAGACCAAGGTCTTGATGAACACCGCTTTGTATGAATAAATGAAGAAATGGGGCGCAGTTGGTACCCATAGGAATATCAAAGATTTGCTGAAAAACCGTCCCTCCAAACACCACGAAAATATTGTCAACCAGAAATTTCAGCAGTTTGATGATGCCGTCCTCAGTTTACTTCTTGTTTGAAGTAGGGAGTTTCTTCACGAAATATGTATCCTCCGACCCTAGAACAAGATATTTGTATCTGCGATTTCCATTTTTGTAACGAAAGTAGTCTTGTATTATTTTGGTTATTCTATTTTTGGAAGGTGATGAAATCAGCTTCCCAAAGCCGCCGCCCATCCCAATTGAAAAACCGATGTAACCTAAGTGTTCCTCCGCCCTAAACAGTAACAAAAATATAGTCCCAAAACAAATCATGAGATACTTACTTATAGTTCAATGATAGCAACTAAAGTTGAAGAATTTGTGCTTATATATATATATATACAGTGCTGAATTATGTGCTTGTATATATACAGTGCTGAATTATATATGTTTCGTCTGTATGTAAGGGCATTCACGGCGGGTGTGACTAGCCAAACAGGAGACTCTCTCCTCCCGGGCACCTGGTCTCACCTCTGAATTTAAGAGGTCCGTGAATGCCCACTGTGGTACATTGTTGTTAGTGCCATAGTCATGTGACACCAGTTACTTTCGTATTTTGCATTAACATATTGAAATTTGCTAATAGGCATAGTGTACTCTTGTGTATGTGAAAAGTTATATGAAAAGTATTCCTGCGCTATGTCGGTCAAAACGTACAAGTTTATGCCTTAACCATGGCTATCTGTCGCTTCAAGATAGATCCATCGTTTTGTTTTGTTTTGTTTTTAATGTATTTGATATACATGTACATATTCACTTGTGCGCATGACATCGTTTGTTTATTCGACTAAACAGCTTCTATATTGTAGTCTGTTACAATGTTTACATATATAATTAGTCAGGATTCAAAGTCGTTAGGACTAAGTATAGGAGATAATAGATGTTTCGATGCAAGGACATTTCGTTTCGTTTCGGTACAGAAATAAGACATTTTGGTACAAGTAGAAACGATTTTGAACCTCAAAATGGTCGCTGTGTTTGTTAAAATCATTCTAATTTATACATTCGTATCGGAATATACTGAAACCTCATGTGCATCAAAATGAACAATTAATGATACCGACACATAATTTGATGTACATACGCACTGAAACATCGTGCTGAAACCTTGTTCGTGTATGTCGTATGTCAACCTACAGGATTATTTCACACACTGTCAAAGTAAATGTAGGGAAGATCAAATGCATTTCATATACAAAGTATTCAAACTTTACCCGATTCTAACATTTGTTCCACTTTTCTTTTTTTTTTTTTTTTTGGCCTTTGAGTCTGTGTATAATTATTTTCTACCACACTTTTGCTTTTCTCGTGCTCGTATTCCCCCATGTGAACCATTTTTGTTGTTTTCTACAGTGAATATCCGCGCACGCGCATGATTATGGGCGGAGCATCGCCTTATTTGGGGAATTGATACCAACCGAATTTAATTCGACTCAATTACCTTTATTCTACGAAAACATTGAGGGATTTTAGTTTTAAAATTTTGCAATTAACACCAAGTTTATAATTTATGTAATACAGGAAAAATAAGATTGTCGTAATTTATCCTTTTCATGCTAAAAATTTCCAGTCTCGGACTATGTCCCTTTAATCACACCTATATACATTGCTATATTACTAATGAAATACATAAAATGAAATATGTGAGTTTCATGTTCAAATAATCACTAGCCAGGAACAACCCCAATACACTACAGGTGCTACAAATTTGTTTCTTTTCTTTCTAAAATCGCGGGTTAAAACTCAATCGAAGCTGCAGACACAGTGAAAAGGAGATATGATCCAGCAAGATCCCCTAGTGCGCGGATTTCGTTTGGTAATTTGTATGGTTATTTCTATATATCAGTCAATAAATCAAATCTTTTTGCGTATTTTCACATCCTTTTCAGCAGCAAACGGTGACCACAGTGCTTGGATAAGCGTCTGAATCGATCCGAGGTCAGACATGTGTAATCTGTGTCAAATGAATGTAACTACGTCACCTCGGTACTTTAGGGGTCAAAGCAATTAAATTTCTTGAATTGTATGTTTGTTGTCAATTATTATTACAATTATTATTATTAAATACAAAATAAACATATATTTCAATAATTATAACCCTTTAATACAATTATATTAAAGAAAATAAATGTTTGTAATCAATAATAGAATGAGAATGATATTAAAGAACATTTTAACAGTCAAATAGCACGTACAGCAGTTCATAGAGGATGCGGTTGCATTAATAACAGTGAAAGCATTTGAATATGGCCCCTCTTCTATGTGCTACTAATTTGGTGCAGTACTTTAGATGTACCCAGTGTCTACATATGTCACATTCATGCATTGTCCCCAATTTACAAATAGTAAATGTACGCATTTTGTAGGGATTCGGGATAATAAGTTCTGTTTTTACTTCTCTATACTTTTTTATGATTTGTCTGAAATCAGTATTATTTATTTGCTTTTACTATTTTATATCATGAGGGAAAGGGGGAGGGGTTCTTTTATGATTTTACTGAATATCATTAAAAAAAATTATTAATTATTGATTTTATTATTGAATGAAGTAATACATGTATATTAAAACAAGTTTTAAACATTTAACATTACTCCAATCACCTAAAGGAATGATTACTTAATATTGAAATACATGCAATTGAAATACCAAGACGAAGAAGTACCCTATTTGCAAAAACTTTATATTTGTCATATCACTTTTTAACCCAATATATCTGTAAACATTACTATTACTCCCTATATAACTTCTATATTGCGTCAAGAACGTCATTGCCAACAACAGAAAATACATAGCGTATTATTCGCAATAAAATAACAAAAACATATCATTGGCCTCATCCTATTCTGCAAAATCAGGGGACACCTTCGGCATTGACCTTTCCCAATATGACTGACAAGAGGATGTAAACGTGTGTAGCTCCTTTGGGAGAATCACGGCTTATTTAGGTGCTATGTAAAAATGACTTAATGATTGGAGTACGCTTAGCATAATATGAAATATATTTAATGTAAACATAACCTGCTTTTGATGCATTTTCTCGGAAGTTTGTATTTATTGACAGAAAATCGATCGAAGATTTGAAACAAGTAAAAAATGACGTCATAATCGCTATTGTTAACAAACGGCGACGGTTTTCCCGAAAGTGTCGCAGCTAGGGTAGTGTCGTAGTTAGGGGGTTTGACGATATAGATATATATTAATATTTAGTTCCTCCTAACGTTTTCATCCATCTTACTGGACTCTTCAGGGAGTAGCGATTGTTGTTAACGTTATTGTGACGTCATCATGTTGTTTGCATATATTTAACGTTATTGTGACGTCATCATACAACAATTCCAAGCTAAATTGAACGCTCTGTGAAAACGCGCGGGAAAAAAGAAAAATACAAGAACGAAATAAATGCAAACCAATATATACAAACAACATGATGACGTCACAATAACGTTAACAACAGTCGCTACTCTCTCTCTCTCTCTCTCTCTCTCTCTCTCTCTCTCTCTCATGATACACTATATTTTTGACAAACTGATGTGTACGCACGTGCGTATTTGGCGTAATGGTAGCTACGCCACTGAATAGTCGGGCATATAGCGTTACCCCGTTCCATCCTTCCAATATTACTTCATCATTTCTTTTCCGAGCTCTATTTCTGCATATTGAACATATAGAAATGAAATTTGCTATACTGAGTGTGATACATAACGAGATAATCTGATTTGGTTACGGTCAAATGGTTTAAAACTTATCATTAATATGTCCCTTGGACTTAGAATATTTGCAGTTATTTACAGTTTCTGTGCTTTTTCTCTGCAATGAAGGCACATTTTGACTTGACATTTGGTATAAAGATGCATCATGGTATATCTCGCGAGGTATATGCTTATGAACAAATTACATAGATGAGTGTTAATAATTTTTTTTTTTTTTTTTTTTTTTGAAGAAGGGTCTTTCACTTTTAGGAGCCATTTCTCTGTAACATCTAAACTACGATGATATTTTCAATGAAGCCACTTTACTAATTAGGCAGCATTGATTACATTACAAAAATCCACCTCATGCAATAATTACTTATCGACGCAATAAAGACCTACATGTTTATATCAAGACTACATAGTAGAGCATTCTTTTGATTCGTGTCAACGTTTTATACTTTTATTATACGCCCCTCGTAGACGGACGTATTATGGCATGGAGTTGTGGGTCCGTGGGTCAGTTGGCACGTTGTTAACACGATACTGACCATACCGTTTTAGACTAGGACTTTCAAACTTGGTACACTTATTCCTTATGGCATGAGGACGAAACTTGTTGATTTGCAATTTCAAGGTTAAAGGTCAAGGTCATTTTGGGGCAAAAATAGGAAATTTTTGAGATTGCAACTTGTAAACCAGGTACAGCCCAAACTGTTTATGCTGAAACTTTAAACTTTGCACACTTATCTCTTATGACTAGAGATAAATCCTATTGATTTTTAAGGTCATATCAGCAAGGTCATGGTGACAGTGTTTATGTCATTTAGATTCTTGTCCAGGCCATAACTTGTTATACCATACATAGACTTGAATAATACCTGGTATTTCACATAATTGTTGCCTTGAACCAAAGGGTGTGTCATGATCTTAACTCAAAGCTCATACATGTATGTGCAAGGTCATGGTCACAATGTATATGATGGGTAAATCATTTTCTGTGCCATACCTTTTTACCCCTTGCATAGATTTGAGTAATATTGCATAGAATTGTTGCCTATGGCCAAAGGGGGAATTTTGACTCTGAACCAATTTTATATCTGCAAAGTCAAGGTCACAATGCATATGATGTGTAAATCTTGTCTGGGTCATAACTTTTTACATTTTGTATATATTTGAGTAATATTTCACAAAATTGTTGCCCATGACCCAAGGGTGTGTCTTGATATTGAACCAAAGTTATATATGCAAGTCACGGTCACACTGCATATGAAAGGTAAATCTTTGTCTGGTCGATAACGTTTTATCCATTGCACGGAGTTGAATAAAATAGCACAGAATTGTTGGCAATGGGGAATATTTCTGTACTTTCAAATTCATCCCTTCAAACTAAGCAACGGGCGTATTATGCCACGTTGCTATTGTTTACTATACAGTGTGCTTCATTAATCACCTTTCAACAGTACTCTCGATACTTTGATTGAGTTTTTGGTGAGGAATGGTAGTGTAGAGCGTGGAGAAATCAAAAGATTTTATGGTATTAAAATGATTGAAATTGGAGGATTTCAGATTTTCTAAAAGTTCCTTAGAATTCTTCAGGATCCACATCTGATTGATTCCTCCTCTCGAGTATGCTGTTTCACAGTATGCTTGAAGACCATGTTTGATGCGGGTCAGTATTTTCGTAAGCAATATGCACATAGGTTTAGTGGAGCACCTGGAAGATCCGGCGGTAAACTTATATTTGTAAATGTTCTTGTGCATCTTAGGAATCGAGATATACGGTAAAGATTTGTAACTGTCGAACATTTCAAGAACAGATAAATTTGTGAGTGTTTACGTTGGATATCCAGGTGCTGAATGTTACTTTTCCAATTAAGTACATTGCTGCAATATTGATCAATACTATAATTGCAATATTCACAAACATTAATATCTACGAATACCGAACAGCTTGCTTCATTCCAATCCCATGTAGATAGATAGATAGATAGATAGATGCATGCATGGACAACTCATAATTCACTCTTCCACTAAACGCATTTTTTACTGTGATGATGTCATATGGCGTCCGACAAATGGTGCATTTCTCTACTGACGTCATAAATGGAAGAACTGAAAATCGTCTAAATGCCACATTCTGTTACGAACCTTGGAAGGGTGCATTAATTCATCATTCCCATCCTCAAGTTTCCAGGTATACATGATATGTCATAGTCAGCACAATATACATAAAATATACATCTTACTTTTTGTGTTACCTGCAAAGAAGTGCTACATACAGGGATCACTTTGTTCAGTGTCTGTTTTTGTAGTAATAGTAGTAATAACACTTTTGTAATATTTTTTCATGAGAGAGAGAGAGAGATACGCAAAATACAAGGAAATCATATAGGATATATTTATTTTTATGTGTTTCAGAATTGGTATCAAAAACATCCAGATGCTATTATTTGGAAGTTAAATTTGAAGTATTGATTATTCCTGTAGTAAATATGTCTCTTTAGCTTGGTAAAAGGTTTTTTTCAGAAATTAGTGGACATAATAAATAACAAGAACACTTGATGTCCACTCAGTTGTGGTCCCATGGCCTTTATCAAATGGAAACAAAAATACCTAAAAACATTTCAAGATAGGAATGATAAAATCTGTGGCTGCTGTAAAATGATCCCAGCGTAAAGTAAGCATGGCGAGACTTCACAATCAACAATGAACAATACAATAAACAAGATGTCATGGTCATACTGCATTTTTCAATATTTAAAAGAGAAAACAGAAGAATAAAATCAATAAAATGAATTATAATTATGGTGAAGAAACATAATTTAAACCTCGAAGCAAAATAAGTGGTTTGGGTGCGTTCATAATTGTATGTCCATGTTGTCTTAATTGCCCGTTTCCATCACAACTAATGATAATTGACGAAACAGGAGATGTGAATTCGAATATATTGTTGACAAATTTATATATTATTACACTCAGATATGCGATTCCGTTATACTTTAGCTCAATATATCATTACATTATATGCTTTACAATAGATGGATAGTATGCAGTACATTATATGCTTTACAATAGATGGATAGTATGCAGTACATTATATGCTTTACAATAGATGGATAGTATGCAGTACATTATATGCTTTACAATAGATGGATAGTATGCAGTACATTATATGCTTTACAATAGATGGATAGTATGCAGTACATTATATGCTTTACAATAGATGGATATGCAGTACATTATATGCTTTACAATAGATGGATACTATGCAGTACATTATATGCTTTACAATAGATGGATACTATGCAGTACATTATATGCTTTACAATAGATGGATAGTATGCAGTACATTATATGCTTTACAATAGATGGATAGTGTGCAGTACATTATATGCTTTACAATAGATGGATAGTGTGCAGTACATTATATGCTTTACAATAGATGGATAGTATGCACTACATTATATGCTTTACAATAGATGGATAGTATGCAGTACATTATATGCTTTACAATAGATGGATAGTATGCAGTACATTATATGCTTTACAATAGATGGATAGTATGCAGTACATTATATGCTTTACAATAGATGGATAGTATGCAGTACATTATATGCTTTACAATAGATGGATACTATGCAGTACATTATATGCTTTACAATAGATGGATAGTATGCAGTACATTATATGCTTTACAATAGATGGATAGTATGCAGTACATTATATGCTTTACAATAGATGGATAGTATGCAGTACATTATATGCTTTACAATAGATGGATAGTATGCAGTACATTATATGCTTTACAATAGATGGATACTATGCAGTACATTATATGCTTTACAATAGATGGATACTATGCAGTACATTATATGCTTTACAATAGAAGGATAGTATGCAGTACATTATATGCTTTACAATAGATGGATAGTGTGCAGTACATTATATGCTTTACAATAGATGGATAGTGTGCAGTACATTATATGCTTTACAATAGATGGATAGTGTGCAGTACATTATATGCTTTACAATAGATGGATAGTGTGCAGTACATTATATGCTTTACAATAGATGGATAGTATGCAGTACATTATATGCTTTACAATAGATGGATAGTATGCAGTACATTATATGCTTTACAATAGATGGATAGTATGCACTATATTATATGCTTTAGAATGGATGGATAGTATGCAGTACATTATATGCTTTACAATAGATGGATATTATGCACTACGTTATATGCTTTACAATAGATGGATAGTATGCACTGCATTATATGACATCATGCACTCTTTGATGTATTAGTAGAATATAAGTGAGGGGTCTGACTCAATCACATGACAAAATGCAGCTGAGGAAACCAAATACATAGAGGACATCACGAAAACCGTGGAGGATGTCATTAAACTGCAAATCAATCCGTATAACGTAAACTTGTTAAATCAGCTTCTTCCAGGAGAGGTCCCAGTCTGGTGACCAGAAAAGGAGTTCATGGTAAGGGGAAATGTTACCTTGTTGAAATATTTGGTCATTGAGACCAAGGGGATATGGGGTTTTGTAAATGTTTCATCCAATCAAGTTCAGGAACTAAACGTCGGGGGTTTTTTTTCATTTCAGATTTGGTTTGGCAACGTTATCGATATTGTGATTATATTTGATGAGGTGATTGTCAAGAAAGTTTTTATATTTACGTCTAGAATTGTGTCTCATTTTATATGAATGATAACAAAAACGGCTTTTCAATGTTTGGAAAGATTCGCCTACATACTGAGCCCACATCCCCTTGCTACTGAAGTTATAACATATATTAAATTGGAGCTATTTCAGTTGATGTCTTTATTTATTCTAATGTTAAAACTGTTACCATTTACAGTGACTTTAATAGTGGACTTGCAAGAGACATGATAGCAAGTAAGATATCCCTTAGCGTTGCACGTAGTAATTTTAGAATACCCGCTTGTTTATAAGTCCTTGACTGATGATAGCAACCTCAGTAGCTTAATGGCGGATAGTCACGTGATCAATAGATGGCCGCGTCTGTGTATAACGCGTCGGAATTGTCTATAAGAGGCAGATCTAGCAAGGGGGTGCCAGGAGATCCTCAACCTTTTGGGGGTTTCTTTTCAAATTCTAAACAATAAATTCATATGCTGTAAATTTTACGCTTTAATTGAGATCTTTCTATTTATGTATCACTTCTCAATCCGATTTTAACCACATATCTATTGATATATATGACATTGTTTAACAATGAAGTGAAAATAAAATAAAATATAAATTAATGTGTCCTTTCTGTCAGATATATAGATCTATTAATCAACATAGATAATATTTACTTACCAACAGTAATGTTCTCATATAACGCCGGTATGGAAACACTTGATGGAGGACATGTGTTGAACTCTAAAGGTAGCGACTGATAATCTGCACAAATACACAGTACACAGAATACAATATATATATATATATATATATTAATATACACGTAGATGTTTGAGATTTCAAAAATTTGACATCTAGAAATTAGACATGTCTATAAAATGTGATTTTGAAATCTACTTTTCAAATTCATTAGAACTGAACATATCATGGATGTATCGTGAAGGTTACTGTATGTAACCCAGGGCATGTTCACTCAACATCTTAACAGTCAAAGCTTTATTGCTAGCGTGCTTGGTCGTGATAAAAAAGTTCCGTGTTTGAGTTCCATCGATAAGTCGACGATGCTGTGTATTTCGGATAAAATACTGAAAAACCAAGGTAATATGTCACTCCGGACATTGGTACTTTGAATGTAAATAAGAAAGGAAAGAAGACATTCGATTTAGGTGTAAAACAAGTCGCGCAGTACATGTAAATAACAAAAAGCAGATCACAACAATAAGACATGACAAAATCTTCAGTTTTAATGTATTTGCGGTACTCGATTGTTGCGGTTAAATGAACAAACACATCGCTACACGTTTAGGGAAAAACATACAAAAACTTACAACTCTATTAAACTATTATTAATTTATTCTCCAGTAAAGTTCCATCTATAACAAAAGATGCAAGATACGATAAACGTACGAATAAACAACAAAAAAGTACCGATCAATTATTCATTGTGGACGTCTAAAAGGGGAGGCTAAATTACGAAATTGACCTATACAAACCGTTGCAAACCCCGGAAAATACAACATTCCAGAGTGAAGAATTATCTCCGTTTTTTGTTTTTTGGTTTTTTTTTTTTTTCTTATTTTTATTTTTTTTTTTTATTTGTTTTTCTTTCATAAATGGAAAATGTGACAAATATCCGTCTCCTGTGAGGAACTTTTTACATATACGTGTACAATACTGTACGTGTACATTTATTACTGCAAGCATATTTTAGCACAAAAAGAAAAAAAAAGTGATGACAAATTATAATTGAGAACATCTGATATTCGTGTTAAGGTTCTATTTCACTGATTTTTGTTCGATTAATGCTGTTAGAATGAAGGTAGTCACGAATAAGCGCATTTAGAGCAGCTGATATAAATCCTGCTAAAATAAGAATAACTTCAATAAAACTTCAATAACTACAATAAAAGCGTACAGAAAAGGAGAGTATGAAACAGAATATCGTTTTACTTGTTCGTATAAATTGGCTTATTCAATAATCGTTTTCCCCTAAAGACTTATATTGTTTAATATGATGATAAGTTAAAGATATTAGTGATTCTTTTCAAAGACAACAAAAAAACCCACCAAACAAACAAACAAAACAAAACGAAACAAAAACAAAAACAAAAACAAAGAAGGTAAACTACCATTTTGAGAGTATTGTTGGTGAAATATGTCCCCTGTTGCTCTCATCAAATCAATCAAAACCAAACGGAATCTCACGGAACGCAAACGTGATTTGTAACTCTGCTGTTTAGAACAGAGCACAAAATTTCACTTAAATACGAGGACTAATAAAAGATTCGTTATATATTACCTGCTCGTGCCAAACCTGAAATATAAAAGTACAGCTACATGTATATGTAATATCGTATATTACTGTCATCGAAGTAGAAATTTCACGTAACTTTTATCTTATTTTAATAAGGATGTTACAATAAAGTGATCCATGTATTTAAAACCTAGATTTATATGTATCGTCTGGTATGCTAAACAAACTCCAAAGGTTCACACATGTTAAATCAATTTTTAGAACTATAGTATGAAAATGCGGGTTTGTTCTGTTTTATAAATCTGTATAATTATATACTATAATATAAAAATTCAAAACTGATCTACTAACCATATGTAATAAGCAGTACAATGTAACACTGGAAAGTATGTTTGAGCATTGCATAGGTAGGTAAATTCCCCATGTAGATTTTATCATGAATTTTATGCGAGATGACTTTAAACTGATCTCTTCCCCTGAAACAATTAAACACACTTAATTAGAATTTACGCTTATCTTATCTTTTAAATTTTATTGACCCTAAATATCAAATGTCTTGAATATAACATTGCAAAGATCTTATTTACCAGGAAAGTGTTACATTAAAATATCTATTTGTTGGAACCTCTTTATATCTCTTCATTATTTGCTACTCAAATTTTAATCAAGGCCACTTCTCAAGGCTAATCTGTAAGTTTTATTGTTAAACCACCTGATTTGAATTTATGGACTAGGGTATTAGTGTGCAATTAATTATCTAAAATAAAATCTGGAACACAGCACCTATTGTGTTATAAATGTAAATCAAGAATCTGGCGACAACAAGTTAATACATCTGGCATTCATTCTAGCATCATGCATTTCATTCCGCATTGTTTGGGTACATATCCGTGCGTCTGTTTTATTCTGCAAGGTGTTTGGTAAGGAAGTATAAACTTGAAGCGATTTCGCCAGCCCTGATTATTTATATATCACGTGTGTTGAATAAAGCTGTGGAACACATTCCAGTACTGGCAACCTGGATCTGAGACACGCTTGCTACATACTGACCTCCTAATCATTTTGTCAGTTGTAAGCCCCCTTCTTAAATTTGATAGTGAATGCTCTCTCTCTCTCTCTCTCTCTCTCTCTCTCTGTCTTTCTCTGTCTTTCTCTCTCTCTCTCTCTCTCTCTCACACACACACACACACACAAACACACACACACACTTTATAAACGTTAGTTTGACGTAAACGTATGTCCCTACATTTCTTTTTCGTTTTCCACAACAATTCACTTGCTACAGAAAGCAATACAGTCAAATAAAGTAAGTAGGTACTGCTATATGCCGTAGAGATACTGGTTTGTGTTCTGTGTCTTTGACTATAAAGAACACCGTATTAAAGGAGCTATGTACGGTAATACCATACAAAGATTGTGCTGTATTCTGTGTCTTATTGACTATAGAAAACACCGTATTAAAGAGGCAAGGCACGGTAATGCCATACAGAGACTGTGTTGTGTTCTGTGTCTTATTGACTATAAAGAACACCATATTAAAGAGGCAAGGCACGGTAATGCCATACAGAGACTGCAGAGGCGTAGCTAGAAATATTCAATGTGCACGCAAAGAAAGCTTCTCACGATGCTCGCGCAGCTCTGAGAAAGGGGTGGGATCACCCTCTCTTACAAGTGGAGGTTGGAGGGTCTCCCCCGAGAAAATTTTGTAAAATTCAATGCAAAGTCGTGCTTTCTGGACTACATCTTGATAACATTGAAACTATTTTTGTCATAAGAAATGACGTTTGATATTGAAGAATATATGTCGAACACAATAAACTTGAATCTACCTCTTAACATTAAAGTCTTTTTGATTTTGAGAAAGTTGAAGATTAATGTTTTCACAAATTGATTTGACACTTATGAGTTGTCATATGATATAGATGTCTTTGAGTCACATTTTAATTTTTTTTGTCCCCGTGATGTGCACGCCATGGCGTGCTGGCGTATAGGCAGTTACGCCCCTGGACTGTGTTGTGTTCTGTGTCTTATTGACTATATAGAACACCGTATTAAGGAAGCAATGTACGGTAATGCCAATGCCATACAAAGATTGTGTTGTATTCTGTGTCTTATTGGCTATAAAGAACACCTTATTAAGGAAGCAATGCACGGTAATGCCATACAAAGATTGTTCTGTATTCTGTGTCTTATTGACTATAAAGAACGCCATATTAAAGAAGCAAGGTACGGTAATGCCATACACAGATTGTGTTCTGTTCTGTGTCTTATTGACTATAAAGAACACCTTATTAAGGAAGCAATGTACGGTAATGCCATACAGAGATTGTGCTCTATTCTGTGTCTTATTGACTGTAAAGAATACCGTATTAAATAAAGAATACCGTATTAAATGAGCTATGTACGGTAATGCCATACAGAGATTGTGTTGTATTCTGTGTCCAGTGCATATTTACACTCCCTCGGGAGCCCTGCACTTAAATAGGAAGAAGTAATGGACACCAAAGTACACTGTATTAAGGCAGCAAGGAATGGTAATGTAGAGTTTGTGTTGAGGTCTGTCTTATGGACTCTGAAGTACATGCATCGTTTTGAAGGAGAAAGGTACGGTAATGCTGTACAGAAAATGTGTTGCTTGTGTCTAGGGGATTACGAAGTAACGGACTAAAGCATCAACTGTGGCCTGCGTTGTATGCCCTGTATCGTAAAGCATGAAATGAACTCAGTCATCGTGTTAAGTACCATTCTATGTATTGTGTTCATTGTTGAAACAAAAAGTACTGTTACTGATATTAAATTGCAAGCACTTTTCAATTTTGTCCGTCCACTCCAAAAAGGCCATCAATTTCGGTTATTCTGACAGATTACAAATATAAGATTTTATGGTAGAAACTTCAGGAATTCAACATTCTGCAATAAATAGATCAAATTAAAAATTGCTCAGTGATTATGTCCGTGTACTTATTTTATTACAGCCTGTAATGGAGAGAATAATAGAGTTAAACAAGCACACCATAGACAAGGTGACTCCACTAAAATAATAATTCAGCTCAAGCAGTAAGCCATAAACAAAAGCGTCCTACCTTCACCATTGCATTGTACTCCATAACCACGCCTGTATTGACTGTATGAGTTAAAGATAACATATTTGTGATAATGATTGTGATAAGAGGACAGAAGTCCACACTAGTCACTGATTAAATGTTTCCTTTAAGTAGGGGGGATTCCCGCTCTGTTTTCAGAAAACTGAACACTGATTATTATAAGCAAACACTAAACAGTTACTGATATTTAGTTCATCTTTTAATTAATGCTGCAGAGATAATAATCCTAAGTAGATTACTGTGTACACCTATGGTGAGATTTTGAAACATACGGGTAATTCTCAATAAACGTATTGATTATACTGCTTAATGATCAGTCTTACATCAAGTATGATGAAGTAAGCTCTAATGCAGAACGGCTTAATAAAGTTAGGAATTCCTCATTTAATTGGAAATGTATCACCATTACACTTATAGCTTCCAATTCGCTGCATCTTTTGATTTACGGTGGTAAACGCACCGTGCATAATGTGTGTATGTATTACATTTCTTACATACTGATGCCGTGTAATTTCAGTTCGTTGACCATTATTATTATTTTGGCTTTGCAATCTGATGATATTTTGGAGATAGATGCAAACAAAATTATATTTGAATAAGGCTTTTTTACCACAAAGGCCTTCCAAAGGTCATGAAAATAATTGCTAATACGAGTAATCCTAAGTATACTTTGTACAGATGAATTCTTTGAAAACTATAAATCGGTATTAAGTTCCTATAAATGATTCAAAGATATTCAGTTACTTTATTATATTGGATATTATATAATGTAGATATATTGCAGAAAACTGAAGACACTGCCGTCCTAATACATCTACTTCGTATAAAAAACATGTACTTAACACTGACTCTAGAGCTAAGCAAATGTGTCCATTATGATAAAATATACTAACATATATAGGTATAATATATAAACCAAATGCGCACTTCAAAAACCCTTCTGTTATATTCAAGGTCCAAATGGTGGAAGCCGGCGTGGCCTAGTGGTATCGCGCTGGACTCCTGCATGATCGGGAGGCCTGGGTTCGAGTCCCGCTCTGGTCATGCCAGTGTCCTGTCTTTCGGATGAGACAGTAAACACCGAAGCCCCGTGTCGTGGTTTGCATGGCACGTTAAAGATCCCTCACTGCTTCGGGTGGATCCGTTGCAAAGGTCAAAATTTGTATGCCCCGCATCCGGCAGATGCCGTCACCATATATGTGAAATATTCGTGGTGTGACGTTAAACAAAACTCAATCAACCAAACAGTGGAAATCCTAAGTATGGATGTTTGAAGAGCAGCATATTTACCAAAGTTACCAAAATGTAAATTTCTAAAGACATCAACTAGAGATACCCCTTAGTTTTATGATTATCACGGATCTATATTCCAATTCACCACAAAAGCAGCAAAATAAACAAACACAAATCCTAAAATTTGTGAATAATTCTCCATATAGAAAAAATGGTCCCACAAGTTATTCAAGTTGGACATACCGTATTAAAAGTTCATTCAGTACATTGCAAATCCGGTGGTACTAATTTAGAATGGACAGAGATCAGGACCTTATCTTCTCTGAAAAGATTTTTAAAATGTCCCCTCATGTTCCTATTTTCCAATGTTCCTATTACCTTTTAGACAGTATGCAACGCTCAAGGAAAATTATACATAAAACTGTAAATGGGCCCAGTATAAGACTCATGGTCTTTACACTTTTGGATAGCTATAATCTACTACTAGCTATATCGATCCAGTGGTAATTAACAGAAAACCATATATACCAGTATTAACTTAGTGTATAATATGTGTATTTCAAAAATTTATGTCTCTTCATCGATATTGGGGAAATCTAAGATTTAAATATTCGATGAGCAAACTAATTCACCTAATTGTTAAAACCAATCAAAGGACATATCAATGCATGAGGGATGTAAAGATGATAATAAGTCCGAAAATGACGAAACCAGACAAATTCAGTAAAAATAAAAATCAAGTAGACAATAACAAAAATGGAGATACTCTTTAGTTTAAGAATAATTATCAACAATCCCCTCTTTAACGATCATTTTAATGTCATCTATTCCAATGAACAAGAAAAAGGAAAAATACAAATGGGAGTTCTGCTTCGTTCCTCGATTCGATATACTCCTGTCAGTTAGTGACGTTTGTTTTGTTTACACATCTCTTTTTGATTAACATGAAGTTCAGTAAGAAAAAAGAGGAGTTACTGGCTCAGTTATGTGGCAGAAGTCACCATGGAGCTATACAATACATGAATATAAATAATATAATAGAACATTTAACACATTACAAAAATATTTGATTGTAGTGCAATTACGATACCGACTTAGGACGGTCATTTAATTTGACAAAAGCCAAACAAATGGTGTGGTTAACCGGTTTACGTGCCCACCTTCCCACTCACATTAACAGCAGAACAACCAAAGGACGTACATTTAAAAGTATAAAAATAATCCTCCATGTAAGGAACAAGGGTCAACAAGTATCGCATATTGAGAGGTCATAAAAATATAAACACGTAAGGTATTGTAAAACACATAATGATATGAAAATATATGCGACATCAACATGATAAACCGTGCTCTGCCAGTCTGAAAGCGAGCTAAGTCCCTAGATCTGTAGGAGTCCCGACTAACAGTCAGTGGGGACGAGGTTCAGGACCATGTCTCCTCTGAAAGAGGTTTGGACAAAGCCCGTCATATAGTCCCCACCGCCCTGTTAGTCAGCGTGCAACGTTCAAGTAAAAGTCTGCATAAGGCTGTAGAGGGACCAAATACAAGACCTATAGTCTTTTTTATGATCTCAATGTCATATTGTCTATTTAGAAGACGTTTGGCTATTTCATTACATGATAAAAGAACGTTATCGGAGCCTTTTACTTTCCTTAGTTTATACACGAGATCACCGTAAAAATTAGGATGGGAAATTCCATTGGATACATAGTGTTGAAAAGAAATATTTCCAAATTTAAATAGACGTTCTGAATAAGAACTTATAATACCGACTTCTCGCTTCTAAGTAGAAATATTCCGTCCTCTCCTGTATACGCCTATGGCGTTTTTATTTCGAAATCTATCCTCTATGCCATAATATATTTTAAGTTGGAATCTTTCGTCCAAAGGGCTAAGCTACTTCCTACAAAGGGACTCATAAAAGCATTTTTTAAAACAAGCATATGAAATTGTTATTAAAAAAGAAGATCTAAAACTACATGCCTTGAATGAATGGAAAAGTGAAATCTTAAAAATTATCGATTTTCGAATTAATAATTTTACAATTAATCCCCATTTATTCAAACAGCCACATTATATACCATTCCATGAAAAAGAAAAATGACTGATTTGTATAATACGTATGTCTTTGTACCTGCTGATAAAGCAGCTAACAATATTATCATTGTTTGAAAAATATACTATATTACAGTTCTTAAAACTGAATTTAACTCTACCTCTACGTATGTTGAAACCCTATTGCTTAAAGACAAGATCCTATCTGATCATTATCTAATTATGTGAAACTTCAATTAAAGCATTGATAAAAACGATCTTCCAATTATGTATTGGCTTCCAAATTACACAAAAATCCATATGTCACGTTTTATATCAAATTCTAGTCATTGCTCTACAACTGCGCTTTCTAAACATATTACCTTCGGTCTCACTGCAGCTAAAGTAAGTATAGAACATATACATTGTATACCTTCTAATTTTGTGCATCATATGCACATTTCGACAAGTTATATCTCTTCAGTGATGCTCGTAGCCAAATGATTGGAATTCGCAAAATATATAAAAAAGAATTATGAAGAGCAGTGTTGAAGCTAAAATGACCAAAATGTGAACCAAAGAATCTATCTAAGGACAGAGATAGTCCTTAGCTTTAGAGTGATTTACTTAATTTGATGACTGAAAATTTGAAGCATATATTTCATGTCAGTAAAAAAGCACTGAAAACTAGACTTATGATGCCCTCGGGGACTATCAGATATTGTAATGGTGTTTTAGCAATAGTAACGTCGATTACTTTCGGTCTGTCAAAAATTCTAACGAAGTCATTGAAAAATCCGTTTGAGAAAACTCAAGACAAATAACGTTTCTACTTTTGATTTTTCGACACTATATACCTTTCTTTCTCATGACTTAATCAAAAGCAAATTGTTGTCTTTTATACGCTGGTGTTTCAACAGAGCCTAAATCATACCTCTGTACTTCAGTTACATCTGGAGTTTTCTCTATCAAACAATATGATAATTATAAATACTGGACTTGTACTGAGTTGTGTAATGTCATCACATTTTTAATGGGTAATACTTATTAACAGATTATTGGGATTCATATATGCACTAACTGTGCTCCACTTATAGCAGATTTATTTTTATACTGTTGTGAGAGAGATTCTACCCAAACCTCTAAACGTTTCGACCTAATTTATAAGTTCAATGGCACCTCTAGATATCTCGATGATATTTCAGTTATCTTTTTAAGTCCATGTAAAATTAATTTTATGTTTCTCAGATAATTGGCTTTCAAAAAATGGCAAAGTAGGTAGGATATTTCAATTTCGTATCCCCTCCCCAAACAGTATTATTTAAAGCGTGTCCTCTGTATTCACGAGTAGTTGAATTTTTTTATCTTTGACAACACATCCTTTATTTTTTGGACATGTGATGTATCTTTTACAAATGGAAGAATCATTCATTGCACGACTGTTTCTTCCTTAAAGTTAAATTTAATGCTTAGAAGAAACCTATCTCAACCCCCCCCCCCCCCCCCCCCCCATGGCCTGACCACCAAAAGGCCATTTGCATTTGTTTTGTTAAATGTTATACTTTTAAGTAAGGTAATAAAGACGGTTTTTTTTTTGGTAACAGTGCAGTGATCGGGAAGGCAAACTGGATCAATGGGATTATGACCCTCTTGCTCAGACTTTAATGGGCCATTTTCAATTTCAATGGGTCATCTTTCACTATGAAAGGGCCATTACGAAAAATTCAATTTTTGCAACGTTGTATTTTGTGTCATATTTATTAGATGTAACTATTGAGTAATTCAGGGGACAGGACAACAATAACAAGTCTGTTCAACAATGAAGGGAAATTCAGTTTTACTTAATTATACGGGTTTTTTTTATGAATTTCTGCAGTGAGTTAAGAAAATTGTGGTTGAGAAGTCCTTTATTTCCCTCCAATTCTGACTCTGGACAATTTCTCACAATTTGTGGGACTTAGTCTGTTGCGAAGTTTTGTATCAATGATATTCAAACGACCCAGCACCTAACACTTATCTTTAGTAGAACCATGATCTTTCGGTGCCTGTAGTCTGTTTCACTAACAATCTTTGTGAACCCGATGAAAATGCTTATGTGGCTTTCACTCTATAACGAATTAGAAATGTGTACGCCTGCGTGTGGCGAACTTTTGGCACTCGCTGTCATACCTTGTCGTACGTTGGTAGTATGTCAGGAGAACGTTACGCGAGCGTTTTTGAGTTATTCGTTGTATGCACACGTACGTCGCAGCTAATTCCGTACGCATCCTGTGCATTTACAAAAATTTTCGATGTACGCAGACGAACGGGGCCCGTACGGAGCGATCACATTATAAATATATGCGTATCATTGGCGTTTCCACTGCGAATTCTCAGCTTACATGTATTTTAAACACATGAGCAACGTACGCGTAATGTACGCTTACTGCGCTGTCAACTCACAGATTGTATACTAAGTGTGAGTCTTTATGCTTTGACATTGCAGTCTGAAATATCGGTGATTCTATAAAAGTTTTATGAATGGATGTGGAAATAGTAATGGAATACACAGAAACTTGACAAGAAGAGTACTTTTTTGCAGTTCTGCAACATGACTTTTTCATGAACGACATTGCGCTGCATGTGTATATACAAATATGTGATCTGGAGTCTGGAGTCGTAGAAGCAGTTATTGAGTAACGTATAAATAAGTCACGTGATGTATTTTAATTTGTACAACATACGTACAGCGTACACATACATGTATCATACAAAGAAGGTACACAAGTGATGCGCAGAGCGTACGCCAGCAATTACGGGCTTACGTGGACTTGGTCAATGTTTTACGTTGCGTAAATTCGTTAGGGTGTGATGGGCGTTTATGTGAAATAGAAATACGTAGTTAATCTCGTAAATACTTGATTTACGGTTACGACTAACGTCTAGGACTGTTAGTAAATCGGGCTCCTGGTCCGGCTGTTTTCAGGATCAGCTGATTGGGGAATGCAATTTCACTAAAACGACCATTAGCGCTAGTGCCAGATAAAGAGGCAATAACTGACTTGATGCTAAGCTTTTTAATGCGCTTTAGATAGGCTCCCGTTTTCGAGAGCACCGATTAGATCGTATCGCTGTAAATCATGCGTCTTCGGGAGCACCGATTAGATCGTATCACTGTAAATCATGCGTCTTCGGGAGCACCGATTAGATCGTATCACTATAAATCATGCGTCTTCGGGAGCACCGATTAGATCGTATCGCTGTAAATCATGCGTCTTCGGGAGCACCGATTAGATCGTATCACAGTAAATCATGCGTCTTCGGGAGCACCGATTGGATCATATCGCTGTAAATCATGCGTCTTCGGGAGCACCGGTTAGATCGTATCACGGTAAATCATGCGTCTTCGGGAGCACCGATTAGATCGTATCACGGTAAATTATGCGTCTTCGGGAGCACCGATTAGATCGTATCACGGTAAATCATGCGTCTTCGGGAGCACCGATTGGATCATATCGCTGTAAATCATGCGTCTTCGGGAGCACCGATTAGATCGTATCACGGTAAATCATGCGTCTTCGGGAGCACCGATTAGATCGTATCACGGTAAATCATGCGTCTTCGGGAGCACCGATTAGATCATATCGCTGTAAATCATGCGTCTTCGGGAGCACTGATTAGATCGTATCACGGTAAATCATGCGTCTTCGGGAGTACCGATTAGATCGTATCACTGTAAATCATGCGTCTTCGGGAGCACCGATTAGATCGTATCACGGTAAATCATGCGTCTTCGGGAGCACCGATTAGATCGTATCACGGTAAATCATGCGTCTTCGGGAGCACCGATTAGATCGTATCACTATAAATCATGCGTCTTCGGGAGCACCGATTAGATCGTATGACTGTAAATCATGCGTCTTAGGGAGCACCGATTAGATCGTATCGCTGTAAATCATGCGTCTTCGGGAGCACCGATTAGATCGTATCACTGTAAATCATGCGTCTTCAGGAGCACCGATTAGATCGTATCACGGTAAATCATGCGTCTTAGGGAGCACCGATTAGATCGTATCACTGTAAATCATGCGTCTTCGGGAGCACCGATTAGATCGTATCACTATAAATCATGCGTCTTCGGGAGCACCGATTAGATCGTATCGCTGTAAATCATGCGTCTTCGGGAGCACCGATTAGATCATATCACTGTAAATCATGCGTATTGTCAAACTATATATTAAGAAGACACTTAAGTCAAAACCCCAAAATGCACATGGCGGAATCAATGTTCGCTGCTTCGAAATTTGAATGCGCAATAGGGCGCATCGAGTAAGTGGTTTAATGCACCATTTTCGACCTGAATGGGATTATGTTGCAGGGCGTGTGACCTTCCCAATCTCTGCTGTTTAACAGCATTACATTAAGCGTTTTATTAACACTGACAAATTTCTTTCTCTTTCTCCTATTAGAAAAACGTGTTCTAGAAATAGATATCTTATATTTAACAATGGATCGAAACGGAGACACACCGGGTATATTTTTTCCAGAAGTTGCAATAAATACGACTCGTCGACGCCAAATTTGAGCGCGCGGCGGTGTCTGAGAAACATAGAATTAATTTTACATGGTCGAATGTAGAACCATTTTAGTTATCTCTTTATTGTAGAACTATGTAGGATAGTGTCTCTTAATTTGAGAACATTGTTATTGAGAACGTTTTTACTAAATTTGTTTACTCTATGATGAGCTTTGTCCCTTCTGACTGTTAGTCGGGACTCCGATGGAACCTTAGACCTTAGACCGCTTTCAGAAGAGTAGAGCATGGGAGGCTCAAATTGAAATCTCTTCTATAAGTCTTTGCTCTATATAAATGTATACAGTGATGCTCCATTTATCCGGACACGTTTGTTCCCGGCCGATTTGTCCGGATAAACGGATTTTCCGGATTACCGGATCATAGTACCGGTACATTAGATGTTAAAGAATCTTATTTCTTGATAAAAGATGGGTGTATACAGTACACGATAAAACACAAGTCATAATCCTTTTATGCGTTTAATTTGTACACGAAGAAATATATATCTATTACGTATTTAATGTATTAACATCTTTGGTAAATTATACACTAATTGCAGCCAAATTTCTGAAACTGCATGATTTTTCAACTCACTGTCCTCTATTTAAATGTTGACAGCCGCCTTTGTATATACCTCGTGCTTGACTAATTAATTACTTCTATCGCGATCGGAGTGTTTATCTAACGTCCTGCTGTGTCATACAAATTTAGAATTGAAAAGCATTTATGTACGGAGAAACTTATACAGTGTTCATGTTTTAGATATAAAAAGTTTCTATAACTATAAAACAGAAGAATAACTAAAAGTTAAAACTTCTCTACAAAATAATGTAATGAACACTAAGTAAGGATACGTTATCAATTATCGATCTCAGACAGAAAAGTGACGATATCTAAAGTTTGGTTACAAGCTAAAGCCACAATATTTAATTAACAATGTAAGATGCGAAGTCGGCAATTTACTTTTATTTACTCTCATTCAACTAACAGTAATCTTCATTTCTGGAATGAGCGTGTACTGTCTCATTAAAAAGCAATCATCAATGACCGCTAACATGACGTTTGACTACACCACAAGCGGTCACTTCTTAATTGGATAGGTAATTAACATACCATAGGTAGGTGACCAGGTAAACGCGTCGTTAAACAAACAATCCGCGCAGAGAAGAGATAAGCAGTGTATTAATTAAACTGCAGTTATTTGCTACTGCTACGTCCGGAAAGCAAGATTTTATTCGGATTATCGGAGCAGATTTCATGTACTTCTGGAATTCCGTACCCGTATTTCCTTGTCCGGATCCGGAACGCGGATTTCCGAATTATCGGATCAAAATAACATTTGGGAAATCCGTACCCGCACTTTCTTGTCCGGAAAATCCATTTTCCGGATAAACGGAGCCCGGATTAACGGAGAATCGCTGTACATATATATGTATATATATATATATATATATATATATATATATATATATATATATATATATATATATATATATATATATATATATATATATATATATATATATATATATATATATATATATATATATATATATATATATATATATATATATATATATGTATATATATATATATATATATATATATATATATATATATATATATATATATATATATATATATATATATATATATATATATATTGTTTTGAAAATAAATCGATTTGAATATCTGCTTGATATTGTGTGATTTGCGGTAACTTTCGTGCTATCGGCGAGACAAATCACTCAACCATAACGTTATACTGCTCACCCTTGGGCTTTTCAAAAGGTACTCAACCACATGCTCTACATTGAGTCATTTTCTTCAGAAATAACTTATACTGGTACCTAGTACCTTTATCTATTCTGATTTCAAACTTCGCTTCATTAAAACTAACCCGTAAATTGTCGCGACTGTCTGAGCAAAAGAAGTATGCTGTTCTTGGCCTTGTAGACGCCGGCGTAAATCAAGGTATCATCGCAGGACTCTTCAACGTCCATTTGTCTACAATCACGAGACTTGTACGGAAGTATATGACCACAGGAAGTGTTAAGGATCGTCCTCGAAATGGTCAGTCACGCGTAACGACAAGACGTCAAGACGTTTTCATAAGGCAACGTCATCTACGTGACATGTTTGCAACAGCCGTAAGCATGTCAAGAGATGTGATAGGTCGCCACGGTAGGCAAATCCACCTCAAGACAGTACGCCGACGATTGAAAGAGCAAGGTTTCCTATGCCGTCGCCCACTGAAAGGCTTGATCCTAACTCGTCGCCACCGAAGAAATCGTCTGACCTGGTCCCGGAACATGCTTACTAATCGAGGTAATTGGCATGACGTAGTGTTCAGAATCAAGATTCAATTTGTCCATGGCTGACGGAAGACAGCGCATTTATAGGAGACGCAATGAACGTTTTGCCGCAAACTGCATAATTGAACGTGACAAATTTGGCGGTGGGGGCGTCATGGTTTGGGGAGCCATCAATCAACATTTCAAGTCATCACTAGTTATTTTGAGGAACACTCTTACCGCGAGGCGCTACATCTATAACGCTTTATAGCTTCAGCTCCTTCCATTAATTCAACGTCATCAACTGTCAACAATCCGTTGACGTTTTAACAAGGCAACGCACGACGTCCGCACACGACTAGAGTCAGCTTAAACTTTCTAAACATCCAGGGAATTAATGTAATGGATTTCCCAGCACGTTCATCCGACCTATAGAGTACATGTGGGATGGGTTAGGGAGAGTGAATATATATATATATATATATATATATATATATATATATATATATATATATATATATATATATATATATATATATATATATATATATATATATATATATATATTATATATATATTATATATATATATATATATATATATATATATTTCTGTGTGTGTGTGTGTGTGTGTGTGTGTGTGTGTGTGTGTGTGTGTGTGTGTGTAATTTATAAAATAAAAGTGTACGTCCTTGAATTGTTCTGCCGCTGTTGTTTGGGGAGGTATACCCGTTAACCAGGTAAACACAGAAATTGAGTAACTAGGGTTATTTCAATTGACCGTCCTAAGTCGGTACCTAAATTACATTACACTTGAATCTGTGTAATGTTTCTTTGTCTTTTGTTATTTATTATGTTTTTGCTTTTTTTATTTTTATCTATTAATTAATTAATTAATTTATTTATTTATTTATTTATTTATTTATTTATTTATCTATTTATTATCTGTGGTGACTTTTGTCAAACGGCTGAGTAAAATGTCTTTATACATTCTTTTCATTTAGATTAATTTCTTGGTTGATTACTTTTTTCAAAGCATAAATTTCGAGTCAGTACAGAAGAACTGATAACTGGGATTATAACACCCTCAACTAACAGTCCTCAAGCAACGATAATGAATAAATAAGAGGATATATACCTGTATCAATACAATATGCTCATTTCAAAAACGCTTTTTCCCCATGCAATATGAAACGTGTTGACGTCAAGCATAAGTCTGCAGAACACGCCTGTCAATATACTATGGCTGTTCGATGTGGTGATCTCCGCCAGCATTATTCCAGAGGCCCATGATGCTCTTACAGCGGAATACATAGGTGATAATTTTTAAATCTACGTCCTTTGATTGTTCTGCTGTTACGGTGAGTGAGAAGGTGGGCCGTAAACCGGTTAACCACACCATTTGTTTGGCTTTTGTCAAATTAAATGACCGTCCTAAGTCGGTATCGTAATTGCATTACAATCAAATATTTTTGTAATGTGTTATATGTGCTAGTATATTATTTATATTCATGTATTGTATAGCTCCATGGTGACTTTTGCCACATAATTGAGCCAGTAACTCCTCTTTTTTCTTCTATGAGATCAAACCTTACGAGCAATGGAATTCAACAAACCTCAATGTTGTGGAGGGGGTGATTGAAAATGAATTTGTTCAAGTTCCTGCCTTTAAAGAAAACCTACATTCGGCTAAGTGAAATGTCGTTATTGCCGTTTTTGTTGCAGAGCTACAGAATCTGATCCCTTCATGTAGTCACTTGCTAATGTCATCAATGTACATCCTGATTCCAGAAGTTATCCCATATCTGTACTAGCGTATTGGAACCACCGTGAGAAACTAACCATATACCGAGGCCTTTTTCCTAAAGGTCACAAGATCCTCATCCCCTCTTTACATGGGTGTAGACAAAACCTTCCAAAGAGCAAGGTCCTGTGTATTTTGGCCTGGACTCACCGCCGACGTTAAGGATTAAGTCTCTAAATGCTCTCAGTATTTAACCCATAGGGACCCAAATCAAAAGGAACCTCATACCTCACATCCCATTCCAGAGTTGTAAACACTGATTTATTTCATTTGGAGGACAAAAAAGTAATTGTGGACTATTACAATAAATTTTTCGAAGCTGTTCAGCTAACTAGCATTGGTAGCACAGCTATCATAAACCACATGAAGGCTATCTTCGCTAGATTTGGCATTCCAGAAAAGGTCATATGTGATAATAGTCCCCAGTATAGCTCCCATAAATTTGTACAATATTCATCAGCCTATAATTTTGCCACTTTACTTCTAGTCCCAGATACCCTCAGTCAAACGGTTTAGCCGAGCGCACTTTCCAAACAGTAAGGCACGTATTTGAGAAAACTAGTTGAGAAGTCTAGTAAAAATGACACATATCTTGGACTTCTGGACGTTTGTTACTTCAATTGACCGTCCTAAGTCGGTATCGTAACCGCAGCTCAATCGAATATTTTTGTAATGCATTTCCTTTTTGGACTAAAATATTGAAATTATATTATTATTAACAACAATATACATACCAACATATATGATAAACCTGATGACTGGATTTCCTATTGTAAATTTCCCTTTCTGGATGGTGATGTGCCCAGACTAATATGGTATTTATATTAGTCAATTGGTTTGGTTTGTTAGAGTCTGCACTAACGTTTTCTATTTTCACCAAAAAAATTCTCAGATTGCTTTTAAACTTCTTACTCAAAATTCAAACTTTTGGGAAATTTTATTGATCTTATTCAGACATTTTATCTAAATTCGGAAATGTGACTTTTCAACAATACGTATCCAGCGGAATTTCCCGTCCCAATTTCTACGGTGATTTAGTGTGCAAACGAAGGAGGGTTAAAGGTTCCGATAATATCATATCGACTGGTTCTAAAATTATTAAACGCCTTCGACATCGACAGTATGGCCCCGAGATCATCGCTAATAGGTCTTGAATTGGGTCCCTCTACCAACCAATGTAGACTTTTACTTGAGCGCTGCACGCTGACTAACAGGGCGGTAGGGACTCTATGACGGGCCTTGTTCAAACCTTTTCAGAGGAGACAAGGTCCTGATCCTCGTCCCCTCTGACTGTTAGTCGGGACTCCTATTGATCAAGGATCTGTGCTCGCTTACAGACGGACAGAGCACGGTTTACTTATGTTGATGTCTCCTTACATGTTTTGATAGCAATATATTCTATTAAATTTTTCGTGTGTAATAAATTTTTATGACCTCTGTTCTTGAGAAACCTGTTGATCCTTGCTCTCTATATAGAGGGTTAATTATTAATTTTTAAATGCGTTGTCCTTTGATTGTGCTGCTTTTGCGGTGAGTGGGAAGATGGGTGCCCATAAACCGGTTAACCACTACAATTGAGTGACGTTTGTTACCCTAATTGACCGTTCTAAGTAGGTATCGTAACCGCATCACAATCGAATATTTTTGTAATGTCGTTCCGTGTATAGTCTACTATTATTATTTTTTGTGTGCAGGTCCTTGGTGATTTGTGTCATACAGCTTTGTCAGATGTCTTCTGTTTTTTTCTTTCGATACATTGCTTCTTAAGGAAGTATGCGGAGTATTTATTCCCTAAGTATAACTGTAATAAAGACAATACATTCTTTGTACTGGCGGGAGTCAGGATCATTTCAAAATGCGTTTCATAATTGATTATTAACTTAATCCCCTTTTATCACAAATTTTTTAATAGTACATGTTTTTTATTCTTTTATTTTATCGGAATTTAATGATGACTGTCTTTGAAAACGAGTTTCGGATGTACTTCGGAGTAGTTAGAGCAAAATTATTCCTATTACAAATTTTAGTTGTGAATGGCCCGTAAACCGGTTAACCACACCATTTGTTTGGCTTTTGTCAAATTAAATGACCGTCCTAAGTCGGTATCGTAATTGCACTACAATCAAATATTTTTGTAATGTGATATATGTTCTAGTATATTATTTATATTCATGTACTGTATAGCTCTATGGTGACTTCTGCCACATAACTGAGCCAGTAACTCCTCTTTTTTCTTGTGAATGCTAATGCTTGGTCCTCTATTATTTATTATTTTCATAAATGATATACACCTTCGTATTGAACATTCAAACATATACATATTTGAAGACGACACAACATTGCACAATGCACAGGGTAATACATGTATTATCTCTATTCGAAATAATCTCTAAGTGAAATGATTGGTGTTTACAAAATAAAATGATTACAAACAAAAACAAAATAAAAACAATGTGAATAAGAAAAATATGAAAGAAGCCTCATGCATGCTTTTAAACGGACAATAGATAATGAACACTTAAAAATATGAAACACGACAAATTATTGGGTGTTCATATTGACAGCACTTTAAACTAAAATAAACACATTCATCATGTTTGTAGTGACGTTTCTTCCAAAATGGCTTCAAACAGTAATAAACACATTGATTATGTTTGTAGTAACGTTTCTTCTAAAATAGCTTGAAAGAAGTAAGAATTGAGAAAAATCAACGACTTCTCACCAGAAAATTATATCGTAATGCATACATTCCAGTCATAGATTATTGTTCTACAGTTTAAGGGACTGCTTCGAAGACACTATTAGTGAGAATATACAAACGTCAAAAACGGGAGATTAATAATGGATATGCCCTTCAATTCTCAATCTATGCCACTTTTTCATAAATTAAATTGGCCTACTATTTATGAGAAAATGGAATAAAACAAAAAGTTCCCCGGGGAGGGTTTGACTTAAGTGTTATTACACCCTTTTTCTTGATGTTATGTGGCAGTTGCACGTTCTACATAATGTTTGTTCATGTATATATACATTGCTGACTAATAGTTGTTTCGACTGTATGTAAAGACATTCACGGTGGGTGTGCCTAGCCAATCGGGGACGATCACTTTTCCCGATGACCTGGTCTCACCTCTGAATTTCTGGGGTC
Organism: Pteria penguin; assembly: GCA_035048485.1. NCBI lineage: Eukaryota > Metazoa > Mollusca > Bivalvia > Pterioida > Pteriidae > Pteria > Pteria penguin. Next base: position 5,683,523 of record CM068580.1, read on the forward strand.
CGTGAATGTCCACTGTGGTACACCATTGTTAGTGCCCTAATCATGTGACACCAGTTACTTTTGCATTTTACATTCATACCAAAAATTACAAATAAGTTTTGTCTTAGTGTTACAATCAGCATAAAACATTTAAAATATTTTTGGGGTATTATTCAGAACTTGATGAAAATTCATAAATATTACACTTCAATAATATGTATTCAATGGAACTTTCCATCCCAATTTCTATGGTGATCTTGAGTACAAACTTAGAAAGGTGAATAGTGAAACGCCTTCGTCATCGACAATATGGCCCGGAGATCACCAAAAAGACAGTAATTCTTATATTTAGCCCTTCTACAGCCTTATATAGACTTTCTTTTGAACGTTCCACGCTAACTAATAGGGTGGTGGGGACTATATGACGGGCCTTTTTGAAACCTTTTTCAAAGTAGACAAGGTCCTGAGCCTCGTCCCCTCTGACTGTTAGTCAGGACTCCTACAGATCAAGGGTATCTGCAGAGCACGGTTTACTCATTTCGATATCTTCGTTTTACTCTGTATTACTATACGTGTTCATATTTTTATGACCTCTCGTATTTACGTGAGCCGTACTTATTCTTCTGTCAAATGAATCGCAGGCAGTGACTGATTCACCAGCAGGACTAGTAATATTACCTACAGTACTGGGGCCAGTTGTTCGAAACTTAACTTACGCTAACCAGTGGTTAACGTTTGTGAGACAATAATCTAATTTATAACATTTCTGTATAAGATCTAACTTACTTTACAAAGCTTGTTTCATATGCTACCAATCAGTACACAGACAGTGGTTAAAGTTTCGAACAACTGGCCCCTGATGTTAGTAATGAATCCATACGATGAAGCAGTGTTGAGATGTCTAATCCATTACTCTTTCTTTTTCTGTTTTAATGGCGCCATGTTTTGGAGTATACCTTGAAGTAAAGGCTGTTATAAACAATTTTCAGAGTTTTATCAAACTGATGTATAATTAATTATCAAACTGTTGTATAATTTATTATTTTTGTGATATTTAGTAAATTCCTCCTACACTGTTAAACCTGATTAAATAATCATAACGGCCCAATCACAGACAATTCAAAGAAGTAGAGACATTCGTGAAATCTTCCCTGTCAATCACTCGTGATGTGAATAAACTTTATGGGACTCTCAGACATATTATATATTATATACATGGATTTTATTATTTTAGTGCTTTCTATCTCTAGAAGGATTTAATATATATGATATACTTCCAATGATCCAGTTCATTGGGCTATTTATATCCATTCTTATCCAAACTCCTATGGTAATATCTACAGACAGAGCTGAAAAGAAGGTCCATTATTTAAACACATCGTCATTATTTGTTACATGAAAAGGTTATTTATATTTATATATTTAAATTACGTAATATGCTCTTACCCTTACAGTAAAGTAAGTCGCTACATTATACATATGTATGTATGTTCCATATTTATTATAACCACTAGGCCGGGGTCACTGCTGGTGGACTGATAGTCCCCGAGGGCATCATAAGTTTAGTTTTCATTGCTTTTGTACTGACATGAAATATATGCTTTACATTTTCAGTCATCAAATTGAGTAAATCACTCTAAAACTAAGGAGTATCTCCATCATGTATAGCTCTGTCCTTAGATAGATTCTTTGGTTTACTTATCAGTCATTTTGATTTCAACACTGCCCTTGAAATATTTATATATTGTGAGAATTCCAATCATTCGGCCACGAGCATCACTGAAGAGACATAAGTTGTCGAAATGCGCATCTGGTGCACAAAATTAAAAGGTATACATGTTCTTTATTTATTTAACACGTTATAGTAAAATATCACTGTATTATGCTTAACATGTTATAGTATAACATCTCTGTATTAAACATAACATTTCATTGTACAACATCTCAACATTATATTTATAAAAATAATGTAACTTTCATTTAATTCTTTTATTTATCCCAAATAATAGTACGGCTTATTTATTTATTTATTTATTTTTGTTTTTAAATATTTCTGCATCTTCATGGAGACTTGTCTCATACAAGAGTTAGATGGTTTTCTCCTTTCTGTTGTTCTGAAAGTAGAAAGTAATACAATAAAAGAACAACCCTTCTCAATTCAGCACATATTAATACATGAACGGTTACCGTTAAACAATACAAAACTTATTCCTCTACTTATTTTGTAACTACACGTATGTTCAAGTATTCATCTATTTTTAATAGTGACTATGTAACAGCATCACAGAAATCATGACTTCGCCTTTATTACTGTCATGTTAGGGAGTGTAGTTAGTCTTACATTCTGTAACCGGGTATATCACTGTCATCCATATAAACCATTAATCATTCAAGTCAATCTAAATCTGGAAAAATAGGAATCCCACTTTAAAATGTTATTTTTGACGTAAATATTTGTATTCATATTGTTTCATACATGTTATCTATCCAAATATTGTGTGTACATAAATTACGAATGATCTGATTGACTATGATATATACCGGGAAATATATGTGAAATAAATGACTTTAAAACACTACATTGATTCATATGTCTATTAAGCATAAGTCTGTATACCAAATGGTCCTATATTATGTAGTATACAAAATAGTGAAATACTCTTACCTGTTTTCTATTTGATGCATTGCGGCATACAGTATAAACCGTATCGATAATCTAGATATCTATATAACAGTCCGGTACGTTGCAGGGATATGATATATTATGAAATCTATTTTTGCTATGAGGATAATAAGTATTATGCAAGTATATAAGGCATACGTGTATATATTGAGTATTAATACCATAGAAACAACACGGGATTGTGAAAGGATGTACATTGCAAGCAGCATATGTTGATACGTGTTTTATATGACATTGAAAAAGACATGTATAATGCATAAAAGAGAAAAGTTATAATATTATTTTCAATATGATATTAACTAATTATAATCATTCTATCCTGCTATATAAATTATTTCATGATTGTTATCAAAAACAAAAATGCTCATGCATGTAATTTAATACAGCACATAGTTACACTTACATTTCTTATTGGTGTGTGACCAATGATCTTTGATAATGTTTATTGCAACAGTGTCATAAACAGCACTCGGAGACTTGTTGTATAAGGGGACACAGTTTCTTGCTGATATCTTAAAAAGAAAGAGGCGAGTTTCATATAACGCCAGGCAGTATGTGTAGTTTTAAAAAAATATTTAAAGCACTTAGTTTAAAATTATATCCAGAAATCAATAATGACCACATTTCAGCATAGTTTAACATATGCAGAAATAATAAAACAGTCAAACTTGTACAAAGGAAAAATCAAATTAAACTAAATTGGTCTTTTAATTTTCCAAGAAAACACATCAAAGAAAACAATTGGTAATAAGATAGAAGATGACAAGGATAAATAATATCTTACTTAACTATATGATAGAGACCACCCAGACCTAGCAAATTAGAGTGTTGAGATGGGCACAAGATAAAAATCAAATCTAAGAAATAAATGTTCGGTCAGTGTTAGGACCGAATCAAGACGGTTAATCCCTATTTATATCATTCATTAAATTTACCTTGAAAATAGATCAAGATGGCCTCGTTCAGATTCTTACAAATGTAAAGATGATGGATAAATATAAACCACAAGTCCAAAAATCATAAAACCAGAGGACATACAAAATCAGTGAAAATGAAAAACAAATGGAAAATAACAAATTATGTCTACTTGAAGAGCACATATGAACCCCTGTGATGGAGTGAGATCAGGTGCCCAGAGAGTGAGCATCTCCTGCTTGCTAGCAACACCCGTCACATATACCCAGTAGAAAGAGTCAAATCGTGTAAATTCCATATGTATTTATATATGGAGAAGTCGAAGTAGGTGACCTTCTAGTATAGAAGGTGTCAAATCTGTGTAAAATGATCGGAATCGGTATCAGTCCAGAATATCATTTAAAAGTCTGGATAACGAGATATCATATGGAGTAATAAGAGTCTCGTAACGACCATAGAATTTCCTCAGTGACGTTGCTAGTCTAGCGCATATATAACCCTGGTTGAGCAGCTTAACTGAAAGTCGCCTAGCCCTCAGAACAAAGTCATTGTAATTTGAACATGCTCTAGAATAACGTATTAACTGAGATATGAATACCCCGTATGTGGGCGATGATGGAATGTTGCTACTTATGAAAGGAAAGTTTGTGATAGCGAAATTGAAATCGTCACGTTTGTCATAGAGTGAGGTGTTCAATTGACCATTAATGTCGAAAGTCAAATAGATCATACCGATTATGTCGTTTATAAAATTTATTTTCCAGAAAATAGATGAGTTAACAGTTAGGAATCTCTTTTAAAAACGTCAAGTGGAGAGTTACAAACATTAAGATTTCTAATTCATCGGTAAATATAATACTCCACTTATTAATAGGAAATATGTGGAAATGTAGAATACAGATAGAAATAGAAATCGGCTTGTTTAAGGTGGAAAAATGCTATATAGTAGAAAAAATTGTTATGCTCTTAAAAATTAATGTTCGCTATGACATTTTCTACACAGTTACTTTCGTATTTTACATTAATGTCACACTTATTCCCTTTGCAGTGTGGAGCTCGTAAAAAAGTTCCCCGCGGAGGGTTTGACTTAAGTGTTATTATACCCTTTTTCCTGATGTTATGTGGCTGTGACACTTTCTACACAGTGTTTGTTCACATTTATGTATAAATACAGTGCTGAATTATATTTGGTCGTCTGTATGAGAGGGCATTCACGGCGGGTGTGGCTGGCCAAACAGGACACGCTCACTCCTTCCGGGCACCTGGTCTCACCCCTGAATTTCAGGGGTCCGTGAATGTCCACTGTGGTACATTGTTGTTAGTGCCATAATCATATGACATCAGGTACTTTTGTATTTTACTTAGTTCTTTGATAGTCCTCTGTGGTACACTGTTGCTGGTACCATCTTCATGTGACACCAGGTACTTTCTCATTTTAGTAGGTGACAATAACGTACAACATGCTGTGTAGAATAAACTAGCCATGAGTACCATGTTAGAAATATCATTATACTATAACAGAAACCACAAAAGTGATACATGGCAACAGAACATTACGACCTCAATAATTACTAAACAGTAAGATGGATGCAGTCAAAAGTGAGAAGCGCAAACATGGATCATCAAACGATGACGACAGCATCTCATATTAGGTTGTTACATCCGTTGTGTATAATTCTATACTGATATCTCTGATGTATGTCTTACACAGCAGCACATCTTACATGAAATCCTATTATTGGTTCTTCAGTTTGGAACACGTTCTAGGATAATAAGTATAATTTCGAGATCATAGCACAAACGCATTTTAAACAGACGTCAGTCGGCATCGAACCAGCGACCACTTCGATAACAACTCGGACTAACCAATGATTGACAATACAATATTAAAGTTAAAAGATTTATACTTAAAACAAAGACTGATATAAGGTAAATTGAGTATCTGATGCACAAAATCAAAACTGGGTATAATGTTCTTCGCTAAGACCATAGTTCTTGTATTGGGTCCCTCTACAACCCAACGCAGACTTTTGCTTGAGCGTTGCACTCTGACTAACAGGGAGGTAGGGACTCTATGACGGGCCTTGTCCAAACCTTTTCAGAGAAGACAAGGTCCTGATCCTCGTCCCCTCTGACTGTTAGTCGGGACTCCTATTGATCAAGGATCATGAAAAAATTATGTTGCAGAACTGCAAAAAAGTACTGTTCTTACCATAGATCTTGTATTGGGTCCCTCTACAACCCAATGCAGACTTTTGCTTGAGCGTTGCACTCTGACTAACAGGGCGGTGGGGACTCTAAGTTGTCCAAACCATTTCAGAGGAGACAAGGTCCTGATTCTCGTCCCCTCTGACTGTTAGTCGGGATCTGAGCTCGACTTACAGACGAGCAGAGCACGGTTTACTAATGTTGATGTCGCCTTACATATTTTTGATAGCAACATATTATTCTCTAAACTTTTCGTGTGTAACAAAATTTTTATGACCTCTCTTCTTCAGAAACCTGTTAATCCTTGCTCTCTATATGAAGGATTATTTATAAATTTTTAAATGTGTGTCCTTCGATTGTGCTGCTTATGCGATGAGTGGGAATGTGGGCACCCGTACACCTATTAACTACAATGGAATTACGTTTGTTAACCAATTGACCACCCTAAGTCGGTATCGTAACCGCAACACAATCCCATATAATTTTGTAATATCGTTTTTACGTGTATATTTACTATTGTCATTTTTGTGTGCATGTCCTTGGTGATTTTTGTCATACAGCCTTGTCAGATGTCTTCAGTTTTCTCTTTTACACTTACAGTAAAGCATCGTTAAATTAAAGTTTACAATTTATTGTAAAATATATCTACATTATACCTCACAATTTAAGGATTCAATGAACCATATGTCGTAGGCCATGGAATAAATAAACAAATCCGAGAAATCTAGTTATTACAGTGCAAAATGCAGTAGAGTAAACAAATGAGAATAACTGACGGATTGATCACATCTCAAAATCCATGGAATAAAAGAACAATGCCATGTACAATTTCATATTAAGACAAATACTAACCCCAATGAAATTGAGGTGAGGCCAGGCGCCCCCCCCCCTTTTTTTTGGCGAGTTAGCGTCCCCTGCTTGTATGCATGACCCATCGCAAATGTCCTACAACAACTCTTTAAGTTCAGGAAATAAATTATTATTTTTCAATCTCTTGACGTATTACATATATATATTATACAAATACACTACAATTAACAAGGCACCCTATATTTCACTTATATTCGTTTCCCGACTGGGACACGAACTCACTACCTATGATACCGAATCAACTAGCTGTCAAGCATCCGACCGTTTAACCGACCAAGCTACCTGAGCTCAGTAAAATAGAGCTTTAATGGACAATCATTAGCTAATCGTATGCATGATAACACGGCCGCGGAAAGTGAAGGGGTTTATTTACCCGACGTAAACACAGGCGGATCCTTTGAAATACGAAAATAACTGATATGACATGACTATGGCACTAACAACAATGTACCACAGTTGACATTCACGGACCCCTGAAATTCAGAGGTGAGACCAGGTGCCCGGGAGGAGTGAGCGTCTCCTGTTTGGCTAGCCACACCCGCCGTGAATGCCGTGAAAGAATATAATCACTGGAACAGAAATAAACATATAAAGCATAAATAGAAACAGTGAAACACCCGGGAGTACAATGGACCTTGGATCTCCGAAGAAATACCGGTAGAAATACAGGCAAATTAGACAAACATATAAAGCACAAATACACTACAGTTAACAAGGCACCCTATGTTTCACTTATATTCGTTCACCGACGGGGACTCGAACCCACGACCTATGGTACCGAATTACCTAGCTGTCATGCATCTGACTGTCTAACCGACCAAGCTATCCGAGCTCCGCAAAATAGAGCTTTAATAGCCAATCATTAGCTAATCGTATGCATGATAACACGGCCGCGGAAAGTGTATATATTGTATGTATATATTGTTTTGAATTTCAGTATTTCTCTAAGTGATGGTTATATATTCTCTGTTGACAATTACTTTCTTGAAATCTTTCTTTCCTAGCAAGTTTCACTACTCTTTCTGTTATAGAATCTGTACATAATCCTAAGGTAAAGAGATTTTACTAAAATATCCGTCATATCAATCAATAACCATTAAAATGTATATCAAATACTTGATACCTAAAACTCAAGACGATAACAGTATAGAGGTCGTGACGTTGTACATTATTTATCCGTATTCTGTTTTGAAGTACGTAAGTATTTATTTTTCAACGTATTCTGTTTTTGTTTACATCATGGTAAATAATTACAAAATTCAAATTTAGCCTGAAAAATAAATGTTGGGTCAGGGCCGATATTTATTTAAAATTACATTTTAAACTTCTGGAGCTAACTTACGGTTAATATATACTGATTCCTCTTTTCAAAATCTACTTTCCCCATCAGAATAATATATCCTTTTTCTCTGTCCATGTAAAACTTTCCATCTTCATTTCCATTTGTTATTTCATAGATCACGTGATTGTTGATATATTCTGTGTCAAGGTCAGTTGCATTCATTCTGTCATAAGGTTAATTTAACTCAAATTTGATCGTAAATTTATCTATATAACTAAAATATATCCTCAAATAAATTAAGCAATAAATATAATTAGTTAAATGTTTTAATGAAAGGTATGCTATTTACATTGTGCATTTTATTCCGACTTTTATGTTTGAAAATTTTACCATTTATATCTTTGATATTCATAACACAATTTGAGACTATGAAAGATACTTACGTTCCTAATATGTACCCCATTTTCTCACTTTCTTTGATACTGAATTGGTAGGGAGATCCGCGAAATATGGGGGCGTGATTATTTGTATCCTAAGAAAAAAAAGCAATTAATGTTTTAAAGAAAAGCACATTAATAATAAGGCATTCTCTGTAACGTATACTTCATATTTATTGTCACAAAAGAAAATCATTCTAATAATTAGGAGAGCCTCCCTCATGCATAGCTCTGTCCTAATAGATCAGTTTTATACTCACTTTGCTTTCCAAATATTTCCTCAGTTTTCTCCTTGGCTTTGGAGAGATATAAATTTTATATATGTTCTGACATTAATAATATACACCGTGCATCAAAGACGTCAATGTAGATTAGATTGACATTAATTATATACACCGTGTATCAATGACGTCAATGTAGATTAGATTGATATTAATCATATACACCGTGTATCAATGACGTCAATGTAGATTAGATTGATATTAATCATATACACCGTGTATCAATGACGTCATTTTAGATTAGCGCGATATTAATCATATACACATTGTATCAATGACGTCAATGTAGATTAGATTGATATTAATCATATACACCGTGTATCAATGACGTCAATGTAGATTACATTGATATTAATCATATACACCGTGTATCAATGACGTCAATGTAGATTACATTGATATTAATCATATACACCGTGTATCAATGACGTCAATGTAGATTAGATTGATATTAATCATATACACTGTGTATCAATGACGTCAATGTAGATTAGATTGATATTAATCATATACACCGTGTATCAATGACGTCAATGTAGATTAGATTGATATTAATCATATACACCGTGTATCAATGACGTCAATGTAGATTAGATTGATATTAATCATATACACCGTGTATCAATGACGTCAATGTAGATTACATTGATATTAATCATATACACCGTGTATCAATGACGTCAATGTAGATTAGATTGATATTAATCATATACACTGTGTATCAATGACGTCATTGTAGATTAGATTGATATTAATCATATACACAGTGTATCAACAACGTCAATGTAGATAGATTGCTATTAATCATATACACTGTGTATCAAAGTCGACAACGTGGATTAGATTGATATTAATCATATACACCGTGCATCAATGACGTCAATGTAGATTACATTGATATTAATCATATACACCGTGTATCAAAGACGTCAATGTAGATTAGATTGATATTAATCATATACACCGTGTATCAAAGACGTCAATGTAGATTACATTGATATTAATCATATACATAGTGTATCAATGACGTCAATGTAGATTAGATTGCTATTAATCATATACACTGTGTATCAAAGTCGACAACGTGGATTAGATTGATATTAATCATAAACACCGTGTATCAATGACGTCAATGTAGATAGATTGATATGAATCATATACACCGTGTATCAATGACGTCAATGTAGATAGATTGATATTAATCATATACACCGTGTATCAATGACGTCAATGTAGATTACATTGATATTAATCATATACACCGTGCATCAATGACGTCAATGTAGATTAAATTGATATTCATCATATACATAATGTATCAATGACGTCAATGTAGATAGATTGATATTAATCATATACACCGTGTATCAAAGACGTCAATGTCGATTACATTGATATTAATCATATACACATTGTATCAATGACGTCAATGTAGATAGATTGCTATTAATCATATACACCGTGTATCAAAGTCGACAACGTGGATTAGATTGATATTAATCATAAACACAGTGTATCAATGACGTCAATGTAGATTAGATTGATATTAATCATATACACCGTGTATCAATGACGTCAATGTAGATTAGATTGATATTAATCATAGACACTGTGTATCAATGACGTCAATGTAGATTAGATTGATATGAATCATATACACCGTGTATCAAAGACGTCAATGTAGATTAGATTGATATTAATCATATACACCGTGTATCAATGACGTCAATGTAGATTAGATTGATATTAATCATATACACCGTGTATCAATGACGTCAATGTAGATTACATTGATATTAATCATATACACCGTGCATCAATGACGTCAATGTAGATTACATTGATATTAATCATACACATAGTGTATCAATGACGTCAATGTAGATTAGATTGATATTAATCATATACACCGTGTATCAAAGACGTCAATGTAGATTAGATTGATATTAATCATATACACATTGTATCAATGACGTCAATGTAGATAGATTGCTATTAATCATATACACTGTGTATCAAAGTCGACAACGTGGATTAGATTGATATTAATCATATACACCGTGTATCAATGACGTCAACGTAGATTAGATTGATATTAATCATATACACCGTGTATCAATTACGTCAACGTAGATTAGATTGATATTAATCATATACACCGTGTATCAAAGTCGACAACGTGGATTAGATTGATATTAATCATATACACAGTGTATCAACAACGTCAATGTAGATAGATTGCTATTAATCATATACACCGTGTATCAATGACGTCAATGTAGATTAGATTGATATTAATCATATACACAGTGTATCAACAACGTCAATGTAGATAGGTTGATATTAATCATATACACCGTGTATCAATGACGTCAATGTAGATTAGATTTATATTAATCATATACACTGTGTATCAATGACGTCAATGTAGATTAGATTGATATGAATCATATACACCGTGTATCAAAGACGTCAATGTAGATTACATTGATATTAATCATATACACCGTGTATCAATGACGTCAATGTAGATTAGATTGATATGAATCATATACACCGTGTATCAAAGACGTCAAAGTAGATTAGATTGATATTAATCATATACACCGTGTATCAATGACGTCAATGTAGATTAGATTGATATGAATCATATACACCATGTATCAATGACGTCAATGTAGATTACATTGATATTAATCATATACACTGTGTATCAATGACGTCATTGTAGATTAGATTGATATTAATCATATACACAGTGTATCAACAACGTCAATGTAGATAGATTGCTATTAATCATATACACCGTGCATCAAAGTCGACAACGTGGATTAGATTGATATTAATCATATACACCGTGCATCAATGACGTCAATGTAGATTACATTGATATTAATCATATACACCGTGTATCAAAGACGTCAATGTAGATTAGATTGATATTAATCATATACACCGTGTATCAAAGACGTCAATGTAGATTACATTGATATTAATCATATACATAGTGTATCAATGACGTCAATGTAGATAGATTGCTATTAATCATATACACTGTGTATCAAAGTCGACAACGTGGATTAGATTGATATTAATCATAAACACCGTGTATCAATGACGTCAATGTAGATGAGATTGATATTAATCATATACACCGTGTATCAATGACGTCAATGTAGCTTACATTGATATTAATCATATACACCGTGTATCAAAGACGTCAATGTAGATTAGATTGATATTAGTCATATACACCGTGTATCAATGACGTCCATGTAGATTAGGTTGATATTAATCATATACACCGTGTATCAATGACGTCAATGTACACTACATTGATATTAATCATATACACCGTGTATCAATGACGTCATTGTAGATTACATTGATATTAATTATATACACCTTGTATCAATGACGTCAATGTAGATTAGATTGATATTAATCATATACACCGTGTATCAAAGACGTCAATGTAGATTAGATTGATATTAATCATATACACATTGTATCAATGACGTCAATATAAATAGATTGCTATTAATCATATACACTGTGTATCAAAGTCGACAACGTGGATTAGATTGATATTAATCATATACACCGTGTATCAATGACGTCAATGTAGATTACATTGATATTAATCATATACACCGTGTATCAATGACGTCAATGTAGATTAGATTGATATTAATCATATACACTGTGTATCAATGACGTCAATGTAGATTAGATTGATATTAATCATATACACTGTGTATCAATGACGTCATTGTAGATTACATTGATATTAATCATATACACTGTGTATCAATGACGTCAACGTAGATTAGATTGCTATTAATCATATACACCGTGCATCAATGACGTTAATGTAGATTAGACCAATATCAATCATATACACCGTGTATCAAAGACGTCAATGTAGATTAGATTGATATTAATCATATACACCGTGTATCAAAGACGTCAATGTAGATTAGATTGATATTAATCATATACACATTGTATCAATGACGTCAATGTAGATAGATTGCTATTAATCATATACACTGTGTATCAAAGTCGACAACGTGGATTAGATTGATATTAATCATATACACCGTGTATCAATGACGTCAATGTAGATTAGATTGATATTAATCATATACACAGTGTATCAACAACGTCAATGTAGATAGGTTGATATTAATCATATACAGCGTGTATCAATGACGTCAATGTAGATTAGATTTATATTAATCATATACACTGTGTATCAATGACGTCAATGTAGATTAGATTGATATGAATCATATACACCGTGTATCAAAGACGTCAATGTAGATTACATTGATATTAATCATATACACCGTGTATCAATGACGTCAATGTAGATTAGATTGATATGAATCATATACACCGTGTATCAAAGACGTCAATGTAGATTAGATTGATATTAATCATATACACCGTGTATCAATGACGTCAATGTAGATTAGATTGATATGAATCATATACACCATGTATCAATGACGTCAATGTAGATTACATTGATATTAATCATATACACTGTGTATCAATGACGTCATTGTAGATTAGATTGATATTAATCATATACACAGTGTATCAACAACGTCAATGTAGATAGATTGCTATTACTCATATACACTGTGTATCAAAGTCGACACCGTGGATTAGATTGATATTAATCATATACACCGTGCATCAATGACGTCAATGTAGATTACATTGATATTAATCATATACACCGTGTATCAAAGACGTCAATGTAGATTAGATTGATATTAATCATATACACCGTGTATCAAAGACGTCAATGTAGATTACATTGATATTAATCATATACATAGTGTATCAATGACGTCAATGTAGATAGATTGCTATTAATCATATACACTGTGTATCAAAGTCGACAACGTGGATTAGATTGATATTAATCATAAACACCGTGTATCAATGACGTCAATGTAGATAGATTGATATTAATCATATACACTGTGTATCAATGACGTCAATGTAGATTAGATTGATATTAATCATATACACCGTGTATCAAAGACGTCAATGTAGATTACATTGATATTAATCATATACACCGTGTATCAATGACGTCAATGTAGATTAGATTGATATTAATCATATACACCGTGTATCAATGACGTCAATGTAGATTACATTGATATTAATCATATACACCGTGTATCAATGACGTCAATGTAGATTACATTGATATTAATCAAATACATAGTGTATCAATGACGTCAATGTAGATTAGATTGATATTAATCATATACACCGTGTATCAAAGACGTCAATGTAGATTAGATTGATATTAATCATATACACATTGTATCAATGACGTCAATGTAAATAGATTGCTATTAATCATATACACTGTGTATCAAAGTCGACAATGTAGATTACATTGATATTAATCATATACACCGTGTATCAATGACGTCAACGTAGATTAGATTGATATTAATCATATACACTGTGTTTCAATGACGTCAATGTAGATTAGATTTATATTAATCATATACACTGTGTATCAATGACGTCATTGTAGATTAGATTGATATTAATCATATACACAGTGTATCAACAACGTCAATGTAGATAGATTGCTATTAATCATATACACCGTGCATCAATGACGTTAATGTAGATTAGACCAATATCAATCATATACACCGTGTATCAAAGACGTCAATGTAGATTAGATTGATATTAATCATATACACCGTGTATCAAAGACGTCAATGTAGATTAGATTGATATTAATCATATACACATTGTATCAATGACGTCAATGTAGATAGATTGCTATTAATCATATACACTGTGTATCAAAGTCGACAACGTGGATTAGATTGATATTAATCATATACACCGTGTATCAATGACGTCAATGTAGATTAGATTGATATTAATCATATACACCGTGTATCAATGACGTCAATGTAGATTACATTGATATTAATCATATACACCGTGTATCAAAGACGTCAATGTAGATTAGATTGATATTAATCATATACACCGTGTATCAACAACGTCAATGTAGATAGATTGCTATTAATCATATACACCGTGCATCAATGACGTCAATGTAGATTAGACCAATATAAATCATATACACCGTGTATCAATGACGTTAATGTAGATTACATTGATATTAATCATATACACCGTGTATCAAAGACGTCAATGTAGATTAGATTGATATTAATCATATACACCGTGTATCAACAACGTCAATGTAGATAGATTGCTATTAATCATATACACCGTGCATCAATGACGTTAATGTAGATTAGACCAATATCAATCATATACACCGTGTATCAAAGACGTCAATGTAGATTAGATTGATATTAATCATATACACTGTGTTTCAATGACGTCAATGTAGATTAGATTTATATTAATCATATACACTGTGTATCAATGACGTCATTGTAGATTAGATTGATATTAATCATATACACAGTGTATCAACAACGTCAATGTAGATAGATTGCTATTAATCATATACACCGTGCATCAATGACGTTAATGTAGATTAGACCAATATCAATCATATACACCGTGTATCAAAGACGTCAATGTAGATTAGATTGATATTAATCATATACACCGTGTATCAATGACGTCAATGTAGATTACATTGATATTAATCATATACACAGTGTATCAACAACGTCAATGTAGATAGATTGCTATTAATCATATACACTGTGTATCAAAGTCGACAACGTGGATTAGATTGATATTAATCATATACACCGTGTATCAATGACGTCAATGTAGATTAGATTGATATTAATCATATACACCGTGTATCAATGACGTCAATGTAGATTACATTGATATTAATCATATACACCGTGTATCAAAGACGTCAATGTAGATTAGATTGATATTAATCATATACACCGTGTATCAACAACGTCAATGTAGATAGATTGCTATTAATCATATACACCGTGCATCAATGACGTTAATGTAGATTAGACCAATATCAATCATATACACCGTGTATCAATGACGTTAATGTAGATTACATTGATATTAATCATATACACCGTGTATCAAAGACGTCAATGTAGATTAGATTGATATTAATCATATACACCGTGTATCAACAACGTCAATGTAGATAGATTGCTATTAATCATATACACCGTGCATCAATGACGTTAATGTAGATTAGACCAATATCAATCATATACACCGTGTATCAAAGACGTCAATGTAGATTAGATTGATTTTAATCATATACACCGTGTATCAAAGACGTCAATGTAGATTAGATTTATATTAATCATATACACTGTGTATCAATGACGTCATTGTAGATTAGATTGATATTAATCATATACACAGTGTATCAACAACGTCAATGTAGATAGATTGCTATTACTCATATACACTGTGTATCAAAGTCGACAACGTGGATTAGATTGATATTAATCATATACACCGTGCATCAATGACGTCCATGTAGATTACATTGATATTAATCATATACACCGTGTATCAAAGACGTCAATGTAGATTAGATTGATATTAATCATATACACCGTGTATCAAAGACGTCAATGTAGATTACATTGATATTAATCATATACATAGTGTATCAATGACGTCAATGTAGATAGATTGCTATTAATCATATACACTGTGTATCAAAGTCGACAACGTGGATTAGATTGATATTAATCATAAACACCGTGTATCAATGACGTCAATGTAGATAGATTGATATTAATCATATACACTGTGTATCAATGACGTCAATGTAGATTAGATTGATATTAATCATATACACCGTGTATCAATGACGTCAATGTAGATTACATTGATATTAATCATATACACCGTGTATCAATGACGTCAATGTAGATTAGATTGATATTAATCATATACACCGTGTATCAATGACGTCAATGTAGATTACATTGATATTAATCATATACACCGTGTATCAATGACGTCAATGTAGATTACATTGATATTAATCATATACCTAGTGTATCAATGACGTCAATGTAGATTAGATTGATATTAATCATATACACCGTGTATCAAAGACGTCAATGTAGATTAGATTGATATTAATCATATACACATTGTATCAATGACGTCAATGTAGATAGATTGCTATTAATCATATACACTGTGTATCAAAGTCGACAACGTGGATTAGATTGATATTAATCATATACACCGTGTATCAATGACGTCAATGTACATTAGATTTATATTAATCATATACACTGTGTATCAATGACGTCAATGTAGATTAGATTGATATTAATCATATACACCGTCTATCAAAGACGTCAATGTAGATTACATTGATATTAATCATATACACCGTGTATCAATGACGTCAATGTAGATTAGATTGATATTAATCATATACACCGTGTATCAAAGACGTCAATGTAGATTACATTGATATTAATCATATACACCGTGTATCAAAGACGTCAATGTAGATTACATTGATATTAATCATATACACCGTGCATCAATGACGTTAATGTAGATTAGACCAATATCAATCATATACACCGTGTATCAAAGACGTCAATGTAGATTAGATTGATATTAATCATATACACCGTGTATCAAAGACGTCAATGTAGATTAGATTGATATTAATCATATACACATTGTATCAATGACGTCAATGTAGATAGATTGCTATTAATCATATACACCGTGTATCAAAGTCGACAACGTGGATTAGATTGATATTAATCATATACACCGTGTATCAATGACGTCAACGTAGATTAGATTGATATTAATCATATACACCGTGTATCAATGACGTCAACGTAGATTAGATTGATATTAATCATATACACTGTGTATCAATGACGTCAATGTAGATTAGATTGATATGAATCATATACACCGTGTATCAAAGACGTCAATGTAGATTACATTGATATTAATCATATACACCGTGTATCAATGATGTCAATGTAGATTAGATTGATATGAATCATATACACCGTGTATCAAAGACGTCAATGTAGATTACATTGATATTAATCATATACACCGTGTATCAAAGACGTCAATGTAGATTACATTGATATTAATCATATACACCGTGCATCAATTACGTTAATGTAGATTAGACCAATATCAATCATATACACCGTGTATCAAAGACGTCAATGTAGATTAGATTGATATTAATTATATACACCGTGTATCAAAGACGTCAATGTAGATTAGATTGATATTAATCATATACACCGTGTATCAATGACGTCAAGGTACAGTACAATGATATTAATCATAAACGCAGTGTATCAATGACGTCAGTTTAATTTAGATTGATATTTGTACCTTCTATTTGGCACAAGTGATATAGTAGGTAACCTCACTTATGATAATCTTGTAGTCATTATCATTCACATTCCTGTTTGGCTCATAAATGTGATGAAGTTAGGTTGTTTGGTTGTGGATCATCAAACAATGAAAGTCATGATTGCAAACAATTTCCATACAAAGGATATTTTAAGTGAAATTAACCATATCTCATAGTCCATGGAATAAAATAACAATATTGTGTGTAGTGTCATATTCAAACTAATGT
Organism: Pteria penguin; assembly: GCA_035048485.1. NCBI lineage: Eukaryota > Metazoa > Mollusca > Bivalvia > Pterioida > Pteriidae > Pteria > Pteria penguin. Next base: position 5,701,806 of record CM068580.1, read on the forward strand.
GAACCCAAATAAAATCGAGGTGAGACTATGTGCCCGGAAGAAGTAAGGTTCCCCATCTAATACCCGTCGCAAATGTCCCGCAACAACTTTTCAAGTCTAGAAAGAAAAAAGAGGACTTACTGGCTCAGTTATGTGGCAGAGGTCACCATGGAGCTATACAATACATGAATATAAATCATATACTAGAACATATAACACATTACAAAAATATTTGATTGTAGTGCAATTACGATACCGAGTTTAGACGGTGATTTAATTTGACAAAAGCCAAACAAACAGAGTGGTTAACCGGTTTACGGTCCCACCTTCCCACTCACCGTAACAGCAGAACAATCAAAGGACGTGCATTTAAAAATTTATAAATATTCCTCCATGTAAAGAACAAGGGTCAACAGGTATCGCATATTGAGAGGTCATAAAAAGATAAACACGTAAGGTATTGTGAAACACATAATGGTAAAAAATATATACGACATCAACATTATAAACCGTGCTCTGCCAGTCTGAAAGCGAGCTAAGACCCTAGATCTGTAGGAGTCCCGACTAACAGTCAGAGGGGACGAGGTTCAGGACCATGTCTCTTCTGAAAGAGGTTTGGACAAGGCCCATCATATAGTCCCCACCGCCCTGTTAGTCAGCGTGCAACGTTCAAGTAAAAGTCTGCATAAGGCTGTAGAGGGGCCAAATACAAGACCTATAGTCTTTTTGATGATCTCAATATTATATTGTCTATTTAGAAGACGTTTGACTATTTTATTACACGATAAAATAACGTTATCGGTGCCTTTTACTTTCCTTAGTTTATATACGAGATCACTGTAAAAATTAGGATGGGAAATGTCATTGGATACATAATGTTGAAAAGAAATATTTCCGAATTTAGGCAGAAGTTCTGAATAAGATCTGAAGAATTTGCCGAATGTTTTTCTTAGCTTTTGATATCTGTAACCCTGAGTTAAAAGTTTAGTAGTAATTTGTAAATTTCGTTTTTGAAAGTCCAAAATATCGGTGCAGCCTCTGACAAATCGAACTAATGGAGATATATAGATACCATATGATGGGAGTTGAGGGACATCGCCATCCAAGTAAGGAAAATTTACAATAGGAAATCCAAAATCCTCACGTGTATCATAAATATTAATATTTATTAGGTGGTTGATAATTTTGATGTTTAAATCTAAGAAAGATGTAGATTTATCTCAAGTATTAGCTTTATTCAATGTGAGCTCTGGTGGATATATTTCTGATATAAATTGTTCGAATTCAGGGTTGTCGATAACCAAAATGTCATCCAGATATCTGCAAGTATTATTAAATTTGTCAATGAGGTCAAAACGTTTTGATTTTTGAATAGAAACCATAAAATCCCTCTCATAACAATAAAGAAATAAATCTGCTATCAGAGGCGCGCAGTTAGTACCCATAGTAATCCCAACTATTTGTTGATATATCTTGCCATCAAATTGCACAAAAATATTATTCATGAGAAAATCTAGTGCTTTACATAATTCCTTGCAAGTCCAGTATTTATATGAAGTATATTGTTTGTTGGAAAACAATCCGGAGTTATTGGAAGTACAGATGTAGGTTTTAGATTCTCTGTGAAAACACCATTGTATAAGAGACAGCAACTTGCTTTTAATCAAATCATGAGGCAGAGATGTATAAAGTGTAGAAAAATCAAATGTAGAAATTTGAGTCGCTTTGAAATTTAGCGAAAGAAGTTTGTCTATAACTTCATGAGAATTTTTAATCGACCAAAAGTAATTGATGTTACTATTATGAAATGCGACATCACAATATTTGATAATATGATCTTTTATAGCAGTTAGAGCAGACGTAATATGCTTCGATAGTACCGTAGTAGAGCAGTGGCTAGAATTAGATATGAAACGTGATTTATATGGACTTTTATGTAGTTTTGGGAGCCAATATATGGTTGGTAGATCAGATTTATCAGTTTTAATTTTGAAGTCGGACATGGTCATGAGGTGATCGTGCAAGGTGCTGTCTCTTGGGGTAGGTCTTTCCACATATGTATGAGTGGAGTTTAATTCGTTATTAAGTACTTCAATATAATATAGTTTTCAAACAACTATTATGTTATTACCTACTTTATCAGCAGGAACAAAGACATATTTAGCATGTAAGTCAGCTATCTTCTTTTTAATAGAATTTGCCGTCAATGTATTAGGCTGTTGAAATAAATGCGGATTTTCCGTAAAGTTCTTAATACGGATATCGACAATTCTTAAAATCTAATACATAAACATACACATATGAACACATGAAGGAGGCAAGTACACGAAATCATTTTTTTTTCTATTCACGGTGTTTAATTGAAATTCCAGCGTCGAAACTGCACGTGAACAAATATCTGTATATATACATATTATGGCAAAGCAAGTATAGTCAACAATTTAACTTGGTTAGTTTGTATGGTTAGGTCCCATTATATCGGTTTTAACATTCTTGAAAGAGAGAACTGAAATTGCAATAGATCCCTAAATCGACTATAGAACTTCCTCAGTGACAATTTCAAACTGTAGGAGAATTGGTGTTTTTCTTTTTACAAAATATTACAAATCGTATAATCATTGAAGACAATATTTTATCCAAAGGCAAGAAATATAACCTCTTTCAAAAAATAGTTAAATTGTATCCACCAGTAGTTAGGAGTTTCTCGGCCCTTCTCCTACTTTTGATATCGGCGGTTTGTGAGAGAGAGCCATGAAAGATCATCAAAAGTTGAAATTTGAGCGATACCAGCCGGTATAGGGATGTGCAAGCCTTTGGTGACAAATTTACGCTTGCCCAGCGAACTTGCCACATAAAATCCAATAAATGACCATTTAACTAACTGGATCATAGCAATATCTTTTCCAAATAAGATTTTTAACTTTTCCTAGCTGCCGTGTTATCCGAAAATACAAGATTCTCTGTTCCGTCATTTGTGTATAGAGTATGACGTTAGATCTCGCCGAACGCGACTATGCATTCGTGACGAGATTGCATCATGGTTCTCCTTATAGTTGCTTAAGTGTCACGAATGCAAAGTCACGATTTGCGAGATCTGACGTCATACTGTGTACACAATTGGGGAAGTCATGATAGTGTCGTGTTTCAGATAAAACGGCTGCGAGCAGAAGTTATAAATCTTATATGGAAAAAATACTGCTATGATAGAGTAAGTTAAATGTCCCTTTGTTGGATTCTATTTTGCAAATTCGCTGTACAAACTTTTATTTGTTGCCAAAGGCTTATACATCGCGATACCGGGTGGTATCTCTAAAACTTTTGATGAACAAAGTCTTTCTGTCCCTCTCCCACAAACTGCTGATATAAAATGTGAGAGATAGGCAGGTAAACTCAAATTATATGCAAACACTTCTTTAATTGCATAGGTCTTTACACTACTAGTTTCTATAGCGAAGTATATAGTCTCTCCCAGTCTCTGGTATCCTGGTGGAGAATTTCCATTCATCACTACAGAAAGGATGTGTGAGGAAGTTGCTGTTTTGGCGTCCTGTCTGAATAATAGCATTTAATTCGTTTTTGACTTACTTTGAACTATGTTATTTTGATGCGAAAAAGCATTTCATTAATATTTTCGATATATTTTGTATATTGATTTTTCACATATTTAACTTTGTCTTCATTACTTCTAGATTAAATGTGAGAAACCTTGGTAGGTATTAAGCAATGATGTTCCTCATGGACAATGTTACATGTTTTAAAAGTTTTAAAGAAACTAAAGACTGATATACAATCATTGTTTAATATCATTGTGCAATGTTTTCTATGTCTAAGGTGAACAATATAGGCCCGTTAGGTACTCTTTTTACCATTGTTATCATGCATGTTAATTTAATTTAAGTAAAGATATTTTTGTTGGTTTTACTTTTATTCTTATTTTAAGTTATGTTTGTGTTTATTTTACATTTGAATAAATGTGTTAGATCATTTGACGAATGTTCTGTTGCACTGATTTGAATGAAACTTAAAAGGAATGAGAAACTGTCAACAAATATGGCTAGCATAAATTCTGAAATGCACACAATTTTCTTTAAACATCAACTTTGCATATGTGCTCAGGTGAGAGATGAGACAAATTCAATTAAGACCCCTTTTGGCTACTCTTTTTAACGTTAAAATATTGGTGTGCCTGGCATATAAGTGAGGGGCGGACAATACGAGGGTAGCTAGAAGGGATTGGAAATTCTGCGGCAATGGGACGCGAATGACACTATTCCAAACAAGAAACTGAAGAGAAAATCTCTCAGAAAGCAGATGGTAGAGCCCTTGTCCCCTTAGTCCCGCAGATTCTTCACAAACTTGTTCATTTCTTGATAAAAGCATTGAACTTTTATATTTGACTCTATGATCCATATTAAGTAAATAAAGGCAATGATGCCACGCTCATAAGTCCTTATAACAAAATGAATCGATTGCAAATATCGATAAATTTGATACTATATCATCGGTTTTTCCTTATAATCATCGCAACTCGGTGTTTCCGGTTTCCGGTTGACGTAAAACGACTTCGAAAAGACACGTCAAGGAAAATGACAATAATACTGATATCTGAAGGTATATACATCGAGTTTAACACCATATACAAATTTAATGAATAAAAATATTCAACTATAAGAAGCGGAGATAAGCAATATAGTGATACAAAATATAAAAGTACACTTATGTTACGATTGGTGGCGGATCCGAGAATTCAGTAACCCAGTTTTTCGAACATTTCTGTGTCATTTTGTAAAGTTTGGGTGAAAATTGGACAGAGACTCCAGCTCCCCTTAACTGCAACTGGTGTATCGAATAATGAATTACCGAGTTTTAAATCATATTGCCAATTTCATGTTCCTATTCAAGGAAACTTGTATTCTTCTTCTTTTTTCTCTTTAACAGATATTTCCTTAAAATTTTGCAAATAAATGACAATCACAATGTAAAGATGATGGATAAATCCAAACCATAATTCTGAAAATTATGAAACTAGAGGACATAAAATCAGTGAAAATGAAAACCAAGTGGGAAATAACAAAATGTGTCTACTTGAAGAGCATATGTGAACCCCCTTGATAGAGTGAGATCAGGTGCCGTGGAGGGTTAGCATCTCCGGCTTGCTAGCAACACCCGTCACATATACCCAGTAGAAAGGGTCAAATCGTGTAAATTCCATATATATTTATATATGGAGAAGTCAAAGTAGGTAACCTTCAAGTACAGAAGGTGTCAAGTCTGAGTAAAATGATCGGAATCGCTCTCAGTCCAGCATATCATTTAAAAGTCTGCATAACGAGATATCATAATAAGAGTTTCGTAACGACCATAGAATTTCCTAAGTGACGTTGCTAGTCTAGCACATATATAACCCTGGTTGAGTAGCTTATCTAAAAGTCGCCTTGCCCTCAGAACAAAATCATTGTAATTTGAATATGCTCTGGAATAACGTATTAACTGAGATATGAATACGGTGTAGATGGGCAATGATGGAATGTTGCTACTTATGAAAGGAAAGTTTGTGATAGCGAATTAAAATCGTCACGTTTGTCATAGAGTGAGGTATTCAACTGACCATTAATGTCGAAAGGAAACATAATATCTAAATACGAAGTAGAGTTACTACTTTCTGTGGTTTCTTTGACCTCCAGTTCACTTGCTTGGTTTGTTGGTTGATTGGTGTTTTACCTCGCTTTCAACAATATTTCAGATATATGGAAGCAGGAGGTTACCGACCTCTTAAACATAGTGGTGCAACCCAGGAATCGAACCCGGATCGTCGGCGTCGCAAGCAAAGCTTAATCACTACACCACGCCTATACCCATAGTTCACTTGGATAAATGATGTTAAGGTTATCGGCGATTTAAGCATTATAATTGAAAGCAAGTCATCTATATATCTGTAAGTGAAATTGAAGCCAAGAGCCTATTGTTTCTTTCCTTGCGAAAGCAAAGACTGAATAAATTCAGCTTCGTACGAGAAAAGGAATATGTCAGACGGAAGCGGGGCGTAGTTAGTGCCCAATGGAATGCCGACAATTTGTTGAAAAAGCTTTCCTCCAAACACCACAAAAATGTTATCGATACGAAAGTTCAACATCTGGATGACATCAGTTTCTGTGTATTTATTTTTAGAATCAGTGAGTTTTATAATGGCGTATAACTATATATTTGAATTTGCGGCTTCCGTTTTCACTAGTAAATGCATTTAGAATAATTTCCGATAATCTGTCTTTTAATTTCTGATGAGGGATCGTTGTGTAAAGAGTCGAAAAGTCATATGACTTGATGGAGTAAATTTTATTAAAACGTTTTGATTTTAGATGTTGTAGCAACTCTTTTGAATTATTAAGGATACATCGGTTTGTCGATTAACAACCCTGTATGTAAGGATCACATCAACATCATACATCCAAAGGAACTCGACATAAAAGATACGACTGAGAGTATGAGTGCTTCATACCTGGATATACTCCTACCATTATTGGCGATGGTTCATCAGTAACCTCTCTCTATGTTAATGTGACAATTTCAATTTCATTATTACAAACTTCCTTTTTCTGAGTTCATTTCACAACTTGTACGCTATGTCAGGGCATGCTCTAAGTACAAAAAGTTCGTCCAGAGAGCGAGGCTTCTTGCCACGAAACTACTCTTACAAGGATATATTGAGGAAGATTTGAAATTGTCACTGAGGAAGTCCTATGGTCGATATAGGCATCTAGTACAATTTCAGATTCCTTTTTCAAGAATGTTAACCAATAGTTTGGGACCTGACCATACAAACTAACCATTTTATTTTTTTACTATACTTGACTTGACATAATACGTATTTATACAGCCATTTGTTCACGTGCATGTCCGATGCCGGAATTTCAGTTAAACAACATTTCATGCATTAAAAAGGAAAATTTGACTTCGTGTTTTTGTCTCTTTCATGTGTTCATACGTGAATATTTATGTATTTACTTCCTAGACTTGAAAAGTTGCTGCAGGATTTTTGCGACGGGTGTTGGATGCAACCAGGGGATGCTTACTCCTCCAGGGCACCTGGTCTCACCTCAATTAAATTGGGGTTGGCATTTCTCTGAATACGACACTTCACGATATTGTTGTTTTATTCCATGGAATATGAGACATGGTTTACCCTTCTGTACTTCTTTGTTTTTACTCTAAATAAATACGTCCGTAGTTCTGGGTATGTAAATCATCTGTATTTCTTCTTTAACCTTCATTATAGCATAAATAACGTTGGTAGCATAGGGTTTATTGTCTTATGTTTCTTTAACGGCTATGACACTAACCAACGGTTACTTAGAGATGAATTATGGTGGGTTATTTAGGCTTAGTTTATGATTAGAAGGTGAGGCACCTGATGGTATGCACTAAAATATGATTGTGATTCATTCTAAATAGAAAAGACGTCCGTAAATGTGGGTATTTGAATAATATGTTTTCCTTCTTTAACCTTCATTATAGCATAAATAACGTTGATAACATGGGGTGTATTGCCTTATACCTCTTTAACGGCCATGATTAAGCAATGTTTACTTAGAGAAAATTCATGGTGGGTTATTTATACTTAGTTTATTGAAATAATTAAGAGGGAAGTAACTCCTATTTTACGACGAATATTCCCTGATTTAAGTACAAAGTATACCTGTATTTCTACTTCAACCAACATTGTATCGTTATCGCCGTTTATAACATAAGGTTTGCTGTTGTATGCTTCTATAACCACTGCGACTGAACAATCGTCACTGCTGGAGATGTTTAATTGTTTGGTGATATAGAGAGCGCCTGTAATATTATTTATCCTGAATGCATTATGTCTGTCTTCTTTTATTGCATAAAGGATAATTCCATTTACATCTCTATCTGTTGCCTAGAAATATGTAAGAGAGATAGTAAATTGTAAAAGGTATCTGAGAGTAAACAAAAACAGATGATGAATCAAAAATGTTACCTTAAATAATCAGCAGTAAGTACAAATGAAAAGTCACAAACATTTCCTCCTACTCATTTACTTCAGTGAGGTGATTTGTCTGCCCTTAAAAAAACATGTCTCCATAAGGTATATAAAGATTACTACAGCTTGACTGACCATACATCACCATAGTCTTTCGATTATTCAGTCAAAAAGATGATTTGAATGAGCCCTTTTACTCTGCCGGAGACTACATGTATTTAACAAACACTAAGAAAACACATCTCATTAAGAAGTCCTAGAATTAAATACATTTCCATAAACCTCATGGTCACTACAGCGATTTTGTACTAATATAAGAGAGGATGCATGTTTATAATCTAGATAGGAATCATGTAGATATAAAACATTCACTTGTTATGTTGAACATGGTCAAAGCATAGTAATTCCATTTCCCATAGGGTCCCATGTTAAATTACCGAACTTCCAGCAATATTTACACAACATCCTACATTTTAGCTATATATAATCCACATATCAAAATGTTTGTCAGACCCTCCTCTATCAGAATTTTAGCAGTTTACCATAGGTTATCCACCTTAATTTCGAGAAAATCATGCTGGAAGGGGGATACCCCCCAAAATTGGCCAAAATTCAAATGTAAACAACCACCCCTTTTTAGGTCATTAAATCTTTACATTAGCGATAAATGAGATAAAAATTCATGATTTTACAGCAGAATCAATCTTTATTTATACATAAATCAAATAATTTCATCCAATCACAGCTCCTGATACATTGAAATAGTAGTCCCTCTCTCCCTACACCACATCAGCCAATCACGGCTCTCGTTAATTACCTTTCTTTGACCTATAGAGGCATTTAACTACTTTATCAAACTAGGAAAGCCGCTATCAAACAAAAGTGTGTTGATGTTTGAATAAAATGACACAAATTTCATGAAAATCCATGCAGTAATTCATAAGAAATGTCACTTTAAAGATGCCTACCCCCATCTGGAGTGTATTGAAAATGGGCACAAATTTGGATTAGGGGTCATGTCTAAGGGGCCTGTAAATTGATAACACTTTATGACTTTTACCTGGTTTAGCCTTTCAGTTTTGTTCATTATACATTGAATAAACATGTTCTAATAAAATTTTAATCAATTTGTGAGTCATATTGATTTTTGAATAATACTCTTGAAAGCTAAATATGCCATTTTCTGTACAAAAATACAGACATTCCATGATGTTATTATTTCATGTAGAACTTTGGAGGTAAATGATGTTATACACATTTCGGTTTAATTCGGTGTGTTTTTGACTTGTACGGGGAAGATCATATGATTATTTTTATCGAAAATCCCCAAAAATTTACATCGAATTGCGTACTTTTACAAATTCAAGTTTCACAGTCCACAATGTAAAAAGTGCACAAAATTCGAAAAAAATTGGGGTAAAATTCTGTAAATACTGTTTCAAATGTCTCAAATATCCAACACAATGGAATCAAATCAGTCATCCATGCAAAATACACAAAATTAATTTGTTAAAATTTGGCAAATTTAAACCCCCCCCCCCCTTTTTTTTCCAGAAATTTCAATATTGAAAATTCTGGGCACTTTGAATCAAAATTTGGGGCCAATTTGATATGATTTTAGGTTAAATGGACTGCATGAACAAGAAAATGAGGTCAAACTGCATTTTTGAGAAATTTAGTATTTGGCCTATAGGTCAAAGCATAGTAATTCCATTTCCCATAGGGTCCCATGTTAAATTACCGAACTTCCAGCAAGATTTACACAACATCCTACATTTTAGCTATATATAATCCACATATCAAAATGTTTGTCAGACCCTCCTCTATCAGAATTTTAACAGTTTACCATAGGTTATCTACCTTAATTTCGAGAAAATCATGCTGGAAGGGGGATACTCCCCAAAATTGGCCAAAATTCAAATGTAAACAACCACCCCTTTTTAGGTCATTAAATCTTTACATTAGCGAAATGAGATAAAAATTCATGATTTTACAGCAGAATCAATCTTTATTTATACATAGATCAAATAATTTCATCCAATCACAGCTCCTGATACATTGAAATAGTAGTCCCTCTCTCCCTACACCACATCAGCCAATCACGGCTCTCGTTAATTACCTTTCTTTGACCATGTGATTAGAAAAAAAGGGGGGTGGTTTAAATTTGCCAAATTTTAACAAATTAATTTTGTGTATTTTGCATGGATGACTGATTTGATTCCATTGTGTTGGATATTTGAGACATTTGAAACAGTATTTACAGAATTTTACCCCAATTGTTTTGGATTTTGTGCACTTTTTACATTGTGGACTGTGAGACTTGAATTTGTAAAAGTACGCAATTCGATGTAAATTTTTGGGGATTTTCGATAAGAATTATCGTATGATCTTCCCCGTACAAGTAAAAAACACACCGAATTAAGCCGAAATGTGTATAACATCATTTACCTCCAAAGTTCTACATGAAATAATAACATCATGGAATGTCTGTATTTTTGTACAGAAAATGGCATATTTAGCTTTCAAGAGTATTATTCAAAAATCAATATGACTCACAAATTGATTAAAATTTTATTAGAACATGTTTATTCAATGTATAATGAACAAAACTGAAAGGCTAAACCAGGTAAAAGTCATAAAGTGTTATCAATTTACAGGCCCCTTGGACATGACCCCTAATCCAAATTTGTGCCCATTTTCAATACACTCCAGATGGGGGTAGGCATCTTTAAAGTGGCATTTCTTATGAATTACTGCATGGATTTTCATGAAATTTGTGTCATTTTATTTAGAAATCAACACACTTTTGTTTGATAGCGGCTTTCCTAGTTTGATAAAGTAGTTAAATGCCTCTATAGGTCAAAGAAAGGTAATTAACGAGAGCCGTGATTGGCTGATGTGGTGCAGGGAGAGAGGGACTACTATTTCAATGTATCAGGAGCTGTGATTGGATGAAATTATTTGATCTATGTATAAATAAAGATTGATTCTGCTGTAAAATCATGAATTTTTATCTCATTTCGCTAATGTAAAGATTTAATGACCTAAAAAGGGGTGGTTGTTTACATTTGAATTTTGGCCAATTTTTGGGGGTATCCCCCTTCCAGCATGATTTTCTCGAAATTAAGGTGGATAACCTATGGTAAACTGTTAAAATTCTGAAAGAGGAGGGTCTGACAAACATTTTGATATGTAGATTGTATATAGCTAAAATGTAGGATATTGTGTAAATCTTGCTGGAAGTTCGGTAATTTAACATGGGACCCTATGGGAAATGGAATTACTATGCATTGACCACATTATAGTGGGAACCGGAAACAACGGAACTGATTGTAAGACGGGCAAAGTAACAATCTTGGGTAAACCCGTAATCTAAACATAGCTGACCAAGGAGCGCAACAATGAAAATGCGTTTCACTGAAAATCAATAGCATAAACTCACAAGAAAAATTTATCGAAAGTTATGTGGCTTTCACACTATAACGAATTAATTCTATGCATGCCTGCTTGCGGCGATATTTTGGCACTCGCTGTCATACGCTGTGGCACGTTGGCATTACGTCGGGAGAACGTCACGCGAGCGATTCGAGTTCGTCGTCATATGCACTCGTACGTCGTTATTCGTTCCGTACGCCGATTAAGGGCCAGTGAGCAAGCGAACACGTTATGCGTGCGCTACGCGAACGATCCGCGCGTCTCCCGTACCTTAGAGTTACGACCACAGCGCAGTCCCGTTTGTCGACGTAACTCACAACGTGCTTTCAGCGAATTGGTAACGAGTTCTGAACGTTCTTTTAACGTACGTTTTGTATGCTGGCGACGAACGTTTACCGAATAAAACTTGATTGAGCGTTTGGTGCGATCCGTCAACATTTCACAGGCGTTTCCAGTGCACTCTCTCACCGTATGCTATACGTATGAGTAACATGCGCTTAGTGTACGCTTACCGCGCTGTCCACGAAGAGATTGTATACTAGCTGAGAGTCTTTAGTCTGAAATATCGGTAATCATATTAAAGTTCTATGAGTAGCTGTGAAAATAGTCATGAAAAGCACCGAAAGATTTTATATACTTATAATTACAGTTGGGTGCAGTCCTAACCTTACATTCAAGTGCACTTGACAAGTGCACTTCAAGTTTAGTTTTTCATCTCGAAAACCAGTCATAAAGTTTAGCCAAGTGCACTTGATATCAAGTTTACTTTAAAGTAATTCCATCTTCAAGTTTACTATCACGTGACACCAAGTTTACTTTTCACATTTATTTATTACAGTTATCCAGTTTTGTATAACACATTAGAAATAATTGTCTTATTATGTACAATTGCATATTTTATATTAAAAAAATGTTTTAATAGAGAAATATAGTAAATGTACATGTATATAGAAAGTATACTAAACTTGAAGTGCACTTGGAGTAAACTTGGAACCAAGTTTAGTACTAAACTTGAAACCAAGTTTACTACTACTCTTGATTCCAAGTTTATTCTGTTGTCGCCAAGTAAACTTGAAAAGCAGTCATAAAGTTAACTTGAAGTGCTCTTTATGTAAGGTTAGGACTGCACCTAACTGTACTTAGCAGTTCCTGAACATGATTTTATTATGAACGCAATTGTCTTGCATGTGAATATACATATCTGAAACTTTGAAATTATGGGAATGCATATCTATTGTGTAATATATAAATAAGCCATGTCATGTGTTTCAATTTGCACGACATACGCAGAGCGTACGCAAATCATGCGTAGACCTACGCACAATCCGATGCTCGTTCGATGAGGATATGTTGATTTTCGTTGTGCATACGCATTAATACTATGAAGATGTTGCGGTTCGTTAGTTCCACCCAACTGAATCTATAAGTCGGGAAAGCTGTGCATACGCGGACTTATTAAAGTTTTTGCTATTCGGTACGCTTATGTTGCGTTTATTCGTTGTAACGTGGACGTGAAGTAGGAATTCGCAGTTGATCCTGCAGATACCTGATTTACGGTTACCAATAACGTCTACGATTTTCAGTGAATCGGGCCAGGGCTACTAGGCCGATTGTTTTTAAAGATCAGCTGATTCGGGAGTTCATGCAACTTCACTTAAACAAAGCTTGCTCTAGTGCTAGTGTCAGATAAAGGGGCTAACTGGATTGACTGGAAGCTAAGTTTTTAAAAGTGCTTTGGATAAGATCTGGGGACCGTTTTCGGGTACATTGTTAAGATCGTATTGCTGTAAATCATGCGTCACTATCAAGCTAGATATTACGAAGGCATTCATGTCTAAAACCAAAAACGCTCATCGCGGAACCAATGTTCGCTGCTAAGAAGTTGAATGCGCAATAGGGTACACCGAGTTAGTGTTTTAATGCGCCATTTTCAATCTGAATGGGACAAGTCGCAGGGCCCGTGACCTTTCCGATCTCTGCGGTATCTCAATACACATAAATGATTTTAAAATAACGTGGAAAAATCATTCATGCTATTTAGCTCCACAAACCCCACCAATTTAATGCCTGTCTTTGAGTTTGATACAGTGTATTCAGAAACTCAAAGTATGGCGGTTGTTAAATTTGGCTGAACATAAAAAATACAAAATTTTATCATGTCCCTCATTCATTTATTTCGCTCTTTTTTTCTTGGCAAAGAGCTACATAACTGAGATTAAAAACCTATATGTTCTTTGCTTACGATGATATCCTATAATGTTACATTTTTCATTTTAAATTCTAATTCTAATATGGAATGTATGAAATTATGGCGAGGTACCTTTTATAACAAAGCATTGAGCTCTAAATTCGGCAGCAGTATTTATACTGCTAGAACCAAATATCACTTCACATAGAATATAACAAGATATGGTTAACTCACTGATGCCGTATAAAAAGGTTTGAAAATATTGTAATATCCCTCGTCAAGATAAAATGTTTTACTGTGACTGGTAAAGATAGGTATGTGGTCGTTAACGTCCTCCACTGTTACTTGTACCGTGACTGTATTATTCATCGAAGGTATACCATGATCCTTGGCGAGGACTGTTAAGTATATAACACCGTCATCACCCAGATTCTCTCTGTCTAAACGTCCTCTTGTAAAAAGTGTTCCATTCTCAGTAATTGTGAAATTGTCTCTCCTATCAAAATTAAAAGATCTTTTATAAAAGAGAAGGACAAGATATATTTGTACTTCATATCTTTACTACATATAGTCCAAAAGAATTATATATCTATCTGTATAGTTTAATTTCATAGAAGTTATGTAAAGATATTACGAGTGGTTCTATGTATATTGATTGTCCCGAGTAGGAACAATTAAATATTTTTGTGTGTACGTGGTCAACTATTGATTTTGCTATGTATGTCAATGTTTGTGTATGTCTTCGTGGTTTACTATTGATTTTGCTATGTATGCTAACATTTGTGTGTATGTTCTTTGTTTACTACTGTATATACTATGCATGCCAATATGTTTGTGTATGTGCGTTTGTAATTAACTATTGATTTTGCACCCAATAGTTACTGACTTGGTTGTGTGGGAGCTTTCCCCTGGGTTTGTACATCCTTACCCCCCCCCTCCTTTCATTAAAATGGCTTCAAATATAATAAAATTAAAATACAAATCTCCTAAAGTTATAATCACACCACTTAGATTGCCCTCTGTGTCCACTCCATATACCTGGTATTTCTTGTAGAAAATTATTCGGCATCACTAAAGTTCATATTTCTCCACTTAAAAGTAGTTTCCCTATTAAACGTTCTATCTCATTTTCAAAAAAGAATTCACACCTATAAATTCTTACAGAGCTGTCAATTCTATACGCAGAGGGTATTCTAAGATTAAGAAGTGCAACGCCAAGAAATGTCTTACTTGCCATCATTTAAACTGCAACTCCAATATTGAAACTTCGGTTAATGGAAATACATTTAACACCACATTAGATAAAGACATAGATTGAAATACTGCCAATGTTATATATGTAATCACTTGAGAAGCTAGAGGATGTGGGGCTCAATATGTCGGGGAAACTTCTCAAACTTTGAAACAACGTTTTTTAAATCATTCCTATAGAATTCGTAATAATTCACGACGTAAATACCAGAATTTTCTTTATAACCACCTTAATAAATACCAACATAATATTAACAATGTGAAAATAACTCCAGTAGAAAATATCTCTAAATTACCAGGTGATACGAAATCAGATGTTAAAAAACGACTTTTGGAAACCGAGCTCTACTGGATTAAACAACTACAAACCCCATACCCTCTCGGTCTCAACGACCAAATATATCGACAAGGTAATAATTCTTCTCGTCAGAATAAGATCAATATTTTTACATTAAGACATAAAACTATTAGAAAACGTAGGTCACATGGTCGTCGCCGTAATCGTAACATCAGAAAACGCTATCGTTTAAATAGGTCATTAAACGATCTTCTATTTATCGCAAAAAATAATGGCCGTCATGAACTTTTGCATGCACTATCCTCTATTCCGGTAAATAAATTGAAACCTATCCTGGACGAAGCTGATCTTCGAAGTTTACGCAATTCTGATTGATATAAACTCAATTTGATTATTTTATTTTCATATAATAAACTCTTTCCTCGTATTCCGTCTCTTCCACCCAAGCAAAATTAAATTAAAATTAAATTTATTAATAAAGGCTTCAATCTACTTAACATTTCTAATATTTTCCGTGATCATAGAGTCACATCTAAAATCCCTCAATATTTTGAGAATTTAGAACCTCGACTTATTTGTTACCAGTACAAAAAGCCTATAAGAAATCTTATTTTAAATTATAATAAAGTCACATCTAACCCTGATGTTTCAGACTCTATTTCTTCGTGTTCTTGTGAAAATTCTAAATATCTTTATAAACCGGCAGGTCATGTTATTACCGGTGACCTAAACTGTATTTCGGACATAAATTGCGCACCCTTTTTGGAAAAGGGCCTAATTATAGGTTACCGTCCAGGATAGATTTCAATAAATGCCGTGACGTTATAGAAGATGCTTTAACTACACATTGTAAACGTTGGTGTTAAAAAGAACAGGTAAAGGTTCATGCTCTTAATGATTGGAAATACGAGATTTTAAGAATTGTCGATATCCGTATTAAAGAAAAAAGAGGAGTTACTGGCTCAGTTATGTGGCAGAAGTCACCATGGAGCTATACAATACATGAATATAAATAATATACTAGAACATTTAACAAATTACAAAAATATTTGATTGTAGTGCAATTACGATACCGACTTAGGACGGTCATTTAACTTGACAAACGCCAAACAAATGGTGTGGTTAACCGGTTTACGGGCCCACCTTCCCACTCACCGTAAAAACAGAACAATCAAAGGACGTACATTTGAAAATTTATAAATAATCCTCCATGTAAAGAACAAGGGTCAACAAGAATCGCATATTGAGAGGTCATAAAAATATAAACACGTAAGGTATTGTAAAACACATAATGGTACAAAAATATATGCGACATCAACATGATAAACCGTCCTCTGCCAGTCTGAAACCGAGCTAAGACCCTAGATCTGTAGGAGTCCCGACTAACAGTCAGAGGGGACGAGGTTCAGGACCATGTCTCCTCTGAAAGAGGTTTGGACAAGGCCCGTCATATAGTCCCCACCGCCCTGTTAGTCAGCGTGCAGCGTTCAAGTAAAAGTCTGCATAAGGCTGTAGAGGGGCCAAAATACAAGACCTATAGTCTTTTTGATGATCTCAATATCATATTGTCTATTTAGAAGACGTTTGACTATTTTATTACATGATAAAATAACGTTATCGGAGCCTTTTACTTTCCTTAGTTTATATCAGAGATCACCGTAAAATTTGGATGGGAAATTCTATTGGATACATACTGTTGAAAAGAAATATTTCCAAATTTAGATAGAAGTTCTGAAGAAGATCTGAAGAATTTGCCGAATGTTTTTCTTAGCTTGTGATATCTGTAACCCTGAGTTAAACGTTTAGTAGTAATTTGTAAATTTCCTTTATGAAAGTCCAAAACATCAAGTCCAAAACATCGGTGCAGCCTCTGACAAATCGAACTAATTGAGATATATAGATACCAAATAATGGGAGTCGACGGACATCGCCATCCACGTAAGGGAAATTTACAATAGGAAATCCAAAATCCTCACGTGTATCATAAATATTAGTATTTATTAGGTGGTTGATAATTTTGATGTTTAAATCTAAGAAAGGTGTAGATTTATCTCAAGTATTAGCTTTATTCAATGTGAGCTCTGGTGGATATATTTCTGATATAAATTGTTCGAATTCAGGGTTGTCGATAACCAAAATGTCATCCAAACATCTGCAAGTATTATTAGATTTGTCAATGAGGTCAAAACGTTTTGATTTTTGAATAGAAACCATAAAATCCCTCTCATAACAATAAAGAAATAAATGTGCTATCAGTGGCGTGCAGTTAGTACCCATAGGAATCCCAACTATTTGTTGATATATCTTGCCATCAAATTGCACAAAAATATTATTCATGAGAAAATCTAGTGCATTACATAATTCCTTGCAAGTCCAGTATTTATATGAAGTATATTGTTTGTTGGAAAAGAATCCGGAGTTATTGGAAATACATATGTACGTTTTAGGTTCTCTGTGCAAACACCATTGTATAAGAGACAGCAACTTGCTTTTAATCAAATCATGAGGCAGAGATGTATAAAGTGTAGAAAAATCAAATGTAGAAATTTGAGTCGCTTTGAAATTGAGCGAAAGATGTTTGTCTATAACTTCATGAGAATTTTTAATCGACCAAAAGTAATTGATGTTACTATTATGAAATGCGACATCACAATATTTGATAATATGATCTTTTATAGCAGTTAGAGCAGACGTAATATGCTTCGATAGTACCGTAGTAGCTAGAATTAGATATGAAACGTGTTTTATATGGACTTTTATGTAGTTTTGGGAGCCAATATATGGTTGGTAGATCAGATTTATCAGTTTTAATTTTGAAGTCGGACATGGTCATGAGGTGGTCGTGCAATCTGCTGTCTTTTGAGGTAGGGCTTTCCACATATGTATGAGTGGAGTTTAATTCGTTTTTAAGTACTTCAATATAATATAATTTTCAAACAACTATTATATTATTACCTGCTTTATCAGCAGGAACAAAGACATATTTAGCATGTAAGTCAGCTATCTTCTTTTTAATAGAATTTGCTGTCAATGTACTAGGCTGTTGAAATTAAACTCCACTTAAACATATGTGGAAAGCCCTACCACAAAAGACAAAACCTTGCACGATCACCTCATGACCATGTCCGACTTCAAAATTAAAACTAAATTAAATCTGATCTACCAACCATATATTGGCTCCCAAAACTACATAAAAGTCCATATAAATCACGTTTCATATTTAATTCTACCCACTGCTCTGCTACGGTACTATCGAAGCATATTACGTCTGCTCTAACTGCTAAAAAAGATCATATTATCAAATGTCGCATTTCATAATAGTAACATCAATTACTTTTGGTCGATTAAAAATTCTCATGAAGTTATAGACAAACATCTTTCGCTCAATTTCAAAGCGACTCAAATTTCTACATTTGATTTTTCTACACTTTATACATCTCTGCCTCATGATTTGATTAAAAGCAAGTTGCTGTCTCTTATACAATGGTGTTTTCACAGAGAATCTAAAACGTACATATGTATTTCCAATAACTCCGGATTCTTTTCCAACAAACAATATACTTCATATAAATACTGGACTTGCAAGGAATTATGTAAAGCACTAGATTTTCTCATGAATAATATTTTTGTGCAATTTGATGGCAAGATATATCAACAAATAGTTGGGATTCCTATGGGTACTAACTGCACGCCACTGATAGCACATTTATTTCTTTATTGTTATGAGAGGGATTTTATGGTTTCTATTCAAAAATCAAAACGTTTTGACCTCATTGACAAATCAAATAATACTTGCAGATATTTGGATGACATTTTGGTTATCGACAACCCTGAATTCGAACAATTTATATCAGAAATATATCCACCAGAGCTCACATTGAATAAAGCTAATACTTGAGATAAATCAACACCTTTCTTAGATTTAAACATCAAAATTATCAACCACCTAATATATACTAACATTTATGATAAACGTGAGGATTTTGGATTTCCTATTGTAAATTTCCCTTACTTGGATGGCGATGTCCCTCGACTCCCATCATATGGTATCTATATATCTCAATTAGTTCGATTTGTCAGAGGTTGCACCGATGTTTTGGACTTTCATAAACGAAATTTACAAATTACTACTAAACGTTTAACTCAGGGTTACAGATATCACAAGCTAAGAAAAACATTCAGCAAATTCTTCAGATCTTATTCAGAACTTCTATCTAAATTTGGAAATATTTCTTTTCAACAGTATGTATCCAATGAAATTTCCCATCCTAATTTTTACGGTGATCTCGTATATAAACTAAGGAAAGTAAAAGGCTCCGATAACGTTATTTTATCATGTAATAAAATAGTCAAACGTCTTTTAAATAGACAATATGATATTGAGATCATCAAAAAGACTATAGGTCTTGTATTTGGCCTCTCTACAGCCTTATGCAGACTTTTACTTGAACGCTGCACGCTGACTAACAGGGCGGTGGGGACTATATGACGGGCCTTGTCCAAACCTCTTTCAGAGGAGACATGGTCCTGAACCTCGTCCCCTCTGACTGTTAGTCGGGACTCCTACAGATCTAGGGTCTTAGCTCGCTTTCAGACTGGCAGAGGACGGTTTATCATGTTGATGTCGCATATATCTTTATACCATTATGTGTTTTACAATACCTTACGTGTTTATATTTTTATGACCTCTCAATAGGCGATACCTGTTGACCCTTGTTCTTTACATGGAGGATTATTTATAAATTTTTAAATGTACGTCCTTTGATTGTTCTGCTGTTACGGTGAGTGGGAAGGTGGGCCCGTAAACCGGTTAACCACACCTTTTGTTTGGCTTTTGTCAAGTTAAATGGCCGTCCTAAGTCGGTATCGTAATTGCACTACAATCAAATATTTTTGTAATGTGTTATATGTTCTAGTATATTATTTATATTCATGTATTGTATAGCTCCATGTTGACTTCTGCCACATAACTGAGCCAGTAACTCCTCTTTTTTCTTTGCTATGTATGCTAATATGTTAGATCTCTTGTACTTTGTTATATGATGTACAAAAGGTAGATAATGAGATTTCGAATAGTATACTAACCATTGTCCGATCACTTGACACGTTACATCACTATTGATGCCAGAATCTCGATCTAAAGCCTGAAAAAATATACATATGCATAAGACTAAAAGTGTAAATACATCCACGATAACATGAAAACTGTCAGACATACATATACGGAGGATTATCAGTGGGAATCCATGAACACACCCAATATTAAAAAACGGATCGATATTATCAGATATGATTACCATAGAATAGCATTATCAATAATGTCACTACGATATATTGGTTTTAATGAATACTCAAATGATATATATCTATGAGATTAATATTTCTAGAACAAGTGATTCTACATGTACTCTTATATATCTGTTTTGTTCCTTATAATGCTAGGTCACATATGTTTCCCTTGATTTTTATTTTTCTTTTTTCTTAAATGAATATAAATCGGTATCAAATTTATCTTTCTATGAGATAAGTTACGTTATCAATACATACATACAACCATTATTTTCATTCAGGTCATAAGCCGGCGTGGCCTAGTGGTATCGCGCTCGCCTCCTAATCGGGAGCCCGGGGTTCAAGTCCCGCTCTGGTCATGCCGGTGTCCTGTCTTTCAAATGAGACAGTAAAACCCGAGGCCCCGTGTCGTGATATACATGGTACGTGACAGATCCCTCACTGCTTCGGATGGGTCCGTGCAAAGGTCAAAATTTGTGTGCCCCGCATCAGGCAGATGCAGTCACCATATACGTGAAATATTCGTGGTGTGACGTTAAAAAGTCAATCAATCAATCATTCAGGTCGCATCCCCGACCCATCCCATATACATCGATCATTCACTATAACACACACTTGACAAATCGTATACGCGCTATACATTTTACCAACCAATGTCTAGAACAAAACATTAATAAAATAATACCTCCTATATATTTTTCTTATTGATATTCTTCTGGTATACATATTTTTATCCACACTACTTATGAATTCTAGTTACAAATGTATATATTACAATTAACACGCATTCTTTATATATGACAACTGTGTTCTCCTGTGCATGTTAATCCTTCAATCTATTATAATTTAACGTCATAATGTTTTATCTAAAGCGCATGTTCATTGCTTCTGCTGATTTTGATTGTAATTTGGATAATATCGTACTATTTTTCTCCTGTATACCCCCTTATCATGGTTTTTACTCCGATAAATCTTTGTACGGCTCATCCTCGGTTTTGTATACAGCAGAGAGCGCATCCTTTGTTTCATACCTCGACGTACTACTATCAATTAGTGACGATGGTTCATTAGTAACCTCTCTCTATGACAAACGTGACGATTTCAATTTCATTATTACCAACTTCCCTTTTCTGAGTAGCAACATACCTCCCTCTCCTGCATATGGCGTCGTTATTTCACAACTTATACGCTATGCTCGTACATGTATATTTATGTATTTACCTCCTTGACTTGAAATGTTGTTGCAGGACTTTTGCGACGGGTGTTGCATGCAACCAGGGGACGCTTACTTCTCACGGGCACCTGGTCTCACCTCGTTTTTATTGCGGCTCGCATTTGTCTGAATATGACACTATTCACGTTATTGTCCTTTATTCCATGGACTTTGAGACATGGTTAACCCTTCGGTACTTCTGCGATATTTACTTTGTATAACTTACCCTAACTTTTGAATTTTGTCAGAAAGTTGCTGGAGTTTTTCCTTTACTTTTCTATTACCTCCTTTCGTAGTATAGGATCCTGTTCGTTGAATTTATCTATTGCCATTTGCAATTAATTATCACCGCAGCATTGATCGATTGATTGATTGATTGATTGTTCGATTAATTGAATGAATGTTTTATTATCTAACTGATTCATTTCATATCAAATCGTAAATTATTCAGAAAACTGATTGATGAAGATAGGACAAACAAATAACAGTTTTTTAGATAGAGTAGATCATATCTAGATAAACGAAATGTCTGTAAGTGTTATGGATATTCATTGAGTGTATAGTCATATATAAATTTTGCCATGGTAATTGCAGTGCTATGCATTGTCATAGATCTATGTTTTTTGAAGATAACTCGCGGTAATAAAACAATCCCAGAATACCACATCTTACAATATTTACTGACTAGCAACTTGATCAAAATTTGGAACTGGTAAAATGCTTCGTGTACACATAATTAGGAATAATAATAATCTTGAAGAATTGATTTTGAATGTCTTGTACAGGAGTAAACAAATCAAATATGAAGACACAATATTCAACCTATTAATGTTATTATCGATTACGTTCACTTTTACGGACTTTAAAAATGCATATATGTGGTGTATTCCTACTCAAAATAATACATCGAATATGTATAAAATTATATTATTTATAAAATTATGGTAAATCAAAATAATTAAAATATAAGAACGTATATTCAGTAATGAATTTCGTGCCCATTTCTTCAGTAATGCTCAAGACCGAGACTGAACAAAACATCTAAAGAATAAATATTTCAAGCAGAAATTTATCACCAAATTGACCTAAAGTTAAAAACCAAACAACTTAACTTGGAACAAATTCATGCATGGGGAAGTTATGTATAAGGGATATAGTCCTTAGTCTAGAAAAATTTCCATGTTTGAAAATGGGGCAGGCTTGGTGTAGTGAGTAAGCCATTTGCTTGTGGTGCAGACGATTTGGGGTTTGATTCCCGGTTTGCGTCACTAATTAAAAGGGTAGTTACCTCCTTGCATGTCGCAATAAAACATAACATTTTCGAAAGCATCGTGAAATACCTATCAAACTACCAAAACTGGCCTTTAATCACTTTTAATCACACTATAATTTGAAGAATATATTTCAGTCAGTACAAAGAAAAAAGAGGAGTTACTGGCTCAGTTATGTGGCAGAAGTCACCATGGAGCTATACAATACATGAATATCAATAATATACTAGCACATATAACACATTACAAAAATATTTGATTGTAGTGCAATTACGATACCGACCTAGGACGGTCATTTAATTTGACAAAAGCCAAACAAATGGTGCAACGTTCAAGTAAAAGTCTGCATAAGGCTGTAGAGGGGCCAAATGCAAGACCTATAGTCTTTTTGATGATCTCAATATCATATTGTCTATTTAGGAGACGTTTGACTATTTTATTACATGATAAAATAACGTTATCGGAGCCTTTTACTTTCCTTAGTTTATATACCGTAAAAATTAGGATGGGAAAAAAATAGGATACATACTGTTGAAAAGAAATATTTCCAAGTTTAGATAGAAGTTCTGAATAAGATTTAGAGAATTTGTCGAATGTTATGCAGACTTTTACTTGAACGTTGCACGTTGACTAACAGGGCGGTGGGGACTATATGACGGGCATTTTCCAAACCTCTTTCAGAAGAGACATGGTCCTGAACCTCGTCCCCTCTGACTGTTAGTCGGGACTCCTACAGATCTAGAGTCTTAGCTTGCTTTCAGACTGGCAGAGCATGGTTTATCATGTTGATCTCGCATATATGTGTTTTACAATACTTTACGTGTTTATATTTTTATGACCTTTCAATAGGCGATACCTGTTGACCCTTGTTCTTTACATGGCGGATTATTCATAAATTTTCAATGTACGTCCTTTGATTGTTCTGCTGTTATGGTGAGTGGGAAGGTGGACCCGTAAACCGGTTAACCACACTTTTTGTTATGTCAAATTAAATGACCGTCCTAAGTCGGTATCGTAATTGCACTACAATCAAATATTTTTGTAATGTGTTATATGTGATAGTATATTATTGATATTCATGTAAAATCTAAATCTAAAATGTAAAATCTCCGATGTTAAATATTTTCAGCTTTAAATCTTTTGAATTCTCCACGCTCTACACTAGAATTCCGCATCAAAATCTAAAATTAGACTTGCTACAATTAATCGAAATTCTTTTTTCCATAAAAATGGAAATCGCAGATAGAAATATCTTTTCATTGGGCTCGAAGATACATATTTTGTAAAAGAACACTCTGATGCAAAACACAAATATACCGAAGATCAAATCATCAAAATTTGTTTATAGGCAACATTTTCGTGGTGTTTGGAGGAAACTTTTTTCAGCAAATCATTGGCATTCCCATGGGAACTAACTGCGCCTCTCTTCTTGCTGACATTTTCTTATATTCGTGTGAGGCAGAATTTATTCAAAACATGCTCTCCACCGGCAGAAAAAGCCTTGCATCTCAGTTTAATTTTACGTATAGATATATAGACGACGTATTGTCAATCAGTAATCCTAACTGCAAGGATTACATACATGAAATCTATCCCCATGAACTTGAGAGAAAAGGAACAACCGAGAGCAATAATTCCACTTGGTATCTGGATAAATTTTTAACTTTCGACATAACATTTGAACACCTCTCTGTATGACAAACGTGACGATTTTAACTTCTAAATAACTAACTTTCCTTTCCTTTGCAGCAATATCCCGTCCTCACCTGCCTATGGAGTTTCTATATCTCAACTTATAAGTTACGCAAGAGCCTGTTCTCTATACGACGGTTTTATTCCAAGGGCCAAACGACTGGCCACTAAGTTGCTCATGCAGGGATATGTTAATGAACGTCTGAAATCGTCACTGAGGAAGTTCTACGGTCGCTATGGGGATCTTGTACGAAAATATGATGTGCCTCTTTCTAGAAAGATTGATAATATTCTGGAATGCGACTAAATGACCTGTTCAGTGAACACCAAATATGACTTTGTATACCAGTTTTGTACTTTCGTATGTACAATTAGGAAACCAAAACTCTTGATTTGGACATGTTTCTTAAGAACTGCTGTGACGGGTGATGTATGCAAACAGGAGACGCTGGCACCTGGTCTCACCTCGGAATTTTTCAGTATTTCGGGGTTCACATCAGTTCCTTTTGGAAACTTAAACGATTTTGTATCTGTCCTTGGACTTTGAGAATGATTAACGGTTCGGAACTTAAATATTGATTAAGGAAGAGAAAGCAGAAGCGATCTGACCAAGCTGTATGACACAAATCACCAAGGACATATACATAAAACCTGATATGAATCAACCAAACACAGAAAACGACATTACAAAAATATTCGATTCTACGGCAGTTACGATATCAACGTGGGACGGTAAAACAATAAAAAATAAAATCAGTCCTTCACCATCGACCCAGTCTTTGCTACATGTATCTAAACGTTAAACATTAAGCTTCTAGGTTCAAACGTCACTCAGTTGGTGTGATTAACCGGTTTACGGGCGCCCACCTTCCCACTCACCGTAGAGCAGCACAATCAAAAGACACTCATTTAAAAATTCATAATTAATCATCCATATAGAAAACATCGATTAACAGGTTTCTCAAGACGAGAGGTCATAAAAACTTTTACGGAATAATATACCAGTAATAAACGAAGGGAAAACCATATCGCATAGTCCATGGAATAAAAGGACAATATCATGTCTGTTTGTCGTGTATAGTGTCATTTTCAGACAAATGGGAATCCCAATTAAATCGAGGTGAAACCAGGTGCCCGGGAGGAGTAAGTGTCCCCAGGTTGCATACATCACCCGTCGCAATAGCCCTGCAATAACCTTTCAAGTCAAAGAAATAAATACTTAATACACACATATGAAAACATGTAGGAGACAAGCACACGACGTCAGATTTTCCTATTCAATGCATGAAATGTTGTTTGACTGATATTCCGGCGTCGGAAATGCACGTGAACAAATTTCTGTATGTGTACGTATTACGTTAAGTCAAGTACATAGTCAAAAGACAAAAGTTGAAATAGTTATTTGTATGATAAGGTCCCAAAATATCGGTTAACATTCTTGAAAGAGGGATCTGAAATCGCACTAGATCCCTATATCGAAAATAGAACTTCCTCGTTGACAATATCAAACATTCCTCAATATATCTCTGTGAGAGTAGTTTCGAGGCAAGAAGCCTCGCTCTCAGGACGAAATTTTCGTATTTAGAGAATATCTCCAGTATATATTCCTAAGAGAGCAGTTTTGTGGGAAGGAGCCTCGCTCTCGGGACGATTTTTTTTTTGTATTTAGAGCATGCCCTGGCATAACGTATAAGTTGTGAAATGAAGACTTTATATGCAGGAGAAGAAGGTATGTTGCTACTCAGAAAAGGGAAGTTGGTAATAATGTAATTGAAATAGTCGCCTTTGTCATATAGAAAGGTTACTAATTACCCATCGTCAATAATTGATGGGAATATATCGAGGTATGAAGCAGAAGATGCGCTCTAAGTTGTATCTTTTATCTCGAGTTCCTTTTGATATATGATGTTGAGGTGATTCTCAGGATTCTCTTACTACTGCGGAATTTGGGGTTTCAATCTTGAGACCAGAATAGACAACAGTGCATATGGTTCGTAACGACCGTTATTTCTGACTATCGGCAGTAGATCGTCTAATTAATCTACTATGTCGTCTGCTGTTGTTATTACTCCGACGACCGTTCGACCTGTGTTTCCTTTTAAAGTCTGGTCTCAATGATAATATATGAATATTGTTATGGTAAGAGGAAATGTTACCCTGTTGAAAACTTTAGTCATTGAGACCAAAGGGATATAGGGTTGTTAAATATTTAATGCAATAAAGTTCAGCAATTAAACGTCATTTTTTCCTTTAAATTTAGCTTCGCCGTGTTTTCAGTAGGAGTAATAACAACGTTATCAATACTGCTTTTTAATATTTGGAAACTTTCACCTATATCCCCTTGCTACTCAAGTTATACCATATATGAAATTGGTATTTCAATTGATGTTTTCGTTTATTTTCATACTGTAAGTGTTAACACTAAACACAGAGGAGAAACAACACAGAATCTTCTTTGAATCTAGATATTATTTTATGTCCTGGTATTGATGGTCATCTGAACGCATACACCTGTTACAGACTTCATGGTTTCAATTTCAACATCGCAAATTTTCCCTTATGAATATCCCATAATCGCCCGTGTATAGCTTATTCATACCCAAGTAAATATGTTGTGTAAGAGCAAACAGATTAACCACCTGTGTCAATGAGGAAATTCTATAGTAAAAGGGAAGATGCAGTATGATATCTTGTTATATTTAGAAACCTATTGCAACCATCTTTATCTTAGACATTATCTTTGACATATTCCATACTTCCAATTTACATGATTCCACAAGTTATACTAGTCATATAAGACGGTTATTTTCAGCACGCCAAAGATTTACACAACCCGGGCATATGATCTTACTTCATCTTTAAAATATAGGTTTCTTAAGTATGTATGGGGATGTTTTTGCTAATTTGCTAAATTCTATCCACCATCTTAACATACAAAGAAAAAAGAGGAGTTACCGGCTCAGTTATGTGGCAGAAGTCACCATGGAGCTATACAATAAGACAAAATATGAAATATGAGCAATTATGTACCCCTACACTTTAGGACATTGGTATCATTTTGAGTAACATACCAGTTACAAAAAGAATAAGCAATGCCATTACAAGTGAATATAACAAATCATGAAAAGTGGAGAAGCACGGATCCGGCATTTGAATGAATCAATAATACCACTTAATATTGTGTGCATAAATTGAACTTTTTCTCAACGAATCGTAATTGTTATTAGCATCTCACCTTCACTTGACCGACGAATGCTTTAGTCTTATTCTCCTCTACGGCAGAAAAGCGATATTTAGCTGTGGTGAAATATGGAGCGTTGTCGTTAACATCGCTCACGTGTATCTTAAGCTTTGATACAGCTTTCTGAAAGTGATAGATAAATATATCATGTATGATTATATCCCAATCTGGTATTTAAAAAAATCTATACAATGACAACATAGAAGTCTATACTTATTAATACCATGGTCACTTAGACGTCTAAAAAATATAATGATGATATATTTATAGCCTTGCTTGTAGATACAAAAATAAGAAAAACATCTACACTTTCCTGTAGATATAATAATGACTAATAGAACCTATCAATAATATCCACCGATGGTTGAGAAATGCACAAAACTGAACGACAAATTTATTTTGTCTTAGACGAGGCATTGACAAATTGCCTTGGCAGGAGGTTTGTGGATTTCTCATTCATCATGAGACATTAGAAGTTGATTCTTTTTATTCCAATGATTTATTTGTTCCTTAAACTTGTCATTTTTCTTTTGAGTTATTTTGTAAAATGAACAACGATTAGGTCGCTTGACGTTGACGCATGCTGCTGATGACGTCATAATAAAACGAAATGAGACTTGAAGTAACAATTTCCAAACTGGCTATTAGGGAAACAATGAATATACAACACTTTAGGCATTCTTATTAACTATCGACGACTAAGTAATTTATACTTACATGGAGGCCATCTGTCACAGATACAGTGATGGGAATAAACTCTTGCTTTTCTCGGTCCATCATCTTATTTAATAGTAGTGTTCTAGTTAAAAAGAATAATATCATCTCTGCATTTAATAGCCCACTACATATGGGTGTTTTCATGCACCTAAATATGCAATATTTTTCTCGGAATACGATTATCATTGTTCAATTTGTTGGCGACATTTTGGCGAATTTTCGCCGATTTCCATTATTTTACATAACTTTTAAACTAAACATCGTAAAATGACCAGTACACTAAATGTTTTCACGTTGTTTTTATCTTTTGGTATTTAAGGAAACATTTTCATTATTGATTGGTGTGATAATCATTTTACAACGAATCATAATAATAAAACTTTCTGTCTTAATCTTGAGTTTTGTTTAGATAAATCATGACTAATATACTTTTATCTTTGCTTTCCGGTTAAACGCCCACTGGATTAAAGTATATAAATTTTGTTCTAGTAGAATCCTTTGTTAAACTGAATGTACAGCAGGAATTACAAAACGTTGTGTGCTATTGCTTTATATTATCTACATATTAATATGTTTGTCAGACTCTCTTCTATCTTTAAACAATTCATCCTCTCTGATTTGAGAAAATCGGGCTGGACTGGGGTCATCCCAAATCACACAACAGATGTCAAATATAAACAACAAAATATTGCCACATGAACAACAAAATATTGCCACATGAACAACAATATATTGCCACATGAACAACAAAATATTGCCACTTGAACAACAATATATTGCCACATGAACAACAAAATATTGCCACATGAACAACAAAATATTGCCACATGAACAACAATATATTAGGGTAATGATATTCAGGATTTTAGATTTAATGTAAAATTATAGATTAAGTAATTATACAATTAACCCTCTTAATACATTGAAAAGTAGCTCCGCATTTCCTACTGTAAATTAGCCAACCAGCGGTTCGAATGGTAATTTGTTACCATAGCGTCCCCTATCATGTTTCTGAAATTCCAGTAGCTTGATATAACATAACAAAGTGTTGTCATATCCTCCTCTATCAAAATTTTAAAAGTTTACTACGGGTTCTTAACTTTAATCTAAAGAATTCTTGCTGGAAATTGATTACCAAATATCATACAATAAATTCCAAATCTTCACAGAATGTTGCCAGATCATAAAAGTTTCATTCGTGATTTTGCAGCAGTATCATTGTTAGTAACCTAGATTTGATAAAGAGAACCCATGATGCATTCAATAGCAATTTCTCTATCCCTATACTGGATCAGCCGACTCAAGTCCTTAATTATATAATTACTTTGACTTATTATGTCGGGGGATAAGTATCTGAATCAAATTATATAAAATTTCCAAATTACTATCTACTGTATTCTCGGTACACAAGGATTTCAATACATTTTCACATATAATGTAATGGACTTATCAAGATGATAAACTATATAAGTAATCTTTAACAGAGTAATATTTGATATGTGTGCAGTATATGTGTAGCAAACCACTGATGTATGTCTGCTCTGGTCGTGTATCAGTCTTAAGCAGTGGTCCATGTAGATGTGTGATACTTATATATACATACATATTTTGCATGTTTTGATGGCATGTACCTACATCTTTTTTTTATTTTATTTTTATCATTGTTTTTTCTTTGGTAATTAAAACTATAACCTTGTATATGTACTTATATTGCTTTCTGTTTATTCCTACTAGATACGTTGTTTTAACATAATGGAGGACAATTTATAAACTGCTTGCAGAACATTTCAAAGCTGTATTTCGTTTGATGGAGGAGCTTTCTTTTGTTGGAGAAGCTTCATTGATACTTGTTTGAACGATCTGGAAAATGCTGAGGTAATTTCTAATCAATGTGTACTAGACAATGGAATTTTTATCAGGAAAACCTGGAATAGTGCGAAATAGAATACATTGTAGAAATTGAATATCAGATCTGTGGATTATCTAGAAACAACTATGAAAATCTGCATTAAACTTTCACATTTATCTAGTTTGTTTTCGTTGATATTTTCATTTTATGAAGCTGCAACGCTGATACGAATGTGATTTTGATATGTTCAAAAAGCCTTGCTCTCAGGATGAAATCTTGGTATTTGGAACATGCGTTGGAATAACGAATAAGTTGTGAAATGAGAACGCCATATGCGGGAGAGGAAGTTAGGTTGCTACTACGGAAAGGGAAGTTGGTAATAATAAAACTGAAAACGTTTGTCGGAGAGTTTACTAATGAACCGTCGTCACTAGTTGACAGGAGTATATTGAGGCATGAAACAGAAGAAGCTCCCAGTTGTATCATCAAAGGATCACATCCTACTTCGACTTCTCCATATATAAATACATATGGAATTTACACGATCTGACTCTTTCTACTGGGTATATGTGACGGGTGTTGCTAGCAAGCAGGAGATGCTCACTCTCCCCGGGCACCTGATCTCACTCCATCACAGGGGTTCACATATGCTCTTTGAAGTAGACATATTTTGTTTTTTTCCATTTGTTTTTCATTTTCACTGATTTTGTATGTCCTCTGGTTTTATGATTTTTGGACTTGTGGTTTGGATTTATCCATCATCTTTACATCTACATCATATATCCAAAGGAACTCGAGATAAAAGATACATACCTCGATATACTCCTATCAATTAATGACGGTGGTTCATTAGTAACTTCTGTCTATGACAAACGTTACGATTTCAATTTCATTATTACCAACTTCCCTTTTCTGAGTAGCAACGTACCTTCCTCTCTCGCATATGGCGTCTTCATCTCACACCTTATGCTTTAAATACGAAACTTTTGTCCTGAGAGCGAAGCTTCTTGTCACGAAATTACTCTCACAGGAATATATTGAGGTACGTTTGAAATTGTCACTGAGAAAGTTCTATTGTCGATATAGAGATCTAGTGCAAATTCAGGTCCCTCCTTCAAAAATGTTAAATGATATTTTGGGACCTGACCATACAAACTAACCACCTTAAGTTTATGACTATACCTAATTTGAAATAATATGTATCTATACAGACATTTGTTGACGTGCATTTCCAACGCCAAAATTTCATTTAAACAACATTTCATACAGTGAATAGGATAATTTGACTTCGTGTTCTTGTCTCCTTCATGTGTTCATATGTGTTTATTTATGTATTTACTTCCTCGACTTGAAAAGTTATTGCAGGACTTTTGTGACAGGTGTTGCATGCAATCAAGGGACACTTACTCCTCACGGGCACTTGGTTTCACCTTGATTTAATTGGGGTTCGCATTTGTCTGATTATAGCACGATATTGTCCTACAGGAGAATGTCTGAGTATCGCCCCATTCCTTAAAGATAATGGAGCCGAGGCCCCGAAGAGGCCGAGGTCGATTTTTATTTAGGAATAGAGCGATACGAGGAGATTCTACGACTTGAAATTCACCCATTGAGTACATCGATGTTTTACTTTACAATTTTTTATTGTATGAAGTATTGATTTGATTTCATACTAACTCAAGTAATGGACAGATCATCAGAGGTGACCATTCAAATGCTTGTTGTGAAGGCTGCTCCGTCAGCAGTAAAGTTTTTAGTAGCGATGAAGAAGTGTTTCTAACAGAAAATACATTTTAAAATATGGTGCCCTAAAACAATGAAGACCTGATCATATCATTGGGGATATTCTCGACCTTGAAACTATGTGTGACCGATGTATGATCATGTGTCTGTAAACGTTAATTTTAAAGTAGAAGTACTGAAAGGTAAATCATATCTCATAGTCCATGGAATAAAAGAAAAAAGAGGAGTTACTGGCTCAGTTATGTGGCAGAAGTCACCATAGAGCTATACAATACATGAATATAAATAATATACTAGAACATATATCACATTACAAAAATATTTGATTGTAGTGCAATTACGATACCGACTTAGGACGGTCATTTAATTTGACAAAAGCCAAACAAATGGTGTGGTTAACCGGTTTACGGGCAATATCGTGTATAGTGTCATATTCAGACATATGCGAACCCCAATAAAATCGAGGCGAGACCAGGTGGCCGGGAGGAGTAAGCGTCCCCTCGTTGCATGCAATACCCGTTGCAAAAGTCCTGCAATGATTTCAAGTGATCTTTATATACATTTACAGGGTTATTCATTGGCAAAACGTCATCAATGTATCTGTATGTAAAGTTGAATCGAGATGTTAAATGTTTATTGCCATTGGAGTGCAAAGACTGTGTGAATTCTACTTCGTATGAGTAAACAAATGTCGGTCAGAAATGTCGCGCAATTTGTACCCATCGGAATGCCAACATCCTGCTGGAATGCCTTCCCAGAGAAAATCCCAAGAACAGTATCTTTAAGTAATTTGGATGATCTCTCTTTTTTTATAATTGCTGCTGGGAACAGACTGTTCCTTTATATAAAATGTATGGTTGTGGGCCAAAAAGAGACACTTATACCGAAATCCAGTTTTGTTAAGACGTAGTTTCGCATAATTGATGCAATTGTGTTCTTCAGTTTTAAGAATATGTATTGAACTGACAATCTTCCAATATACAGAATACCTACCCATCTTTCTTAATGTGGAAAAAATCATTTGTGTTAATGGTAAAAGTCAAATTATCGTCTGGATCATCGTCGTGGGCCTAGCAAAAGAGAAGAACATAATATGAGTCATTTACTTAAAAATAATATATAACGATATCTGAGTCAGTCGTATGACAAAAGTCGTCACAGACCAAAAAAAACAAAACAAAACAAAAAAAAAAAAAAAAACCAAAAACAAAAACAAAAAAAACAAAAAAACAAAACAAAACAAAACAAATAAAAAAAAAAAAAGAAAAAAAAAACCCCACAAAAAACAAAAACACCAAACGTAACAACTGAACAAACAAACAAACTAACAAAAATGGACAAGACAACATATACATAGAAAGACATATGAAAAAAAGTTGCAATGCAATTGAGGCACCGACTTATGACGGTCAATTGCAATAACATTAGTTAGTCAATTGATGTAGTTACGGTTTACGGTCCAGCAGTATAATCAATTTGAGAAGGGTTAATTATGGGATGTTGAATGGATAAAACTACTGTTGAATTACAAAATTGACGTTACTTTGAGTCTAAAAAGTAAGCTGAGGACATTGTTCCATTGTAGAGTGGGCAAGGGTCGGGACCATATCTCCTTGGAGGAGGTTTACACATCATAGTATCCACATCGCCCTCTTAGTCAGAGTGCAACGCTCCAGAAAGGTCTGTATAGGACTGTAAAGTGGTCCTGTACAAGACTTATTATCTTAAATATAATAGGGTCATACAGGCAAAAGTATTTGACTATATCTTAAAACCTAATTCAGTGACGTCATTGAGTTTTTTTTTACCTTTTCAAGGTTATATATAGAAATGTGGATTGGAAATTTCATTGGACACATAAATTTGAAAAGTGATATTTCCAAATTTTGATATGCTCTGAGTAAGATATATAAGATATATATACATACAAAGATAGTTTTCTGAGTTTATGGTATCAGTTTTTCCGTTTTTGTATCTTTTCTTGTTTTTGGTTATGAAAATTCAAAACTTCAGTACAGGCCCTAGCAAACGAGCCCATTGGGAAATGTTAATACAATATGATAAATATATATGAACATTAACAATCCGTAAAATCCGTAATCCACGTTTCTCAGAAATTCAGTTAGGTATACGTATATTTTTTATCATTAATTTAAAATTTTACGTTGAAAGAGTTTTATTTTATTTTATTTTATTTTATTTTTTGGTTTTATTGAGTTGGATTTAAGGAGTATAGATGTATTCAATGCATTTTGCAAAATCAATGTCGATTATCGGGTATCGGGATATCGATGCTAAGATATCTGGGTGTATTGTTAACCTCAACAAAAAGTTCAAATCGTTTCGATTTTTGGAAGTCGAATCCTGAAGTTACTCTCATAATAAAACAAAACCAGGTCTGTCACAAGAGGGGTGATACTCACTAATTGTCTATATATCTTGCCGTTAAATTGCACATAAATACATGTATTGTCCATCAGAAAATATGCAGACATATGTTTACTTCGACTTCTCCATATATAAATACATATGGAATTCACACGATTTGACTCTTTCTACGGGGTATATGTGACGGGTGTTGCTAGCAAGCAGGAGATGCTCACTCTCCCCGGGCACCTGATCACACTCCATCACAGGGGTTCACATATGCTCTTCAAGTAGACATATTTTGTTATTTTCCATTTGTTTTTCATTTTCACTGATTTTGTATGTCCTATGGTTTCATGATTTTTGGACTTGTGGTTTGGATTTATCCATCATCTTTACATTTAGACTCTCTTCAGAAATACCAGCTTATTAGAGAAGACAATGTTTTTTATAAACTAGGAAGGTAAAGCCGTATATGAGGTAGAAATATCAAAAGTTGCTTGATAATTTCTAGAATTAAGTTTATCAATAATTTGTCCAGATATCAGTTTAGATCAAATGTAATTGATGTTGCTGTTTTCAAAAACCACTTTCAAATTTTTCATAATATGATCTTTAACATCTGTTTATGCGGAATGTGATGTGTTTTGATGGTAGTTGAACAATGACTAGAATTTGATATAAACGTGATTTCTATAGATTTTTATGTAGTTTTGGGAGCCTATATATAGCAAAGAGAAAACTGAAGACATCTGAAAAATCTGTATGACAAAAGTAACCATTGACATGCACACAAAAGATGATAATAGTAGAATATGCACTGAAAACGACATTTTTTTTTATAAAAATATTCGATTGCCCCAAAACAACAAATTTATCGATGTTGATTTTGAAATCGTATACTACTTTCTGGTTTTCAAACAGATATTGTCTTTTGAGAGCTGTGCATCTTTGTATGATCTCGTGCGGAGTTTAATTCGTTAAACTTGTTAAGTAATGTATACTTAAAATCGTAAAAAATATCAGTTAAATAAGTTGATTACAGAATAAATGCGATATTTTAACCATCTCTGAACTGTACATACCTTGAGTTCAAAGACGAGTCCTGGGGTAAATGCTTCTGTGAGTGATATTGTGCCGTTGGCCTTTGGAAAGGTAAACATAGGGCTATGTATATTGACATCTTTCACATGGACTGTGACGATTGTGGATGTTTCTCTGGTAAATGATACAATGAACTAGTTGCTTTAATATTAATGTTTTGATATATTGATGCTGCAATACTTTATTCCAGGAGTCGTCCACATTATTAAAGGAAACATAGAGGGTTTGGCATTTGGAAAGTTGAAGACAGGGCTATTGTATTTTGACTTCTTTTACATCGACTATCACGATTGTCAATATCTTTCTGGTAACCGTTTTGTATTTATTAAGCCGGTGTGACCCAGTGGATGAGGCGTTCAGCTTGTGAGAGGTCTCGGTTCGACTCCCGCCATGAGCACACCAGTGTTCTGTATACCGGATGAGACAGTAAAACCTGAGGTCCCATGTCACGGTATGCATGGCATGTAAAAGATCCCCCACTGCTTCGGGTGGATCCGTTGCAAAGGTAAAAATGATGCGATGCAACTGGCAGATGCTGTCATAATATACGTGAAATAATATTGGAGAGACGTAAAACAATAATCAATTAATCAATTTTCTATTTTATTTGTTATGATAATGATGTTCTGAAGTGGTGTTGATGCAACATGATATGCGCCCAAGATACAGCAATTTGGGTTTATGGGAACAAACATGACAAAGTCAGATCTATCTTCAAAATTTATTCTATTTCTAATCAATATTTAACTACCACATATAACTCTAATCAAATTAATATAACATGAATATAAACAAAAACATTCCATAAACAATACTTTGGCACATTAGGGGCAGACTCAGAACTACTAATAATAATACTAAAACTTGAACCATTTAAATAAGTACATGTAGGAGGAGTTCCAATTCTACTCGGTGTAACAGCAGAGTAGACCACAAGATCCGGATGATGTGACGAACAAGTCTAGAGTGTATAGCACATCAACTCGGTGCAGTCTGGTTACAAGAGCCGGCAGAATTAGCTATAAGAATTACCCATTTAACTCGGTGTAACAACCTGATAGACTGCAAGAGCCGGATGACATGTGGAACAAGTCTAGTGTGTTGTGTTATGTCAACTCGGTGCAGTCTGGTTACAAGAGCCGGCCAATTGGGTGTTTGAAAGTAATAACAAGGTAATTGTCCGTCGACTACACTTGGAGACAGATACATGAAGTTAGTAGTAATAGTAGTATACTATGTAGAACATGTAAGCTTATGTAGTCAGTTGACAAGAGACATTACCGTGTAGCATATCCCGAGTTGCAATTTGCATGAATTTTGGGGAAGGTAATTAAGAATTGCCGAAATTATTAATGATCATGGCCAAAAATCAGATTTGATTCATTAACTGTTATTTAATTTATAATTTCTGAATCTGCCCAATAAATGAAGTAGCATTTGTATTGATTAAACAGATTCGGCTACATTGACTACAAACATATGCTCAACAAATCTTTAAATATCAAACAAAGAATTGGAAATGAATTATTATAAACTAGAATGCTATTTAAAGTCATGGCAGAGTGGTGGGGAAGGTGGCGGTCAATTTCGCTCCTACACCAAATCAAAACAAACAAAGAGTGCTATAAATAGATACGCTTATCAATTAGTGAACTCAAAACAAATTATCTCAAAACATTCTGCAAACAAATACGGAAACGAAAACTAGTTTATATAAGATATTTGTTCCCATAAACCAAGTTTAATTTTTTAAACATCAATTTATGGGAACAAACATGACAAAGTCAGATCTATCTTCAAAATTTATTCTATTTCTAATCAATATTTAACTACCACATATAACTCTAATCAAATTAATATAACATGAATATAAACAAAAACATTCCATAAACAATACTTTGGCACATTAGGGGCAGACTCAGAACTACTAATAATAATACTAAAACTTGAACCATTTAAATAAGTACATGTAGGAGGAGTTCCAATTCTACTCGGTGTAACAGCAGAGTAGACCACAAGATCCGGATGATGTGACGAACAAGTCTAGAGTGTATAGCACATCAACTCGGTGCAGTCTGGTTACAAGAGCCGGCAGAATTAGCTATAAGAATTACCCATTTAACTCGGTGTAACAGCCTGATAGACTGCAAGAGCCGGATGACATGTGGAACAAGTCTAGTGTGTTGTGTTATGTCAACTCGGTGCAGTCTGATTACAAGAGCCGGCCAATTGGGTGTTTGAAAGTAATAACAAGGTAATTGTCCGTCGACTACACTTGGAGCCAGATACATGAAGTTAGTAGTAATAGTAGTATACTATGTAGAACATGTAAGCTTATGTAGTCAGTTGACAAGAGACATTACCGTGTAGCATATCCCGAGTTGCAATTTGCATGAATTTTGGGGAAGGTAATTAAGAATTGCCGAAATTATTAATGATCATGGCCAAAAATCAGATTTGATTCATTAAATCTGAGTTGCCCCAAAATGAATGTGCCAATAAATGAAAAGGAATGGGGTAATTATACCGACCATAAAAGTATGATACATACACTTATAACCTGTATGCCAATCTGTTAAATGAAATCAACTCTTATATATATATATATATACATATATATATATACACATACATATATACACACACATACACATATATACATATATATATATACACACATATATATATACATATACATACACATACATATACACACACATATACATATATACACATATATAAACCTGCTACATGTATATATCAATCCTTCTGATCATGCAAAATATCTTCATACATAGAAAGACTAGAAAAAATTGACTACAACGTGACTAGAAAAGGCAATATAATGCAAATGAAATCATAATTTCCATTATACATCTAAATGTATGATAACATCATGGCATAAAAATTAAGCATGTATCTGACTTTCTGCATGTGATATTCATAAAACATATCTGAAGATAATGCAATGATTGCCTGAATGGAAAATATCTGCAACACTAAATCAATTATCAATTAATGCATTTTGAGCTTCTTTTAACACTTTGTCTGAAGTCTTAATATATCTACAATACGAATCAGACGTCCATCGACCTAGGACTTTGATCAAATGGTCTTCAACTTTAGCAGAAGCTGCAGAAGTGGCCGCACCTATACGGAATGAGTGACCACTATACAAGCTAGAATCATATCCATTACATTCAAGAGTATGCCTGAACATATCTATAAACTTGGCTCGATTCAAAGGTGTAACATCGCTAGTTACAAAAAGAGGATCGTGTGGTGATGGATTTTGAGAGAAGCGAGCCTTTAAATATCTTTCACATGTAGTATAAGGACATATACTTTTATCTGTTTTAAATAATTTAATACTCACTCCTTGTCTAAATGGGTCAGTTTTAGACACTTTTAAACTTAGTAACACATATTCTTTAGTAATACACATATCACTTACACATAAATTGGTACTTGGATCAAAATGACTACCAACTGTAAATTCTCCACATCGAAGAAAACCAAAAAATGCAACTGTACAAACTGTTTCTAGCATAATATTTTCAAATAAGCAATTTTTGCGTAACCACATACATACATTCTTTAAAATACTGAAAGTGATGGGATATCTTGGTTTAGCTACGTTGAATTGCATCCTTTTGATTCCATTCATAATGGCTTTTAATCTAAGAAGTTCATTAATTGCAGGATGATAAATATTGTATTCTAAGCACATATGTTTAATACCACATAAGTAAAGTTTGATTGTAGCATAGCTCAGAGACAATTTACTTGAACAATGTGTAGCGAAATAAATCAATAAATCTTCTGAGA
Organism: Pteria penguin; assembly: GCA_035048485.1. Taxonomy (NCBI): domain Eukaryota; kingdom Metazoa; phylum Mollusca; class Bivalvia; order Pterioida; family Pteriidae; genus Pteria; species Pteria penguin. Next base: position 5,741,273 of record CM068580.1, read on the forward strand.
CTGGTATAGATCTTAAAGAAGCACATACTATTACATTGTTTAATAACAAGAAATGTATATACATTTGGAAAGCGGTATTATAAGACACTCTTGTGCTTGGTGCGATGGCATGTTGCCATATGGTCGTCACTGCTGTGTCGAGTTCCACAAAATGTCTTGAGGAGGTGGAACTTTGCATGGGTTCAGTGGTGCTTCTGGTACGAGTTGTCGAAACTTCTGTATCTGCAAACGAGACAAAGCATCAGCAATATTGTTGAATTTTCCTTGAACATGTCTTGATAAAAAGGTGAACTGATGTTTAGCAGATAATAATGTCAGTTTACTCATAAGAGGCATAATATGGGGTGATTTCGATCTGCCTTTTTGTAATATCGCCACTGTTGATTCATTATCACAAAGAAAGACAATCCGTTGTCTTTTCCACAAATTACCCCATAATATTGCAGCTACCACGATGGGATACAATTCACAGAACGCAATAGAAATAGGTTCTCTGTCATAATTTGGAAGGAAATTCTCTAGATTGGCAGGCCATGGTTCCGAAAACCATTGCCCTTGGAAATAACCTCCGAATCCTATTGTGAGTGATGCATCCGTCCAAAGATTTAGATCTGCTGAAGTAATTGTATGGGTATTATAAAACACACTTATTCCATTCCATCTAGACAGAAAATACAACCATAATTGAATATCTTCTTTACACTGTTTGTTTATTTTAACATGATGATGTAAACACTTAACTGTAGTAGACAGTTTAATGAGGTGCGATACGAAAACTCCTACCGGGTAACACTACTCTACACGCAAAGTTAAGGTGACCCAAGAGCTTAAGGAGATCACGTTTAGTGACTGAAGATTTTTGTAAGAATGCGCACAAAAATTCTGTAATTCTGGACAATTTGTCCACGGGAAGTCGCGACTCCATGTCAATGGAATCCAATATAATGCCGAGATATTCTATTATGGTATTTGGACCTTGCGTTTTATGCACAGCCATTGGAACATTAAGTTCACTAAATATATGATACAGTATTTTCATATTACGCTCCCCATTTTTGTCTGGATGTTCAAAGGTTATGAAATCATCTAACAAATGTAAGATGTGCTGTATTCCATAATTTTCTTTCGCGATCCAGCAAATGGCTTGTGACAAAGTGTCAAATATTCTCGGGCTTGATCTGCATCCAAAGGTTAATTTTGTATAAAAATAATATTTGTTTCTCCACTTTATACAATACATGTGCCACTGTGAAGGTTTAATAGGCATCAACTTGAAAGCATCAGCTATGTCTGTCTTGCACATGGTGGTTCCTTTTCCTAGTAATTGTATAATATTAATGGCATCGTCAATACGCACATAACTTAGAGAACAATTTTCTTTGTCTATCATGTCATTTACGCTAGGATGGTCTATATTATCATGTGGAGACGATAAATCTACAATAAGCCTTGCTTTTCCAGAATATTTTCCTATAGCCACACCAATCGGACTAACCCTATATATGTCGAACGGTGGTTCATCAAATGGACCTTGTATAAAACCTTTAGATAGTTCACTTTGTATTAATGAATCTACAGTATCTGGCTGTTCTAGAGCTGAGCGTAAATTCTTGCATTCTTTAGTTGGTAAGTTAATGTCTGAAATCATTGTATCAAACCCATATGTAAGACCATCACACAAGTAATTCACGAAAACGTGTGAAGGGTGATGCGCAAGTTCTGTTTTTAACTTGACGACATTGATCGGTGTGTTTACAATGTATTTAGTATCTTCTACTTCTAGTCTCTAGTCACTGCTTTAAGGTAGCCGCGTTGTGCGTGTTGATCTGAGTGGTTTTACAATTAACCGCTCCACGATTAGCACTGAAACAGTTCGAACAAGCGTGAGCATATTGGCATGATTTTTTGGAACAGTTGTTCGCATTGTAATTGTTACATAACTCCTTATTGTTATGAAATACCCTCTTGCGGCCATATCTATCAACTATATTATTCGCCTGTTTTCGGACGGTATTGTTATTGAAGGTTTTCGTGTCGTTGGTTTTACACGGACAAAAGTCTGTATGATGCATGGTGGAGTGGCAAGACTGGCACTCGTTTGCCTTTGCATTACTGGTCACAAGTTGTAATAATGATAGGTCTTTAATGGACCAATCTATCTTAATGTTATGATCTCGTAACGCTGATGCTGCTCGTGCAGAAAACTGTATATGATAATCATAAAATTTTTGACCATATATATTTGCTATGTCTACAATATTTGCTTCGTAGCGATCCAATTCGATTCTCCTCTCTGGAAATTTTGCGCACATTACTCGTTTATGTTTACCGAAAGCGGTAATGAATTCTGTTATTGTAAGTGTTTTTTGTAGACGGGGATCTTCTTGAGGATTAATGTTTACCGTGATGTTATGGCCGTCACCTTCTACATTTTTAACATTGGACTGTTTGTCAAACTTAGGAATAAGAAGGGAAGCTAAATTTATGTCTTTGCCTTCCCATATTCTCTTTTTCAAATTTTCTGGAACGACATCAAGATGCACTACTGGGTCCAAAAACCCCTGAGAATCCCGTTTTTCACTGCAAAACTCTGCAACACCCTGGAAAACTCTGAAAAACACTGAAGTCTGCCTGAAAAACACTGAAAAACTCTGACAGCCCTGATAAACACTGAAAAACTCTGAAGTCTACCCTGAAAAACTCTGAAAAACACTGACGACCCTGAAAAACTCTGCAAAACTCTGAAAAACTCTGACGCCACTGAAAAACTCTGCAAAACTCTGAAAAACCCTGAAAAACACTGACACCTACTGCGATGCCCTCCGGCCGTGCGATCGCGGCCTCGCGTACTTCTATACGGTCCCTTTTATAATATAAGCCCTTAAAATTGTTCGCTGTTATCTATATATGACCTTTAATAAGTATTAAATGTGATGAATTTATAAGCGGGGAATAAGAAAAAAACCCGCATTTTTTACCATTTGTCAAGGACTTATTTTAACGATTTTTATAGATAAAATTACTAAGATATTGTTCCTATTCTGACTTACGTTTGTAAGATGATCTTTACATTTGCAGTTTAATAAATCACATGAATTACTCACTTAGCAAAAACAATTTTATTGACACAGGACTTTCCAGCGCGATGTCACTTGTTTTATTGATCGACTTAAAGAAAGGAAGAAGAATGAAACAAACAAACAAACGAACGAACAAATAATCTAACTACAGCAGTAGCATGTTGCTTAACATCGTTGTTTCATAGAGGTGCATTAAGGGAGGGGAAATAAGTACAAAATATAGAACAAGACATTTTAAAATTTATGTATTTATTTATTTAGTTATTTATTTATTTATTTATTTATTTATTTATTTATTTATTTATAATACAAGCACTATTTTTCCGTACCGTAACATTTCGACCAGCGGCCTTCCTCGGCGGACCTCATTTATTTATTTATTTATTTTCTTATTTATTTATTATTTATCTATTTATTTAATTATTAATTCATCTATTTATTTATAATAAGAACATTAAACTTTTCTGTACGAAAAAAATACATCAAACTAAATTTAATAAAAATAATAAGATTTTAAAAAATCGATAGACGAAGTTTACAGAAAACGCATAGTTTTAATTGTAAATAGATAAATAAATACAGAAAAAAAGAAATAATTAATTCTATATATCCCTATCAATCATTTTAATAACACATAATGATTGATGTTTATTTTTACATCTTTTCCAATCTGTGTAAAGAATCCACCCAAGTATCGTTATGTTACGACCTTAAGGCCGCTCCCACCTCTCTTTCGAGTTTAAAGGCATTCATGATTAATATTGATAAATCAATATTGCATTCTTCATGAATTAGCGGCCATTCACCGATAAAACGCTGTGAAGTTGCGTTAATTTAATTCTACCAACCCCCCCTTTTTTTTTTAAACATTGTCCAACTTGAGTGAACGAGCATGGCTTTGGGTATGCGTATTTCCTTCTCGCTACAGGCCGTAACGCAGCTACTTATTTAATCCGTATGTAAATTAATGGAACAGAAAAGCACTTTATTTCACAGCTTTACAAATCTCACATTTCGCATATATTCTATAATATTGCTATTATCAGAGGAAATGCGGAAGAAATTGAACTTAAATATTTGATGTAGTTTAGTTTATGACATAAAAATAAATAAATGATCGTGTGTAAAACAAATCGTTTCACTTTTGAAGAGTGAAAATAAGTTTTTGTCCTAAACTTTATAAGTCACTGTTAAAATGACACTTTAATTTTGCCAATAACACAAAATTAACATTGAAATGTATCAACTGGATATGTTTCAACCTGTTACTAAATATGTTTTGTCCCCTCATACATACCAAGGTACTGTTAATTACGATTCCCGATTTACAGCATGATAGGTAACAAACTATATGAGATTACGAGCGATATTTACCGGGTTAAACAACCGGATGTTTATTACGTAATAGAGTACTGATGACATGTAGAATAAAGGTAAAAAAACAGACATGTCGGATTAAAATAAAGCAATTTCAGATTCCATGCGTGTGCCGTTACTTTCTGATGAAGATATTCTAGTATAATATATATATATATAAGAGAGAGAAGGGGCGTGTGTGTGTGTGTGTGTGGGGGGGGGGAGTTGAGTGTATGGTCTCAATTTAAATATACTATATGATTTAAACATCCTACTCGACAATTTACGATTTGGATCCATAGGTTGGGGCAGATCGAGGTATCTGCTCTAAATATGACACCGTTTACTTGAATTTATATGTCATTTTGAAAATAAAGGTCAAATACTTTGCTAGTTTTGACAGGACGGGTTATTTTTATGTAAGACTTCTATGTCCCAGTCAACAGGGCGAGCGCCCTTGTATTCGCCATTGCTATACATGACCCTTACTGGATACATTGTTACAATACGTAATAAGGGAGATACTGTTCATAGGCGGATCTAGAAATTTTTGAAAGAAATAAGGGGAGGGGGAGGGCACAGTCTCCCATTGAAAAGGTGGGGGGGGGGGGGTGCTGTTAGGCGAGCGCCCTTGTATTCGCCATTGCGATACATGACCCTTACTGGATACATTGTTACAATACGTAATAGGCGGGCGGATCTAGAAATTTTTGAAAGAAAAAAGGGGGGAGCACAGTCTCCCATTGAACAGGGCGGGGGGTTGCTGTTAGATAAAATCATTTTTATTGTATAGAGTTACATGATGTAGATTAAGTAGGTAGTGATATAACAAACGGCAGATACGTTGTTACACTGATATATTGAAACTTATTTCATGCTATTTCAAGCAACACTATTGAATACCGAGAGAATATTTAATCACTGAAATAATTTTAAAAATTTAAGTATGTCATTCGAATGAAAGAGCAACACGTAGACACGTAAAATTTTCAGTTAAAGAAAGTTATTGTCCTCTGAACTTTGTTATATTACGCTGTTATAATAAGAACAAAGGTTAAATTTGTATATCTTAATTTTGTGTGAAAAGTATTGATAGAGAAAAAAAGTATTGCGTGTGTGTGTGTGTGAGAAGGGGGGGGGGGGGTGTTTAAACCTAAAGGTCGTCACATGAAAATATATGGGTATAGTCTCTATAAATGTTGCAACAGAATTGGAATAGAATGCATTGTTATTTAAAATGATCTGGTTATGCCGGTGTCCTGTCTTTCGGATGAGACAGTAAAAATCGAGGTCCCGTGTCGTGGTACATGTATGCATGGCACGTTAAAGATCCCTCACTGCTTCGGGTGGGTCCGTTGCAAAGGTCAAAATTTGTATGCTCCGCATCAGGCAGATGCCGTCACCATATACGTGAAATATACGTGGTGTGACGAAAACAATAATCAATCAATCAATCAATCAATATTTAAAATGAATGACAAGAGATTTTCTTTGTGGTCGATTTGCTGTCAGTACTGGTGTATTAAATTCGCTTTTCGTATAAAATTTATAGGTACTGGTCACATTCAAATATTATTTATTTATTTATTTATTCATTTATTCGTTTATTTATTCACTTTTTTATTTATTATTCAATAATTTATTATTTATTCACTAATTTATAGTTCTGGAGCTTCCTTTATATATATATATTATTTTTAAACACACAGTTATGAAACAGTGATATTTACCAGGAATATATGTACATAAATTTTCATTTGGAAATACAAATGTATATATAAATCTCGGTAAGAAAAGCTTTTGTATTGTAGTACGCCTCTGCTGGGTTTGTTTGGTTTTGAATAATGCATTAGTAAAATTAAATTTAGAGATTCGTTGAAATAATTTCACTTCAAAACACCGTACAAAAATGCAAGATATGTTTTATTTATTTTCTCTTCCCTTTTTTTTCTAATTAACCACTAATTAACTAATCACATTTTATATACATTAATGCTAATAGGGCTTATAGAAGGGACCGTATAGAAGTACGCGAGGCCGCGATCGCACGGCCGGAGGGCATCGCAGTAGGTGTCAGTGTTTTTCAGGGTTTTTCAGAGTTTTGCAGAGTTTTTCAGTGGCGTCAGAGTTTTTCAGAGTTTTGCAGAGTTTTTCAGGGTCGTCAGTGTTTTTCAGAGTTTTTCAGGGTAGACTTCAGAGTTTTTCAGTGTTTATCAGGGCTGTCAGAGTTTTTCAGTGTTTTTCAGGCAGACTTCAGTGTTTTTCAGAGTTTTTCAGGGTGTTGCAGAGTTTTGCAGTGAAAAACGGGATTCTCAGGGGTTTTTGGACCCAGTAGTGATGTGGAATACTTTCAAGAGGCACTCCGAATTCAGATATAGGGAATCTGTACCCACCTTGTGTATCGGAATATCTGGAGCTGCTTAGTGCAGTAGTTGCTGTTTCTAGAGTGTTACTCCTCTCTTGATTTTGTGACGTCCATGAATTATCATTCCTGCTGGCTGCTAGGCTGATAACGTTTTGCTGTAAGTTTAATACAGTTTGTTGCATGGTTTCAACTGATGAAACTAAACTTCTAATGACTTCAGATGAGGACGACATATTTCCGCTAGAAGACATGGGATTGTTAGGGTTACCGGGATTGTTACTTGTGACCGAATTGTCACTAACCTCACGTGTTTCCTCTCTGACCTCAGGCCCAGCATTCGCATTGCTGGGCGGTCCCGACGGATGACGCTCGCGTTCACGGCGATCCACATTTTCCAAGTACAATCGTCTTAAGACGACTTTGCCCAATGTAACAGGCGCGTTGATCCCCATTTTGTCCAACTCCTCGTGGAATTTATAAATTGTCCAGTTAATTGGATTGCGAGGGTCTAACACTGTACTTCTGCCTCGATTTCTTTGTCTTCCACCGGCACGCAAAGAGGACGCGTCCGCCATTTCTCAGTTATGTAATTGTAAACAAAGGAAGTAACTCACGATAATCGAATGTTAATAATCCAAATCACATCGAATGTTTATATATTTACAGATAATCACTAAAACATAACTTGTACTGAATGGATTCCATATTCTGTTAGTGTTAAATAATCTATTTGAAACAGCTATCAATTTCGCTCCTACACCAAATCAAAACAAACAAAGAGTGCTATAAATAGATACGCTTATCAATTAGTGAACTCAAAACAAATTATCTCAAAACATTCTGCAAACAAATACGGAAACGAAAACTAGTTTATATAAGATATTTGTTCCCATAAACCAAGTTTAATTTTTTAAACATCAATAACTATATTAGTATTACTCATTTTATAATATATTATTAAAGGAATTGGGCCGGTATAGCCTAGTGGATGAATTGCTCGTAACCGAGTGAGTAGTTCAGGGTTCATGACAATACGTCTGCTAAGAACCCGACTGTTCTAACTACCAATTTGACAAAAATCGAGTTCTATATCTTATTGGATTTGTCTTTGGATTGCACATATTTTCAGACATTTACATTGGTCAATACATGCTTGGTGGGGGAGGTAGGATCACTTTTCTAAATTCCATCCTGTTCTATCTCCATAATTTGTATTGTAATATATGCAAAAAATCTGTATCAAATTTATAGATAGGAAAAGTACCATTCTGTTCTATCTCTGTATCATGTGATATTTTTCTCTCTTTTCATTGGTCAAAATGGACATAGAACACTGGTTTTACTCAAATTCATAAGAAAATTCAGAAAAATGTTCTATCTACATTTGAAAAAACTTCAAATTTAAGGAAACCTGATCATAATTTGTGGTAAATAAAGATTTAAATTAAATCTTTGACGCCTTACAGATGTTATTAATCTATATATCTTATCTTAGAGAGCTTGTAGAAGCGAACAATTCTATTCAAAACTTCAAACTCGATTTTCTATAGATCAAAACTTTGGCAGTAGAAACACTATGGTTCTCAGGCGACGATATTATAGCTTACAATTGACACCCCTATTTCAGTGGCATTGACCTTGATATCTGACCTACGTTCCTTTTGTTATAATTATCTATTTTCATTAGAAATTAACATTTAATAACAAAGCTATGCTGTCATCTCATAACTAATTTTTCAAAAGTGTCAACACGTTTAAACATGCGGAAAAGAAATATAAATAAAACAAATATTTTACTGATTTCAGATATACGAAATATACATTCGATCTGTTTCTCTCATAGCATTTCTCCTTTTACTGCTGTGAATATGATTATTTATTCTTTCATTGAAGGTATAGGTATACTTTGAGTTCTGATATGAAAGCAGTGATGATATACCATTAACCAAGTTTCAAATCTCTACAATATAAAAACATCCATATTTTATATTTACCTTCTTGCTGCTTGGATTACCGCGTTATCAGTTGCAGTCACGTCAAGAAAATATTCGTGTTTAAAATTCTTCTCCAATGATTGATTTAAGAAGATAATACCAGTTTTTAGAATCTATTCTAAATTTAGAATCTCCTTTTAACTGGAAGGTTATCAAACCGTTTTCACTGTCATCTTTATCAGAAGCGTTAATCTGAAAAGAGAGTTTTCAATGTTCGTCAATAGGTTAATGTATTTTTCAAAGGAAAAGAACAAAAAATAACATCTGAATCAACCTTATGACAGAAGTCACAAAGGACATACGCGCACATAAGAATATCTCAAAAAACCCTTTCAATTGAATTGCAGTTCACGACGACCAATTGATATAACAATAGTCAATCAAGATAAAATAGAGATTTTGGCTATCCAAGACCAGAGATGGGATCAAGTGCCATGGCTTAATAAAAATCTCCTGCTGACCAGTCACATCCACAGTGATAAAAATTCATGATAAGTAAAATGGTATGAGAATGTGTTATGAAAATGAAAACGATTTAAAAAGGACTACAAAGGACTACAAGGAAATAAGGAAATCAACAATTTAGAATAGGTTTTCTGATAAGCGCGAAGGTCTCAAAGCGACCGTAAAATTTGCGGATTGTAAACTTCAAACGTGAATTCTGGTATCTTTGTTCTTTGATAAACTTAAATATATTCAACAAAATATATTAGAAGTTTACCCTCCACTCGGTTACAATGTAGATATACCACTGCTGCGATAGGATCACATGATTTTGCATTTAAGACAACAATACAAAGAAGACAAACTGTTTCAATGCTGAAGGTCAAAGAGATCGGTTACGATACCGTCTTAGGACGGTCAATTGAAGTAACAAAGTAACATTCAATTAGTGTGGTTTAATCGGTTTATGGGCGCCCACCTTCTCACTCACTGCAAAAGCAGCACAATCAAAGGACACACATTAAATGTTTTATAGATAATCCTCCATAAAGAAAACAAGGATCAACAGGTTTCTCAAGAAGAGGGGTCATAAAATTTTATTACACACGAAACGTTTATATGACAATATATTGCTTTCAAAAATATGTAAGACGACATCAACATAAGTAAACCGTGTTCTACAAGACCGAAAGCAAGCTCAGATCCTTGATCAATATGAGTTCCGACTAACAGTCAGAGGGGACGAGGATGAGGACATTGTCTCCTCTGAAAAGGTTTGGACAAGGCCCGTCATAGAGTCCCTACCACCTTGTTAGTCAGCATGCAACACTCAAGCAAAAGTCTGTATTGGGTTGTAAAAGGACCCAATACAAGAACCATGGTCTTAGCGATGAGGAATACAAGTAATACAGATATAAAATGGATATAAACAAAGTATGAACCCATGATTGCAAAGTCACATTCAAATATAATGTCAAGGATATCTATTTAATGAATAACCCTTGTGAACATTTTGTACAGATAGGATCATAGGGCATTCCACAAATTGTGGTATCAGAGAGGGGAGTAATGGTTAGTCAAGGTCAAAGATGAATATAATTTTGCTCCCAAAATGTCCCCAGTAGACACACATTGTTTATGTATTTTCCTTCAAATATCTTATAGGCAAAATAAGTAATTTTAGAAACAGGTACCAACTGAGCAAGTTAAGTAGCATGACATTTATCATTTATCACGATAAATCATGCTGTGTTTGAAAGAGGAAATAAAAGACGTCTGACCAAGCTGTGATGTAAAATACGAAAGTAACTGGTGTCACATTACTATGACAAATACCCAAGGACATGCACATAATACATGATAATAGTAAAATAAAGAATGAAAACGACATTACAAAAATATTCGATTGTACTGCAGTTAAAATGCTGACTTAGGACGGTCAGTGAAAATTAGACATTTCACTCAATATGCTATTTTCAAGTGACCGAAAGGGACCGTAAAACCTAGATTTAACACATCAAACTACGGATAATTAATTGTGATGTCATACTTAGTAGAAACATCGATGTTTTGTATCCAAAGATAAGATAATTAGGTCATAAATAAAACATCGCCAAAGTATGCAATGTCCGTAGTTTGGATATAACTCGGAAATAGTCTCTTGGTGTGGTGAAGGCAAAAATTGACCATGTTACCTGGAGTAGTCGACTCCCAACTTGTTTTGTTTTATTACAAGAAACATGATATCCGTTAGGTTGAGAAAAAATTGGGTTGTTGTCATTTTCATCTGTAAGCCTGATTGTTACATTAGCAGTGTTGCTCTTGAGGTGTTTCTGTGTTAGATTTTCTTGTGCAAAAACCTGCAAAATCATTTGTATGTAAGTAATGCGTCAGTTAACAAGGAAGGAAAAACATCCGACTCTTTTGTATGAGAATAGCATCAATGACATATAAATAATAGAAGAATAAACATATATAAATACCACACTCATTTGGTGTGGCTAACTGATCTCCTCTCATCCGATACTCAAGAACAAAAACAATGCAATCAAAGAACACATATTAGAAAATTTATACATGACCCCTTATTAAAAGAACATGTTACTGAAGTTGAAAGGTAAGAAAATATGAAGGGGAATATTTCTATGGAATAAACATAAATAGATATAGAAGAAAAAAGAGGAGTTACCGGCTCAGTTATGTGGCAGAAGTCACCATGGAGCTATACAATACATGAATATAAATGATATAATAGAACATTTAACACATTACAAAAATATTTGATTGTAGTGCAATTACGATACCGACTTAGGACGGTCATTTAATTTGACAAAAGCCAAACAAATGGTGTGATTAACCGGTTTACGGGCCCACCTTTCCTCTCACCGTAACAGCAGAACAATCAAAAGACGTACATTTAAAAATTTATAAATAATCCTCCACGTAAAGAACAAGGGCCAACAGGTATCGTATATTGAGGGGTCATAAAAATATAAACACGTAAGGTATTGTAAAACACATAATGGTATAAAAATATATGCGACATCAACATGATAAACCGTGCTCTGCCAGTCTGAAAGCGAGCTAAGACCCTAGATCTGTAGGAGTCCCGACTAACAGTCAGAGGGGACGAGGTTCAGAACCATGTCTCCTCTGAAAGAGGTTTGGACAAGGCCCGTCATATAGTCCCCACCGCCCTGTTAGTCAGCGTGCAACTTTCAAGTAAAAGTCTGCATAAGGCTGTAGAGGGGCCAAATACAAGACCTATAGTCTTTTTGATGATCTCAATATCATATTGTCTATTTAGGAGACGTTTGACTATTTTATTACATGATAAAATAACGTTATCGGAGCCTTTTACTTTCCTTAGTTTATATACGAGGTATTAAGGATATTAACGTGAGCAAAAAGAAAAATTTTCGATATCCGAGGTACATTTCTCTATGAATTGAACCTTCCAATATTATGCCTTTTTATTGTAATGAATGAGTGATTAACTTGAAATTTATAATTTCAATTTACATTTAAATTGATAAGGATTTATAAATTGTATTTGTAGAAAATATGTAAAGCACTAAAGTAGCGAGTGGGAGTCAATAAGAAAAACCCACAAAATTGTCATCTTATGTCCTTTATTGTGACGTAGTAAGGTTTGTAAAATGTTTTACCACATTTGTTGCATGATTATATACTCATTGTAATATATTTAAAATATTCGTAAAATGTACATTACATATACATAGATTTCATACTTTAATTCTACCAGTCATACATCATGGATATATATCTTGTATACACTGAATATAAATGTAGCGGTGAATACTGTAAGCTTTTACATACCGTGAAATTGATTAGGTGTGTTGTTTCATAGTCTAGTTTCTCACTTTTTTGTACAAATATTTGTCCAGATTCTTCATTTAATCCGAGAGAGGCATGTGTGCCATCCATTTTATAGATGAACTTGCTGTTTGAACCCTTAAAAGTGCAATGAATGATATCTAAAATGATATTTATATGTTAAGTGATTATTGATTATATATATATATATATATATATATATATATATATATATATATATATATATATATATATATATATATATATATATAAATATATATATATATATATATATATATATATATATATATAATATATATATATATATATATATATATATATATATATATATATATATATATATATATATATATATCATAACAATTTTTTTCCTCTTATGTATAGCAATATTCCATGTTCATCTGCTTTGGAGTGAACGTATCTCAGATGAATGTTTCTGTACCGATCCAAGATATACAAACTTTAGAATTATCTTTAAATTAAGGAATATCTCCGTCATACCTAGCTCTGACGCCAATTCACGAAATGAGCTTTATGTATTACGTTATGTCAGAGCAAGTTCAAATTAAGATACATTGTGAATCTGTTGTAAGAGGATAAGGGCTAAGGATAAGATAAACTTCTCAGTCAGGGAAATCTAAATGGTACACATACAACCTCACTGAGGAAGTACTATGGTAGATAAAGTCGATATGGACGATACGAGGATTTAACTATACAATATCACATCTTATTTTCGAGAATGTTGAATGACATTCCTGGCTGAGACCGAATCCAATCATTTTAAACATCGAATGTGACAAACATGCATGATATTTACCTGGTTCGACCAATTCTATCAGAGTGAAGTGATAGGTGTCGCTAGGAAGTATCCCCAGACACCTGATCACACATAGTTTTGAGCTGTTTATGTTTCTAAATACATTTAGGGGTGGGGGTGGCGGGGGTGTTTTCCGATTTTCTTGCTGATTTCGTATGCCTTTTATTTTAAATTTATCTAATGTCAAAACATTAATAACGTATAACACTCATTCAAGTTTATATGTTCTGGAATAATTAGATTATATCTTTATACGCAAGTTCCGAATGCTCTGATTAGGACATGGTAGTTAATTAACAAGAAGATACATTTATACAACGTGTACCGTATCAAGGTCAATCGCTCCGAGTGAAATAATCACGGTACCATTGGGCGTGTTTTCTGCAATACTGGCTGTATAACGAGATTTGGCCATGACTGGTGAATGATCATTGACATCTAATACAGTGATATAGAGGATGGCAACATCTCGGCGAAACAGGGGTTGATCTATTTGATACGCCTGAAGGAAAATGTTAAATGTTAACTTGTGTTGCTACACCATCAAACAAAGTAAAATGAATACTCAAGTCAAACATACTAGTGCATATTATTAAAATTATTCTTCTCAATTTATCTCAAAATAGTTACTTTTATTTATTGTATTTATTTTTGATTTGATGATAGATGATCTTGTCATTAAATTGTCATTTAATTGTGCTGGCATTTCGGGTTACTTTGACCCACTGCAAGGAGGTCATAACTTATATTACAAATTATTAATAATTCAAAAGTAGATAATTGAGGACAATAAGGCATTAAAGGCAAAGCGAAAATCTCATATATAAACAATGCTAGTCTAAATGAGCTATTTCATATTTATATAGAAATTAGAGTATTGTTGATAAATCAATCTCTACTGTTTATTTTGGAAGATTGAAGTTGCACTTTGCGTTCAACATTATGCATTCGAATGCCATAGAACTTGTAATATTTTATTCAGCATAATGCCTATGAATATCATAGAGGTGAACTTGCTACTTTACATTCACCCTAATGCCTAGAACTTGTCATTATGTAATCTACATGTATAGAGCGAATCATGTATTACTACCATTTTTGAATATGCAACACGCTATGTGCCCAAAGTTCAAACTCAAAAAGCAAAACCGCACAACGTACTGAATACAATTGTACATATATGTAGGTATAATTAATAAAAACATATAAGTGCAAAAATATAATTATGTTGCAATCATCAAATCATAAATAATAATACAGTATAGGTACAAACCAGGATCGTCACTGCATAGAAATCTTTCTTTTCTCTGTCAAATTGTTTGATGATAGTGAGGGATCCTGTATTGTTATCAATTTTCAAGTGTCCTCCATCACCTAATAGACGATGAAGATGGTTTATGGTAAATCAAGGATAAAAAGAGGATAAAATGGACACAAAACTGTTTACAATGATAAACGATTTAGCAATACATATTTTATACATCTATATTTGTTTCACTTAGTTTAGAGCTTTGTATACAGCTTTTTTTTTTATTGTGGTTGTCACTCTATGTGTTATATGTGTTTGTAATTATTGTATACTGAAGAAAGGGAAGATCGCTTAGGCAATTTGACAATTTAAGTGTCGCTGACACTTTTTATACTTATATATAAATATACAAATAAAGATTACGTCCAACGTAAAGAAAAAAAAAGTACAGATACACAGATATCGATAAAAGATGAATAATCTGTAGGAAAATTCAAAGCACACGTAAGACTCCTTGAGAATAAAGTTACACATTATTCAACAAAATATCTGGAAATTGATGAGGAAATGAGAAATGAAATTTATAATCTATGTCCGAAGGAAACCGATGAATTTCTTCTGAAACTTTGGGTTAGACAGTAAACCCGAGGAAAATAAATGTAACACAATTTGGAAGGAAAAGAAATCCTGGTTCAAAGACCTCCAAACTCAAGAACTAGAAGAAAAGAAGAGAAAAGTAAAAGAATCTTAGAAAAAGCGACAACGGAAAACACAACAGGAAAACCGTTATAAAAATCAAATACAGAAAAAATGAAAACAAATAGGACTATTACCCGACCAAAACACACCAAACCTGACACTATTGAAAAGCAGAATAAGAATTTATATCAGGAAGATCTGAAATTTTTACAAAAGAAAGAAATATACGCCAGCATCACAGGACGCAATGTTGAAAACTCCAGACGGGAACAAAAAGAACAAGCACTGAACAATTCAGACAGACTTTTAGAATAATACGAAAGTAACATAAACAAACATATATTGGTCAAAACTACAGAAATAAACCTTTTTTACACTCATTTGCGAAGACGAAAGGTAAATAGAAATTATTTTTTAAACACAAACTTACAAAAACCACCATAAAAGAAATTAAACCAAAAATTATAAATTTATCGTCTGAAAAATTAGGTAAAGATCAAATTTCAGTCCTAAAATTGGGGCTAAAGTTTATCGATAACATTTTTGTGGTGTTTGGAGGTAAGGTTTTTCAACAAATTGTCGGCATTCCAATGGGCACTAATTGTGCTCCGCTTCTGGCTGACATATTCCTTTACTCATACGAAGCTGAATTCATTCAGTCTTTGCTTTCGCAAGGAAAAAAGCAATTGGCTCTTGGCTTCAATTTTACTTACAGATATATAGATGACTTGCTTTCAATCAATAATCCTTCATTCGCGGATTACCTTAGCATCATCTATCCAAGTGAACTTGAGGTCAAGGAAACCACAGAAAGTAGTAATTCTACTTCGTATTTAGATATTATGTTGTCTTTCGACATTAATGGTCAACTGAACACCTCACTCTATGACAAACGTGACGATTTCAATTTCGCTATCACAAACTTTCCTTTCATAAGTAGCAACATTCTATCATCGCCCGCATACGGCGTATTCATATCTCAGTTAATACGTTATTCCAGAGCATGTTCAAATTACAGTGACTTTGTTCTGAGGGCTAGGCGACTTTCGGTTAAGCTGCTCAACCAGGGTTATATATGTGCTAGACTAGCAACGTCACTGAGGAAATTCTATGGTCGTTACGAGACTCTAATTACTCCATATGATATCTCGTTATCCAGACTTTTAAATGATATTCTGGACTGAGACCGATTCCGATCATTTTACACAGATTTGACACCTTCTAAACTAGAAGGTTACCTACTTCGACTTCTCCATATAAAAATACATATGGAATTTACACGATCTGACTCTTTCTGCTTGGTATATGTGACGGGTGTTGCTAGTAAGCAGGAGATGCTCACTCTCCCCGGGCACCTGATCTCACTCCATCACAGGGGTTCACATATGCTCTTCAAGTAGACATATTTTGTTATTTTCCATTTGTTTTTCATTTTCACTGATTTTGTATGTCCTCTGGTTCCATGATTTTTGGACTTGTGCTTTGGATTTATCCATCATCTTTACATTACACCCACGCCAAAATCAAATATTCCAGAATTAAAAGGACCTACGGGAATTTGAGAGAACATTTCGTTTATTAGAATTATACCATGACAAAGACAATAGTGATAAGTCTTTAGTGAAAAATAGATCAAAATATACACTAGAAAATAGGAGAAAATAAATCGTAGATAAATATTTTGAAATTGTATGGAAAACAAATTTCTCAGATATGAAGGAAGTTCCAAATAATTTATCTTACAAACAACGGTTTGCTTTAAAGGAAATTCAAAATAACAAGAATTTTATACTCAAAGAGGCAGAAAAAGGAAGGGCTATAGTAATAATGGATAAAAACTACTATCAGAGAAAAAAAAAATAGAAGAAATGCTTAATGACCCTATTAATTACTCACTGATAGAATCAAACATAGGCAAAAAACCCTCAGTCAAATAGACAAACTGTGCAATAAATATAATAACATATTAATTAAAAATGAGATAGATTATTGAACAGTCTTCCAATCAAAGACTAGTAATTTTTACGGATTACCATTAATACAGAAATCGAATCACATAAAACATGCATTATACAAACAACAGTCTGATTATATTGAAATAATTAATCCTTCCGATTTAAAATTCAGACCTATAATTGCTGTACCATACTGACCTACTCATAGACTGCGCAATGTAATAGATATATTATTACAACCAGTTTTAATAGAAACACGCATTCTGAAAGTATTGCTTAGGCAAAACTAAGTCCCCTACCGGCAAATGGAAAACTAACACCCCAAATCACACTCACATACACACACACATCTACACACACACACACACATACACACACACACACACACACACACACACACACACACACACACACACACACACACACACACACACACACACACACACAACATAGTGTCTTTCAGTAATTGATCACAACCTTTAAAGAAATTTTCTAATTCCAAGGGCCGTAATTCCGTCAAAATTCAGACGACCGAAACGGAACTCGAACTTGATATGTAACTCATGGTGGTAGACTCACACACCAAAAATTGAATGAATATCTACAAGCCTTTAGAAAAAAAGTCCGGAAAACTGCCATTTTAAAGAAATTTTCTAATTCCAAGGGCCGTAATTCCGTCAAAAATCAGTGGACTGTAACGGAACTCGAACTTGATCTGTAACTCATGGTGGTATACTCACACACCAAAAATTGGATGAATATCTACAAGTGTTTAGAAAAAAAATCCGGAAAACGTGCGTGTGGCTGACAGACTGACGGATGGACGGACAGACAGAGTGCAAACCTATAGTCCCCTATGGCTATGCCGGTAGGGGACTAATATAAAGCTATGTAAGAGACGACATAGACTTCCTTAATAAGATTCCATCAACAGTTGACCCTAATACCTCATTAACAACTTTTAACATAACCGGTCTTTATTCAAATATACCACACGAATTCGGTAAGGAAGCAATTACCTTATTGGATAAAATTACATCTTAAATTATTACACCAACGCTTTAATGAAAAATTTATCATAGAATCCATAGACTTAATTCTTAACAATGTAAAGATTATGGATAAATCCAAACCACAAGTCCAAAAATCATGAAACCAGGGGACATACAAAATCAGTGAAAATGAAAAACAAATGGAAAATAAAATATGTCTACTTGAAGAGCATATGTGAACCCCTGTGATGGAATAATACATTTCAATTCAATAATAAAGAATATAAACAAATTTTAGGTACTGCCATGGGAACTAAAATGACACCTTCTAATGCTACACTTACTTTAGGCTATTTGAAAAAAAGTTTATACAGTGAAATTAAATAAACCTACAGTGAAAATGTATTTAAATGATTTGAAACATTATGGAGGCGGTATCTTGATGAGTGTATAATATTTTGGAACCAATCATGGGGTAAAATAGAAGATTTACATAATATATTACAAGATTTACATCATTATATAAAATTCACAATGGAAATGAAAGTGAAAGAATTACCCTTATTAGATTTAATGATTAAAAAAGATGGTAATAAAATTATCACAGATATTTATTGCAAACCAACAGATACGCAACACTTTTTACATTTTAAGAGTCATCATCCTAAATCTTGTATACAATCAATACCATACACTCTTGCCAGACGTATGTGCACAATTATTAAACCGTCTGAATTAAGAACAACTAGATTAAAAGAATTACGCAGTTCTCTAATACATCGCGGATATCCGATAACATTAATAAGTAAGGGATTCGAGATGACCGAAGCCATACCGATATCTATTCTACGACAAACTAAAATGAAAGAAATAAGATAAACACTCTTTGCCGCTTCTTTTGAGAAGCTTGTTTATATTAGACATGTAAAGATGGATGTTACGTAGATCTACTGTACTATTCTAACTATTGCTTGATAAAGGCCAGGAGGCCGAAAATTTGCGGCAAAGAGTGTTTATGTTATTTCTTTTAGTATATTTTACTTCCCTTTGGAGGACTACTTATTATATCTTAAAATGAAAGACACTAAACATTCATTAGCATTTGTATCAACATACAATAAACGAAATCCAGAAATCTTTAGTAAAGTATTTAAATATTTGGAAAACTTAAAAACGGACGAAAAGATGAAACAAAATTCTAAATAAGTTGTAAATTATCAAAAGCAAGAGACAACCAAAAAATCTAAAACAATTAATTACATATGCTAAAACAAACTTTAATACTGAGGAATCGAAAAACGAGGGTGTAACAAAATGGAAAATGTAAGGTATGTAATATAATTATGGAAGGAAATTTGTATAATTTCAAAAAATGGTAACATTCATTTCCTAGTAGTGTGTCTAGAGGTGTATCTCAAGTATTAGCTTTATTCAATGTGAGCTCTGGTGGATATATTTCTGATATAAATTGTTCGAATTCAGGGTTGTCGATAACCAAAATGTCATCCAGATATCTGCAAGTATTATTAAATTTGTCAATGAGATCAAAACGTTTTGATTTTTGAATAGAAACCATAAAATCGCTCTCATAACAATAAAGAAATAAATCTGCTATCAGAGGCGCGCAGTTAGTACCCATAGGAATCCCAACTATTTGTTGATATATCTTGTCATCAAATTGCACAAAAATATTATTCATGAGAAAATCTAGTGCTTTACATAATTCCTTGCAAGTCCAGTATTTATATGAAGTATATTGTTTGTTGGAAAAGAATCCAGAGTTATTGGAAGTACATATGTACGTTTTAGATTCTCTGTGAAAACACCATTGTATAAGAGACAGCAACTTGCTTTTAATCAAATCATGAGGCAGAGATGTATAAAGTGTAGAAAAATCAAATGTAGAAATTTGAGTCGCTTTGAAATTTAGCGAAAGAAGTTTGTCTATAACTTCATGAGAATTTTTAATCAACCAAAAGTAATTGATGTTACTATTATGAAATGCGACATCACAATATTTGATAATATGATCTTTTATAGCAGTTAGAGCAGACGTAATATGTTTCGATAGTACCGTAGTAGAGCAGTGGCTAGAATTAGATATGAAACGTGATTTATATGGACTTTTATGTAGTTTAGGGAGCCAATACATGGTTGGTAGATCAGATTTATCAGTTTTAATTTTGAAGTCGGACATGGTCATGAGGTGATCGTGCAAGGTGCTCTCGTTTGAGGTAGGGCTTTCCACATATGTATGAGTGGAGTTTAATTCGTTTTTAAGTACTTCAATATAATATAGTTTTCAAACAACTATTATGTTATTACCTGCTTTATCAGCGGGAGCAAAACGAAAACTAACTCGTAATTCTAAAAATGTAATATCATGTGACAAATGTAAAAAAGAATACATTGGGTCAACACAATGTTTAAACCACAGAGTAGCTTTACATAGAAGCAATATAAAACACAAAACCGAGTTTTATTCGTGAGCAAACACCTTCACAACTGTAGTAATGGCAAATTTAAGGTTATGCATATACCAAACAGATAACTATTCGATCATTACGATCAAAGACCAAAGATTCATCAACCACAGGGCTTTCAGCTGGTTGCCCCCCCCTCTCAATTACCCCAATATGATAATAAGGGTTAGAACTTCCGATTTACCAAAAATACCCCTCTTCAGGTCTGTGTCTTAGAACTTGTTTAATTCTTCACAGATCGTCTCAAACGTGGTATTAAATGAAAGCAGACATATTTATCTACACATCCATATATAAATTGTCCAAATCCATGCAAAACTAAGGGCATGGTGAGCCACAGAACTCGAAATTTTGCCTCGTAATTTTGCCAAAAAAAGTCTAGTCGGACACCGAGAAGTAAACCAGGTCAGAACGATCACTACGGTGTAAAGTGACCGCTCGCCGCTTTCCTTATTAAGAAGCAGTGTCTGGAGATGTACAATAAACAAAAGTAAATAACCAACTACAGCCGACATGTCAAATTATCTCTCCTAGCGCCTCACATTACCTTCGATTGTTTTCCATCCTCCGTGACCCCAACCCAGATGTCATTTAAACTAGGACAAGTACACTTCCTAACACGGCTTATGAATGGTCGTTCGTAGCATGATGAAACTCGAGAGTTCCTTCCGATCTATCAGAATCTATATATATATATATATTTCTCTCTCTCTCTCTCTCTCTCTCTCTCTCTCTCTCTCTCTCTCTGTGTGTGTGTGTGTGTGTGTGTGTGTGTGTGTGTGTGTGTGTGTGTGTGTGTGTGTGTGTGTGTGTGTGTGTGTGTGTGTGTGTGTGTCTATGTGAGTGCATGACCGTCCTCCCAACGCCAAGTTCTAAGATTATAGTACGCTGCACTACAACTCTTGACAATTCAAAAGTCGGGCTGGCGCTGTGACGTAATATATTTATTTGTGATGACGGACCAGTAAGAGGCCTCCTTTCAAATTGCAGTTTATTTAGATGCAAAACACACACCTATTTCTTTACATAATTCAAGTAATTGTATAATCAAAGAGAAAACAGAAGTCATCTAAGAAAGCTGTATGACACAAATCACCAAGGACCTGCACACAAAACATGATAATAGTAGAATCTACACGACACGACATTACAATCAGTGGATTTCCGCAGTGTTAATAGGTGTATTATACAATATAAAAATTATATAAGTTGTCGCAGGACTTTTGCGAAGGGTGTTGCAAACAAGCAGGGGGATGATTACGCTTCTCAGGTACCTGGTCTCACTCGATTTTGTTTGGGCTCGCAATTGTCTAAATATGACACTATACATGATATTGTTTTTTTCATTCCATGGACTATGCGATATGGTTTATTCCTCAACTACATGTATGAATAATATATGAAACAAATGATATTATTTATCTTGATAATAAATACATCATATCGATAAATTAGAAAGAGCATATAAGATGGTGACTGGACAGTATCAATATTCAAACATCAAACATCGAATTCAATCCACATAGGTCTTACAGTTTTTATAATGCACAAAAAAGTAATGGACTCTGTTTCTGTTTCACACAATGGAAAGTCTTTAATCTTAATAATATCTAACAGTTTTGGTAGCCAATACTGTATGGATTATTCTAGTTTACAATGATATTATCTTTTTCTTTAATTTTAAATGCGTTTAAAACGGTTTAGATATGCTTGTCGCCAAAACATAGAGGATGTATCCAGTAAGCATTTGCCAGTCTTATTTTTTGACACTAATTCATGTTTTGTTTTTATAAGTGTTTTGTATCTATTTTCTGATTCTGTGTATTTGGCACTTTCTCTAAAGTTCTGCGTATCATGTTTTCTCTGTGCTAGGGTATTCATTGTAGGTGTGGCTATCCAAACAAGAGATGCTTACTCTTTCCGCGCTCTTGGTCATTTTCTGATTTTCAGGGAACTTTGAATGTCCACTGTAGTACATTGATGTGAGTGTCATAGGGACATGACGCTAATGGGTTTTTTGTGTATTTTACATTTATAGTACGAGCTAATAAAAAGATGATAAAAGTTCTTACAGTCTTTTTCAGACATCAATATATTTTATTTTAGAAAAAGGCATTTACCAGTATTTGGATTATAATTTAGGATTAGCCATACCTTGAGGAAGGAGTCAGCGAACTGAGTAGGTAGTAAAATGTATAGAATGTTTTTACATAAATTCGTTAGTAGATTGTGAACAAAAAGGAAATCTCCTTTTGTAAAGATTGCTGATGAAAATAGATTAGTTATTAATTTCGAGATAGGAATTGTACCTTACATGGTAAAGCATAATTTCATTTATAGTATTGGGAATTACTTTTGTTTTGGGGGATTATGGGACTTCTTTTCGGAAAGGATTCACATTTTTAAAACAAATTGTGAAAGAAAACTATTGATATTCCTATGGGATATATTGTGCACCTTTATTAGCTGATTTTTTCATTCATTCGTTCGAAATTTAATCTATACAAAAGCTTTTATGTCGTCATAACAAACAACTGGCAAACGCTCAGATATATTGATGATGTCTATTTAAGAAGACATTTGACTCAGCTATGTGGCAAAAGTAATCACAGAGTAAAAAGCAAAGGATAACGATATATCCCTGTTGTTTATCAAAAGCAAATACTTCGATACACATTTCCTTGCAATATATCCTAAAGAACTTGATATTGAAGTGATACAGAATCCAGTTCTTCTTACTTAGATCGTCTAATAACTATTGACATATACTGACAGTAAAATGAATATTTCATTATAGGGAAAATGTTACAGTTTCAGTCTTATTATTGTTAACTTTCCAAATACGTGTAGCAATATACCTTTATCACCTTCATATGGTGTTTATATAAATCAACTTATCGGATATACTTCAGCTTCTTCAGAAAAACTTCTTTCATTTAATAAGTAAATATAGAACATATATACCTTTTAATTAGTACACCATATGCGAATTTCGACAATTTATGTCTCTTCAGAGATTCGCGTGGCCAAATGATTGGAATTCTCAAAATATATAAATATTTGAAGAGCAGTGTTGAAACCAAAATGACCGAAAAGTGAACCAAAGTATCTATCTAAGGACTGAGCTTTGCATGAGGGAGATACTCCTTAGTTTTAGAGTTCTAGATCCGCCATGTATTTCCTATAGCTACACGCCATCAGTTGCATCCAAAATTTATAATTACAAAGGGTTTCTACAGTGTCTTGATCTTAGCAACTCTGCATGTCATCCTCAACCATGTGCATGTTCCTCATCTAATTTTGTATATTCTCCTTGTGGCCATGTCGTTACTGGTGATCTCGATATTGTTAAAAACAATAAATTAAGAGAACTTTTAATTAAAGGTCCAAAATATAGAGAACCCAGATCATTCATATGGAGCCAAAATTTTGAGAATATTATGAACTGCTGTGAGGAATATGCCACACGATGGGCAAAAAGCGAGGAAGTACAGATAGACACTCTTTCGGAATGGATAAAATCTATTGCAGTAGTGCTAAGATCAAAAATTAAAAAATTACAATGTTCTGTAAACACCAGATTCGAATCTATTTTTAAAGATCCTGATGTTGTCAGAGAACTTACCTTCCTCCAAGAACATTATATCATTACACCAGCAGATAAAGCATCCAATAATTATACATTTACTTGTAAGAAATATTACTTTGACAGCCTAGTGAAAGAATTAGGATTAAATTCAGCTCCAGGAAATCCTACTTATACTCTCACGAACTTTTCGGTTTCGGAAGTACTCGAGAATCATAAATCTGTCCTCAATACGTTTGGTATTGACTCAAATGAATTAAATTTAGAACTTCCATATTTGTACTGCATTCCAAAATTACACAAAAATCCTTACAAACAACGCTTTATCGCTGGTTCCTCGAAGTGTTCCACAAAATCTATATCGATGCTACTCACAAAAATATTATCAGAAATTAAAATCTGGCCTTCATAGATATTGCGAAACAGTATATTCCAGAAGTGGAATTAATCAAATGTGGATCCTTAAAAATTCAAAAGAGTTCTTAGAAAATCTAAAATCAAAAAGTTTTACTAAAATTCACTCTATCACGTCTTTTGACTTTTCGACTCTTTACACAACGATCCCTCATCAGAAATTAAAAGACAGATTAGCGGAAATTATTCAAAATGCATTTACTAGTAAAAACGGAAGACGCAAATTCAAATATATAGTAATAGGCCACGATAAAACTTACTTTGTTAGGGAAAATTCTGATTCCAAAAATAAATACACTGAAACAGCTGTCATCCAGATGTTGAACTTTCTCATCGATAACATTTTTGTGGTGTTTGGAGGTAAGGCTTTTCAACAAATTGTCGGCATTCCAATGGGCACTAACTGTGCTCCGCTTCTAGCTGACATATTCCTTTACTCATACGAAGCTGAATTCATTCAGTCTTTGCTTTCGCAAGGAAAAAAAAAACAATTGGCTCTTGGCTTCAATTTTACTTACAGATATATAGATGACTTGCTTTCAATTAATAATCCTTCATTCGCGGATTACCTTAGCATCATCTATCCAAGTGAACTTGAGGTCAAAGAAACCACAGAAAGTAGTAATTCTACTTCGTATTTAGATACTATGTTGTCTGTCGACATTAATGGTCAACTGAACACCTCACTCTATGACAAACGTGACGATTTCAATTTCGCTATCACAAACTTTCCTTTCATAAGTAGCAACATTCCATCATCGCCCGCATACGGCTTATTCATATCTCAGTTAATACGTTATTCCAGGGCATGTTCAAATTACAGTGACTTTGTTCTGAGGGCTAGGCGACTTTCGGTTAAGCTGCTCAACCAGGGTTATATATGTGCTAGACTAGCAACGTCACTGAGGAAATTCTATGGTCGTTACGAGACTCTTATTACTCCATATGATATCTCGTTATCCAGACTTTTAAATGATATTCTGGACTGAGACCGATTCCGATCATTTTACACAGATTTGACACCTTCTATACTAGAAGGTTACCTACCACATTCTGCCACATAACTGAGCCGGTAAGTCCTCTTTTGTCTTTCATATCTACACTTATTCTCAGATGCAGTGTGGAGCCTGTAAAAAGGGTCCCCGTGTCTGAGTGTTTCAAGTGTTATTATTCACCCAATAGTTACTGACTTGGTTGTGTGGGAGTTTTCCCCAGGGTTTGTACATCCTTATCCCCCCTTTTCATTAAAATGGCTTCAAATATAATAAAAATAAATTACAAATCTCCTAAAGTTATAATCACATCACTTAGATTGCCCTCTGTGTCGACTCTTCATAAACCTGGTATTTCTTGTAGAAAATTATTCGGCACCACTAAAGTTCTTATTTCTCCACTTAAAAGTAGTTTCCCTATTAAACGTTCGATCTCATTTTCAAAAACATTCACACCTATAAATTCTTACAGAGCTGTCAATTCTATACGCAGAGGGTATTCTAAGATTAATAAGTGCAACGCCAAGAAATGTCTTACTTGCCATCATTTAAACTGCAAGTCTAATATTGAATCTTCGGTTAATGGAAATATATTTAACACCAAATTAGACAAAGACATAGATTGAAATACTGCCAATCTTATATATGTCATCACTTCAAAAGCTAGAGGATGTGGGGCTCAATATGTCGGGGAAACTTCTCAAACTTTGAAACAACGTTTTCGAAATCATTCCTATAAAATTCGTGATAATTCACGACGTAAATACCAGAATTTTCTTTATAACCACTTTAATAAATACCAACATAATATTAACAATGTCAAAATAACTCCAGTAGAAAATATCTCTAAATTACCAGGTGATACGAAATCAGATGTTAAAAAACGACTTTTGGAAACCGAGCTCTACTGGATTAAACAACTACAAACCCCATACCCTCTTGGTCTCAACGACCAAATATATCGACAAGGTAATATTTCTTCTCGTCAGAATAAGATCAATATTTTTACATTAAGACATAAAACTATTAGAAAACGTAGGTCACATGGTCGTCGTCGTAATCGTAACATCAGAAAACGTAATCGTTTAAATAGGTCATTAAACGATCTTCTATTTATCGCAAAAAATAATGGCCGTCATGAACTTTTGCATGCACTATCCTCTATTCCGGTAAATAAATTGAAACCTATCCTGGACGAAGCTGATCTTCGAAGTTTACGCAATTCTGATTGATAGAAACTCAATTTGATTATTTTATTTTCATATAATAAACTCTTTCCTCGTATTCCGTCTCTTCCACCCAAGCAGCAATTTCTCAAAATTAAATTTATTAATAAAGGCTTCGATCTACTTAACATTTCTAATATTTTCCGTGATCATAGAGTCACATCTAAAATCCCCCAATATTTTGAGAATTTAGAACCTCCACTTATTTGTTACCAGTACAAAAAGCCTATAAGAAATCTTATTTTAAATTATAATAAAGTCACATCTAACCCTGATGTTTCAGACTCTATTCCTTCGTCGTGTTCTTGTGAAATTCTAAATATGTTTATTACTGGTGACCTAACTGTATTTCGGACAAGAAATTGCGCACCCTTTTTGGAAAAAGACCTAAATATAAGTTACCATCCAGGATAGATTTCAATAAATGCCGTGGCGTTATAGAAGATGCTTTAACAACATATTGTAAACGTTGGTGTAAAAAAGAACAGGTAAATGTTCATGCTCTTAATGATTGGAAATACGAGATTTTAAGAATTGTCGATATCCGTATTAAGAACTTTACGGAAAATCCGCATTTATTTCAACAGCCTAATACATTGACGACAAATTCTATTAAAAAGAAGATAGCTGACTTACATGCTAAATATGACTTTGTTCCCGCTGATAAAGCAGGTAATAACATAATAGTTGTTTGAAAACTATATTATATTGAAGTACTTAAAAACGAATTAAACTCCACTCATACATATGTGGAAAGCCCTACCTAAAAAAAGAGAGCACCTTGCACGATCACCTCATGACCATGTCCGACTTCAAAATTAAAACTGATAAATCTGATCTACCAACCATGTATTGGCTCCCAAAACTACATAAAAGTCCATATAAATCACGTTTCATATCTAATTCTAGCCACTGCTCTACTACGGTACTCTCGAAACATATTACGTCTGCTCTAACTGCTACAAAAGATCATATTATCAAATATTGTGATGTCGCATTTCATAATAGTAGCATCAATTACTTTTGGTCGATTAAAAATTCTCATGAAGTTATAGAAAAACTTCTTTCGCTAAATTTCAAAGCGACTCAAATTTCTACATTTGATTTTTCTACACTTTATACATCTCTGCCTCATGATTTGATTAAAAGCAAGTTGCTGTCTCTTATACAATGGCGTTTTCACAGAGAATCTAAAACGTACATATGTACTTCCAATAACTCTGGATTCTTTTCCAACAAACAATATACTTCATATAAATACTGGACTTGCAAGGATTTATGTAACGCACTAGATTTTGTCATGAATAATATTTTTGTGCAATTTGATGGCAAGATATATCACCAAATAGTTGGGATTCCTATGGGTACTAACTGCGCGCCTCCGATAGCAGATTTATTTCTTTATTGTTATGAGAGGGATTTTATGGTTTCTATTCAAAAATCAAAACGTTTTGATCTCATTGACAAATTTAATAATACTTGCAGATATCTGGATGACATTTTGGTTATCGATAACCCTGAATTCGAACAATTTATATCAGAAATATATCCACCAGAGCTCACATTGAATAAAGCTAATACTTGAGATAAATCTACACCTTTCTTGGATTTAAACATCAAAATTATCAACAACCTAATATATACTAATATTTATGATAAACGTGAGGATTTTGGATTTCCTATTGTAAATTTCCCTTACTTGGATGGCGATGTCCCTCGACTCCCATCATATGGTATCTATATATCTCAATTAGTTCGATTTGTCAGAGGCTGCACCGATGTTTTGGACTTTCATAAACGAAATTTACAAATTACTACTAAACTTTTAACTCAGGGTTACAGATATCACAAGCTAAGAAAAACATTCGGCAAATTTTTCAGATCTTATTCAGAACTTCTATCTAAATTTGGAAATATTTCTTTTCAACAGTATGTATCCAATGCAATTTCCCATCCTTATTTTTACGGTGATCTCGTATATAAATTAAGGAAAGTAAAAGGCTCCGATAACGTTATTTTATCATGTAATAAAATAGTCAAACGTCTCCTAAATAGATAATATGATACTGAGATCATCAAAAAGACTATAGGTCTTGTATTTGGCCCCTCTACAGCCTTATGCAGACTTTTACTTGAACGTTGCACGCTGACTAACAGGGCGGTGGGGACTATATGACGGGCCTTGTCCAAACCTCTTTCAGAGGAGACATGGTCCTGAACCTCGTCCCCTCTGACTGTTAGTCGGGACTCCTACAGATCTAGGGTCTTAGCTCGCTTTCAGACTGGCAGAGCACGGTTTATCATGTTGATGTCGCATATATTTTT
This sequence comes from Pteria penguin, assembly GCA_035048485.1. Lineage (NCBI taxonomy): Eukaryota > Metazoa > Mollusca > Bivalvia > Pterioida > Pteriidae > Pteria > Pteria penguin. The sequence goes on from CM068580.1 coordinate 5,770,610, forward strand.
ATACCATTATGTGTTTTACAATACCTTACGTGTTTATATTTTTATGACCTCTCAATATGCGATACCTGTTGACCCTTGTTCTTTACATGGAGGATTATTTATAAATTTTTAAATGTACGTCTTTTGATTGTTCTGCTGTTACGGTGAGTGGGAAGGTGGGCCCGTAAACCGGTTAACCACACCATTTGTTTGGCTTTTGTCAAATTAAATGACCGTCCTAAGTCGGTATCGTAATTGCACTACAATCAAATATTTTTGTAATGTGTTAAATGTTCTATTATATTATTTATATTCATGTATTGTATAGCTCCATGGTGACTTCTGCCACATAACTGAGCCGGTAACTCCTCTTTTTTCTACTTCGACTTCTCCATATATAAATACGTATGGAATTTCCACGATCTGACTCTTTCTACTGGTTATATGTGACGGGTGTTGCTAGTAAGCAGGAGATGCTCACTCTCCCCGGGCACCTGATCTCACTCCATCACAGGGGTTCACATATGCTCTTCAAGTAGACATATTTTGTTATTTTCCATTTGTTTTTCATTTTCACTGATTTTGTATGTCCTGTGGTTTTATGAGTTTTGGACTTGTGATTTGGATTTATCCATCATATTTACATTACTTAATTTGAGGACTGAAAAATTGAAGTATGTATTTCATGTCAATACCTAAGCACTGAAAACTAGACTTATGATGCCATCGGGAACTATCAGTCCACCAGCAGTAACACCGGCCTAGTGGTTATAAAAATATAGAACATATTAACCTTTGAATTAGTGCACCATATGCGCATTTCGACAATTTATGTCTCTGAATGAAAAGTAAATATAACAAAGGCACGAAAAACACATTTGCCGTGGCTATTAATAGCTAGTGCTTATCAGAAATAATTTTCTGACATGCTGAAATCCTTATTTCATTGCAGTCCTTGTTAAACGGGTTGCATATTGATATACAATATCACACATTTTATACTAATAATTCCTTTTAAATGACAGTGACGACGGTCGTATCGCTAATGCATTGTGTGACCACATGTCACAATAACTTGCTTAATTCGCTTGCATCACTATATGCTTTTAATTAACTTAAAAGTTCGTGAATTATTCTAAAACCAATGAGTATCTTCCTTAATGCATAGCGCTGTCCTTAGATGTTAGCTCTTACTTTTATATTACCTTTATAACAATACAGTGTAACTGAATTCTCATCATTGCGTACGTATAACTCATTAATTTGTTTGATATGTAAAAAACCCTATTCATAGAGTGGTTGTCTATGCATCCTAACACCAAACATAATCGTGTAAATTTTTACATTGAAATAAATCAAGAAATATTTTCATCAAAGTAAACAACTTTTCAAATCCCTGTCCTTGAAATGGGTTATAAAGCTATGTACGAGTTTTGTAAGCCGTATTTCTGTACTATTGTTAAAATTAATTAAAGTTATGAGGTTCATTTGAAATACATTTAAAGGTTAATATGGTTTTCTGATGAACAATTTATACAATGATATTAGAAACAACACGACAAATAAGCAAACGAAAATGGCTTACCGCCTACTAGATCGTAACCGATTGTTTCATTAATCGTTTTATCGAGATCGTAAGCCACAGGTTTTTCAGTGGCCCACTGAAACGATGTACTCTAAAAGGTAAAAATATCAATGTAAGTTGAAGTTTTTATCGATTGTAGAAAAGTATAAAATTCTCAGTATAGTTTTTGTTTATCAATAATTCTAAAGGACTTAAATTTATTATATACATTAGTAAAACACTTCAATACATATATAAAATATGAATGCATGAAAAACCATTAAAGCTCCAATATATAATCTTATATTAAACGAATGAATTCAAATGAATAGCACTAACCCTTTCCTTAATAGAGCAATTATATGTCTTATGAGTGAACTCTGGATTTTGGTCGTCTACGTCTTTAATATCAACCTCTATGGACGAGCTGTTGGCAAACTTAGGATGATCCTTGATCTAAAATATATAAGATTTTATATGTCAAATGTGGCATGGTCAATTAAACTGAATTTAAGTTTTAGTATAATATAAAAAATATGTTATGTACAATGGACATTATCTAATCGGTATAGTGACATGGAAAATGTAATGTATGGGAAATACTTATTTTTGAATGTCTTTTTGTGACAGTTTGAATTTTTGGCGAGTGGTATCTTGGTTTAATATGTAACAAAGAATGAAAGTGTGAATTGCAAGTGTTTATTTGTTTAACAACAAACAAACAAAAAAAAAAAAACAAAAACAAAAACAAAAACAAAAACAAAAACAAACAAACAAACAAACAAACAAAAGACACCCCAAAAACCAAAAAAAAAAAGAAAAAAAAAATAATAAAATAAAATAAAATAAAAAAAAAAAAAAATAATAATAATAATAAATAAAAACTCCAAAAATCAAAACAATACAAAACGGACAAACACAGGTCTCTTGAGAAATAAAAGTGGTATAAGGTGTTATGTAATGGTAAGCATCCTAGTTGATCATTCACGCCTACCTTGAGTATTTAGTTTATGTTATTTCGAGATAACAGAAAGTTAATTATTTTAATAAATAATGTCTACTTCCATAGAATAATTATCAATTAATTCACGTGCATAAATTCTGATATTTATCATTACCACTGGCTCGATACCGCTGATGATGATATGATAGTTCCTGACGGTGTCCTTAGTCCTCTGTACTGGTCGAAAATATATACTTCCAATTAACTTTATAAATAGTAAACGTAAATCTTTCTAAAACTAAGGAGTATCTCTATCATGCACAGATCAGTCCATAGATTGATTTTTGTCTCTTAAGTAGTAATACTGAAAGTTTGGAATTCGAATGTTTTGAGTTGGTATTTCTGAAGAGACATTATTTGTCAAACTGCACATCTCGCACACAAAATGAATTTTGTTGTATATTTTATTTTATAATTGTTCTGTAACAGAGGGATAAACTCACTATAAAGGAAGAAAGAAAGCCAATTGTCACAACTGATAAAACACTAAAGCATTTCTGTATGGAATTAATTCTTCCCTCTCTGAATGTCAGGAGTCCGTGAATGCCCACTGTGGTACATTGTTGTTAGTGCAATAGTCATGCGACACCAGTTACTTTCGTATTTTTCATCAGCTAATAATTAGACATGTGGTATGACCTTAATAAATACTCATTATAGAAACACAACATTATAGAAAGACAATATTAGTGAAAATAGATAGAATTGTGGAAACAGACCAGTTTCTGAGTGGTTACGACAAGTATACAATGACAAAAATCATCTTTTTTTCCTACGATATAATCGTGTTCCGGTCAGAAACAATAACATTGTAAGTTTCTCCCTAATTATTTGAAATAAATTTGTAGTGCAATGTGTCGCGGCTTTCAATGAAATGAATGAATTACTGATATATGTTATGTTTACCGTAGCATTCAAGGTAAATGAGACTGTATGTGGCGGTCCTTTGTCATAATCGAGGGCTCTTTTCAACAATATTCCCACCTTATACCTGACTCCTCTTTGTGATTGTTCCGCCTGTGTTACCTTTGATATTGCAAAAACGTCCGTACCCTTCAATCGAGAGATAATATAAAATGTAATGGATAAGAAAGAAATTTCTAAAACTATTTGTTATTTTGAATTAAAATGATCAATATAGTATATACATAAAAGCTGAGTATTAGTAATACATTAAACTAGGTTAGTGCAATTACCAATGAGGATAAGAAAATATAAATAATAATAAGTTGATCTTTAAAGCTTAATAAAGTAAGAGAGACTAAACCCTAGATGAATGTATATAATTATGATAATACACCTTGATTTTTTTTCGAAATTAATATTGTTTTGTTTTGTGTCTCCTTAAATATATACTTACTGATAAATTAAGACCAAGTGATCCCCCAGCTATATTTTCTACAGTGACATATATTTCTAGTTGAAGTTCTTTTTCCTTCTGCCATATTCTAAAGGTAAAAAGATCCAAATTAGAAAGTTCAAGATTTGCAGAAACGTAAAATTAAATTGACTTTCAAATACAAACATGCACACGTATAGCTCGGTTGTAAAGAGAACTATTGCTGTGACACATTAGCAATATGGTGGACTATTACGTTGCAGCAAGATATATACGCATATAAAATAAATCAAATAAAAAGTGTACTATTGACCTCGATGTTGAACATTTTTAGCTTATTTTTATGTATGTATGTATGTATTTATGTGTGTATGTATGTAGGCAGACAGGCAGGCAGGCAGGCAGGTAGGTAGGTATGTATGTATGTATGTATGTATGTATGTATGTATGTATGTATGTGTGGATGTATGTATGTATGTATGTATGTATGTATGTATGTATGTATGTAAGTACGTACATACGTAGGTAGGTAGGTAGGTATGTATGTATGTATGTATGTATGTATGTATGTATGTATGTATGTATGTATGTATGTATGTAGGTAGGTAGGTAGTTGTATAAATATATTACCTCATCAACTGATATGTTATACTTCCGTTGATTGAACTGAGGGGCCGTTTCAAGAACATCTTCAACATTAATGATTTCGTTATCGTAATCGAGAAATGAATCTTCCTGTTAAAATAAATTTGTAACTACATGTCAGATAGTAATCAAATACATTGTATATGAAATATACATGAATATGACATGTAAGTCAGCAAATACAATACATATATTTAACACATGTTAATATGTCAATAGCTATACAATTAATACATAAATATGTAATTATGTTTCATCAATATAAATATCAATACTAATAGTAATGTTACATCTTAACGACATATCACGAGTTTTTCATTTCCAATACGTGAAGTGGTGAAGAAACTTCGGTAAGTCATAAAACTTTGTAGGGTTAACTGGTGTATGTGATGGTTTTAAACCTTTGTAAGGTGTACTGCGTGACACTCATATAACTTCGCAACTAATATTATATAGTCATAAGGTAAGGTAAGGGGTCTAACGTAGAATACCTGTATACACTAAATATCCGATATTCAAAGAGCAATTAAAAGCACTGAAACAAGAAATATGATTTTCTCTTCTATAATCTGTTTTGTTCTGATGGCTAATAATGACTTTGTTCTGAGGGCTAGGCGACTTGCAGATAAGCTACTCAACCAGGGTTATATATGTGCTAGACTAGCAACGTCACTGAGGAAGTTCTATGGTCGTTACGAGACTCTTATTACTCCATATGATATCTCGTTATCCAGACTTTTAAATGATATTCTGGACTGAGAAGGGTTCCGATCATTTTACACAGATTTGACATCTTCTATACTAGAAAGTTACCTACTTTGACTTTTTTCTATATATAAATATATATAGAATTTACACGAGTTGACTCTTTCTACTGGGTATATGTAACGGGTGTTGCTAGCAAGCAGGAGATGCTCACTCTCCCCGGGCACCTGATCTCACTCCATCGTATGGGTTCACATATGTTCTTCAAGAAGACATATTTTGTTATTTTCAACTTGGTTTTCATTTTCATTGATTTTTGTATGTCCGCTGGTTTCATGATTTTCAGACTTATGGTTTGGATTTATCCATCATCTTTACATTAATAACTTAATTCACCACAGCTTCCAACTCTGCTTTTTACCATAAAGTTTCCCCTTTATCCTTCCTCTTCCATATTAGACATTTATTATCGTTGTACAATTTTCAATGCCTTATAATTCCACTCATTTACTTAAATACACTGATATAAAGTAAATGAAGTATTACAGATGCCACCTAACATTCCACTCTTTTTATCTAGCTAAATATTTACATGAATGGAATGTCAAATTTCACTAGCTCCGGATCTTTTTATACAAAGTCAATCTGAGTGGTACTTCTAACTCATCTTCAATTATTTCTGCCGAACCCTGCCTTAGCTTACATGTAGCAGTTTGAATGCATTTGGGGCTTATTTATTGAATGGCGAATTTATCATAACTAAAATTTTGACCTAACAGTTTTCACAACTTGACATGCCCATAGAAAAATCTTGGCAATAACTACCACTACGGGCGTACAACACATATTCATAATTGCTGATTAACGTCACACCACGAATTTCACGTATATGTTGACGACATCTGCCTGATGCAGGGCACATAAATTTTGAACTTTGCAACAGACCTATCCGAAGCAGTGAGGGATCTTTATGTATACCATGACAAGGGGTCTCGGTTATCACTGTCTCATCAGAAAGACAGGACACTGGCATGACCAGAGTGGGACTCGAACCCCAGCATCCCGTTCACGAAGCGAGCGCGATAATATTAGGCCACGCCTGCTTAACAATTATCTTTACGAATATTATAAACAAACCCACCCAGCAATAATGTTAATACATTTCAAATGTAAGTTTGTCAATTTAGTACGTGTGCATCTATGTAATCTGGTCCAGTATGTACAATAGACCCGAAATATCGTTTATAGTAAAGAAAAACAATCATTTAGTGAGTTTCATTTTACTCCTTGACAAATAGAATTTCGTTATAAAACTATTCGTTATAAATGAAGTTTACTGTATATTTTATCAAAACTCGGTAATGTTATCTTTCAACAATATGTATCCAATGGAAGTTTCTATCCCAATTTTAACAGTGATCTTTTACTTGGATGGCGATGCCCCTCGACTCCCATCATATGGTATCTATATATCTCAATTAGTTCGATTTGTCAGAGGCTGCACCGATGTTTTGGACTTTCATAAACGAAATTTACAAATCACTACTAAACTTTTTACTCATGGTTACAGATATCACAAGCTAAGAAAAACATTCGGCAAATTCTTCAGATCTTATTCAGAACTTCTATCTAAATTTGGAAATATTTCTTTTCAACAGTATGTATCCAATGGAATTTCCCATCCTAATTTTTACGGTGATCTCGTATATAAACTAAGGAAAGTAAAAGGCTCCGATAACGTTATTTTATCATGTAATAAAATAGTCAAACGTCTTCTAAATAGACAATATGATATTGAGATCATCAAAAAGACTATAGGTCTTGTATTTGGCCCCTCTACAGCCTTATGCAGACTTTTACTTGAACGTTGCACGCTGACTAACAGGGCGGTGGGGACTATATGACGGGCCTTGTCCAAACCTCTTTCAGAGGAGACATGGTCCTGAACCTCGTCCCCTCTGACTGTTAGTCGGGACTCCTACAGATCTAGGGTCTTAGCTCGCTTTCAGACTGGCAGAGCACGGTTTATCATGTTGATGTCGCATATATTTTTATTCCATTATGTGTTTTACAATACCTTACGTGTTTATATTTTTATGACCTCTCAATATGCGATACCTGTTGACCCTTTACATGGAGGATTATTTATAAATTTTTAAATGTACGTCTTTTGATTGTTCTGCTGTTACGGTGAGTGGGAAGGTGGGCCCGTAAACCGGTTAACCACACCATTTGTTTGGCTTTTGTCAAATTAAATGGCCGTCCTAAGTCGGTATCGTAATTGCACTACAATCAAATATTTTTGTAATGTGTTAAATGTTCTATTATATTATTTATATTCATGTATTGTATAGCTCCATGGTGACTTCTGCCACATAACTGAGCCGGTAACTCCTCTTTTTTCTTTCATATCCTCATCCCCTCTGACTGTTAATAGGGTTCTCCTACAGATCAAGAGTCTGAACTCTCTTAGAGATGGGCTGAACACTGTTTACATGTTGTTAATTTATATATTGTTTTGATAACTTGGTCTTACTATGCATTACTATACGTGATTATTTATTTATGACATCTGAACTTGAGAAACGTGTTGATCATTGCTTTCGTAAGGAGTTGTTCTAGATAGTAAAGTTCGTAAAATAGAAGATGAGGCCATTACTGTTTACATCAGTCCTAAACCCATTTAAATGTATGACAATATATTTTGTATTTCAATGAAATGAATACCTGTTGTTAAAGTTGAAGAACTGATATTTACACGTGAACATGATTGAGGTGTTGTTGTCAAATGTGTCTTTTGCATGATTTTTATTCTGTTGTCAAATATCAGAAGTTCCTTTGAATAGAGTTATCGGTCTTTAACAGTCCCTAGTTGCTATTGTGAATGCTAGCTAATGCCTCTATCATTAGCTGTTTACATATTAAACCATCTTTATGCAAAAGGTGAAATGTCAAGTACATGGGTAATCTTTAACTTTGTCTCAGAAATACATTGTCAATTATCTAGTCATCATTCCTGGGACCAATGTCTCTATCACTAAAGATTCTAAAACGGTTATAGTTTTACCTATGACCTTCTCTTCTCCAATAATCATTACTTGTGGTTTTAAATGATAATAATTACATCATTACGTTTTCATCTTTGATTCCCTTACAACGGCACATCATAATTGCTATATACCGAAAAAATGAGATGTAATCGGCTTATTATCCTTAAGGAAAACAGTTCCTTTAAAATATTTACGACACAAGTGTAAATAGAAACAAACATTGCCACATGGTTTTCTCTGGAAAAAATTCGATACTACGAAAAAGGGTTTTAAGAAATATGAACATATCCTTATGAAGTTGAAGTGCTTAGAAATAAATGAACAAACAATGCTACACATATGGTCAGACAGACGGGTAGATTTCCTTTTGTTATAATCTAATCCGTCGGCATATAGAAATCGAGACATTTCACTGAACGATGATATGCTGTAAAAGACACTTAGCATCTCATGGAAGATAGGTTGTATTTACATCCAAATATTTAAAAATCGAAACATAATACATGTACTTGAATAAAAATTTGTTAGATATTATTCGTACCTTCTTTGCTTTGCAATGAAAGTCCACAGAGATAATTGGCTTCTGTAAAATATAGAAAATGATTAGTCAAACAGTACAACATAATTTGCATGACCAATTTTTAGCCGGGCTTAATGAAGGCATAAGCCAAGGCTATAGCTGCCGTGCTCGATTCTCAAAACGAGGCAGTCTAATTATAAGTTTTAAAGCCCTCTTTCTCACTCAGTGTGTTCTTGCGCTTCAAAACATAATCTCTGGTGCAATTTCTAGCATTATAATATTCAGATCGTATTGAATCTTTATTGGATCATTAATTATATGTAACATTGCAAATAGAGATATACATGTGTATATTCGTGTAGAATGAAGTTACCTGCGCGTTCTTGATATCGCTGCGCGAAGAGCTAGTGTTAATTATAGCACAGGCCAGATAACAAGCAGTATACACTACATGTAGATCTATGTAAGTCGTCTGTAGTAGCATTCACAGCATTATTATACAGTATTTAATGTAATTTATGAGTGGCGCGTGATGTTTAGCGTCGACAGGGACGTATATATCTAAATTTAGAAATATACTTCCCTGGCGTCGAGGATGTAATTTAAAATTGTCAACATTTGTTGATTCTAGGCTAAAGGAATAAAACAAAACGAAATCCAGTAATATAAAAATAACTGATTATACGTCACTTGAACCTCAGTCAGTCTCGTTATGGTCACTGTCTAGATATATTAAGATCTGGACAGGCATGACATTGCCAAGTAGTCTAATATTTGTGTACATGTGTATATGAGGGGTTTCCCTATATCTATTTTTGTATACATGTATTGTTCCCTGTGCTGATTGGCATGTCTGACATTATTCTCAGATCGACATCATTTCCAACAAAGTAGTAATCAATCTGATGTCGCCGATTTTTCACTGGGGAAAATAATGTTTGTATTTCCGGCGACAATGAAAAAGTAAGATGTTATAAACTTCAAAACGTAGCACTTATTGACTAGGTCGGTGGGTGAATCCTGGTGATCCAACATTACACCCGTAGAGTCCGAAGCCTAGTTACACACACACACACACACACACACACACACATACACACACACACACATACACACACACACACACACACACACACACACACACACACACACACACACACACACACACACATATATATATATATATATATATATATATATATATATATATATATATATATATATATATATATATATATATATATATATATATATATATATATATATATATATATATATATATATATATATATATATATATATATGTATATATATATATATATATATATATATATATATATATATATATATATATGTGTGTGTGTGTGTGTGTATGTATATATATATAATTAAATAATATATATGATTAAATAAGAGTGTTCTTCATGTATAAATCGGTCATCATATGGGTTGGGCCTTTCCAAAACTTGAGAGATTTAACCATTTTCTTGAGAAACCTGTTGATCTTTGTTCTCTACATGGATGATTATATGACCTCTCAATATGCGATACCTGTTGACCCTTGTTATTTACATGGAGGATGATTTATAAATTTTTAAATGTACGTCCTTTGATTGTTCTGCTGTTACGGTGAGTGGGAAGGTGGGTCGTAAACCGGTTAACACACCACACCATTTGTTTAGCTTTTGTCAAATTAAATGACCGTCCTAAGTCGGTATCGTAATTGCACTACAATCAAATATTTTTGTAATGTGTTATATGTGCTAGTATATTATTTATATTCATGTATTGTATAGCTCCATGGTGACCTCTGCCACATAACTGAGCCATTAAGTCCTCTTTTTTCTTTTGAAAATGTCTGAATGTGTGCCCTTTGATTGTACTGCTTTTACAGTCGGTGGGAGGGTGGGCGCCCGTAAACCGGTTAACCACTGAGAGACGTTTGTTACTTTTATTTACCGTCCTAATTCGGTTTCATAACTGCAGTACAATCGAATATGTTTGTTATGTCGTTTTCTGTGTTTTTTCCTTCTTCCCTATATGGACTTTTTTTTTATAAATTTTCAAATGTGTGTCTTTTGATTGTGCTAATTTTACAGTAAGTGTAAATGTGGGCTGTGGGCGCCCGTAAACCGTCCTAATTCGATATAGTAACTGCGGTTCAATCGAATAGTTTGGTACGTCGTTTTTATGTGTTATCATATTTATGAGTATATCTTTGGTGATTTGTGTTATACAGCTTGATTATATATCATCCTTGATTGTCTCAAAACAGAAATGTTTTAAAGTGCATTAATTTATAGTATGTCTGTTTCGATATCATATTAAGTTGTACCAGGTGCTTCTACTAAAAACTTGATTTAGTAAAAACAAAGATTTAAATGAAATTGGAAGAAATAAATCTCACTTAGACGTGTCTTCTTTTATTATACTATTTTGTGGTCAGTGGAAAAGTGAACCCGTGATCCGGTTACCCACACTAGATGATTGACTACTGTCACATCAATTGACCACCCTAAGTCGGTATCGCAGATGCACTTTAATCGAAAGTTTTTGTGATGTTCTTCTTAAATATTTTCTTTTCTTAATTATTACATAATTAAAAGTACATTTATATGGTGACTTCTGTCCTACGGCCGGGTTAGAAGCTTTTATCCTTCACTTAAATACTTGTCATAAGGATAAAATAAGTTATGAAGAAAGAAGTCATAAAAACGACAAGTCGCCCGGCCCTGATGGATTTACTGTGGAATTTTTCAAATTTTTCTGGAAAGACATATCAACATTAACTCAATAAATGTGGCTTTTAGTAAAGGAAATTTATCCCAAACTCAAAAACAAGGTATCATTTCAATTTTACCCAAGGGTAACAAACCTCGAGAATATATGAAGAACTGGCGCCCAATATCTCTTTTAAATGTTACTTACAAATTATTATCATCATGTAGCAAATAGAATTAAATCTGTGTTAAACTTCCTCATCCATGAAAATCAAAAAGGTTTCCTTAAAGGGAGATTCATTGGAGAAAATACTCGCATTATTTATGACACCCTATATTCAGCTAAAGCAAACAGAATTCCTGGAATGCTCTCATTGATTGATTTTGAAAAAGCTTTTGACTCTGTCTCTTGGAAATTTATGTATAAATCTCTTTCCTTCTTTAATTTTGGCCACAATCTGATTAAATGGGTAAAAGTTTTGTATAATGAAGCCTCTCTATGTGTCCTCCAAAATGGTATTTTCTCCAAATTCTTCAAAATTGGGCGTGGCTGTCGTCAAAGTGATCCGGTTTCACCATATATTTTTCTGCTTTGTGTAGTAATCATGGGTATCCTTATTAGACAAAACCCTCATATGAAAGGTATTAACATAGGCACTTGTAATATATGTCTTTTACAGTATGCTGACGACACAGCTTTGTTTCTAGATGGCACCGAGAAAAGTCTTAAAAGTGCATCATCAAAAAGACTATAGGTCTTGTATTTGGCCCCTCTACAGCCTTATGCAGACTTTTACTTGAACGTTGCACGCTGACTAACAGGGCGGTGGGGACTATATGACGGGCCTTGTCCAAACCTCTTTCAGAGGAGACATGGTCCTGAACCTCGTCCCCTTTGACTGTTAGTCCGGACTCCTACAGATCTAGGGTCTTAGCTCGCTTTCAGACTGACAGAGCACGGTTTATCATGTTGATGTCGCATATATTTTTATACCATTATATATTTTACAATACCTTACGTGTTTATATTTTTATGACCTCTCAATATGCGATACCTGTTGACCCTTGTTCTTTACATGGAGGATTGTTTATAAATTTTTAAATGTACGTCTTTTGATTGTTCTGCTGTTACGGTGAGTGGGAAGGTGGGCCCGTAAACCGGTTAACCACACCATTTGTTTGGCTTTTGTCAAATTAAATGACCGTCCTAAGTCGGTATCGTAATTGCACTACAATCAAATATTTTTGTAATGTGATATATGTTCTAGTATATTATTTATATTCATATATTGTATAGCTCTATGGTGACTTCTGCCACATAACTGAGCCAGTAACTCGTCTTTTTTCTTTTAGATCTTTTATTTCAATTTTCTAAATACTCCGGTTTAAAACCTAACATTGATAAGACAAAGGCTATCTGGATTGGTTCGAGATATAATTGTAGAAATAATTTATGTACTGACTATAACTTATGTTGGACAAATGAATCCTTTAATGTCCTGGGAATAACATTTACTGCCAATCTTGAAAATATTGAAAAAATAAACTTTGATGAGAGAGTACAAGATATCAATAAAAACATTAAATCATGGTCAAGAAGAAATCTCACCACTCTGGTTAAAATAACAGTTGTAAAATCCATTCTTTTACTTAAATTAACTCATCTTTTTATTTCACTACCAAATCCCTCCCTTAATAATTTAAATTATTTTCAAAAATTATTTTACAATTTCATTTGGAACAACAAAAAGACAGAATTTCACGTAGCATTATTATTCAAGATTTCAAGAGAGGGGGGTGCAGAATGATTAATGTAGAAAATTTCATCAAATCACTGAAAATCACCTGGATTCGCAGACTTTATAATAATTCAAAATGCATTTGGATTCAACTATTTAACATTATAGTCAAAAGTGATATGCAGACCATTTGTCACTTTGGTGCATCTTACACAAAGAAATTAGCCCAAAATACTGCGACTCCCTTTTGGAAAGAAGTCCTAAATTCCCTTTCAGAGCTCCAATCAAAATCATTTTCCGATTCATTAGAAGATATTCTGCTCTCCCCACTTTGGTACAATCCCTTACTCAAAATAAATAATGAGTCATTTTACATTGAAAAACTATACAAAAGGGGATTTCTTCTTGTTCAGGACTTATTTAAAGATAATGGTGAAATCCTCTCTCATCAAGATTTAATCAACTTCTACTCAATAGAATTACCATTTACAACATATTTGGGTATGGTGGGATGCATAACAAAGTGTTGGCCAATTCTAAAAAACAATATTCTTAAATGTAACTTACCATACTTTCCTTCATATTTAAAAATTATTCTCGCATCTGATAAAGGTTGTAAAGATATTTATGACTTTTTCATCAGTTTTAAGTATAAAGAGCCAAAATGTCAACCTAAATGGCTGAATTGACCCTGAATTGAATATGGTAAATGATTGTGTAAATAAAAATGTTTGGAAACAAACATACTTGAATCCATTTGAAATTACTAGTGACACTAAACTTAGATGGTTTCAAATCAGATTATTACACAGAATATTAACTACTAATAAAATGTTATATATATTTAAAATCAAGGACTCTCCAATTTGTAATTTGTGCAAAATAGAAACAGAGTCCATTGCCCATTTATTAGTCTTTTGTACACCTGTAAAGGTTATTTGGACAGAATTTAATAACTGGATTCGGCTTAATACAAATATCAATATATTCTTAACCCCTTCTAATATACTTTTCGGTGTCCATCAAAAGAATTTTATTATTCTAAATCTTATTGTTGTTTTGATAAAATATTTCATATATTCAAAGTCAAGACAAAGTAGTGCTAGTACATGTATATCATTCCACTCATTTAGAAAATATCTGTCAAGTTACTATGAAAGCGAGAAATACATGTATCATAGAAATGGAAATTTTGAGAAATTCAATATAAGATGGAATGTATGGAGAGAACTCCCACTTTGATTTAAGATATATGATGTAGATTCCAAGTTTTATATCAATACATATTTATTGACAATATTATTTGTGAGCTTATATATATATATATATATATATATATATATATATATATATTATATATATATATATATATATATATATGTATGTATAAATGCATGATGGGTGAAAGATAATATTATTATATGTACCGTTCATTTTATAAGTAAATGTATTCGTATGAGAGAATTATATATTGTCCTGTACCAGTATGTGTTAGTATTGTATGTATGTGTATATGTATGTATATGTATATGTATTTGTACATGTATGTATTTGTTATTTGTGTTATACATGTATGTGTTAAACTTTATACCAATAAAAAAAAAAGAAGTCATAAAATACCAGTTTAGGGGGCTTATCCTTCCCATCTGGTGTGACCACGGCGCAATAGTAGATATACGACTAAGTTTTGATACATAAAAAGCAAAAAGAAACCCCCCCAACCCCCCCCCCCAAAAAAAAAGAAAAAAAAAAAAAAGAAATAGGAACATAAAACAAAAAATAAAATACTTAAACATAATCAAAACAAAAAATCAAAACAAAACATAACAAAAGGAAACTAAACAAATGAAAAAAAAAGAAAAGAATAAGGAAAAGAAAAGAAAGAAATGTTTAAAGATTTTGCAAATATTTTTAACACTTTTAGAAAACATTTAGTAGATTACATTTAAATGAAAGGATTAAGAGAATAAGGTTTACCGTTTCATAATCAAGTGGATGTTTAATCTTCAAGTAAAATCCAGTCCCATTCTTCTCTACACGGAAGTAATCTTCAGTGTTGATTGTAAAATTCGCAATGTTTCGAAATCTCGCGAGGACTGTACCTGGAATGAATATAAAATTAACATATTTTCAATAATCCAAATTCATATTGACCTAAGATCATTGACTTAATTTTCCTTTCTATTAGCTTTTTGGCATACTCCATTATACCATTTACTCACCATAGAATATAATGGTGCTGGTGAACTCTCAATTCCAGAGGACTCAGTTTTCAATGTGTCAGTACTAATACAAATTTCTAAAATTTGTCAACCACAATAAACAACAACGAAACACGTATCAGTTGTCCAGTGTCGAAATTCAAAGGGGAAGGGGAGGCCAAATTATGAAATTGTCCCATACAAACCGTTGCGAACCCCATAAATACAATATTACGGGTTGAGACCCAGATTCCCGGGGAGTGAGCTTCTCAGAATTGCATACAACACCCGTTGCCATAACTATATGGGAAAATGTCAAATTCGGTGAAGATCCCTATGCACACAGGAATGTATATAAATAGTGAAGGTGACGTCATAATAGGCATTTATCGAACTGTCATTTAATCCCAATCCAGAACGTCATGAATCATTCAGCAGAGCGGGACCTCATATTCTCTTATGACCTTAATGACCGTAGAACTTCCTTAGTGACGATTTCAGGCGTTCTGCAGCATAACTCTGAACAAGTAGCTTATAGGTCAGCCGTTTCGTCCTTGTGTCAAAACCGTTGAATTTTGAACATACCTTTGGCGTACCTTATAAGCTGAGATACAAAAACACCATAGTCAGGAGAGGAAGGAATGTTGCTACAAAGGGAAGTTTGTTATGTTGAAGTTGAAATCGTCACATTTGTCGTACAGCGAGGTGTTCAAGTGACCGTTATCATCGAAAGATAAAAGTATATCGAAATACGAAGCAGATTTGTCGCCCTCGGCTGTCTCGTGTATGTAATCCTTAAAGTTATGATTATTAATTGACAATATCTCATCTATGTATCTGTAAATAAAATTACGATGAGATGCAAGGTGCTTTCTTCGTGTAGAGACCAAGGTCTTGATGAACACCGCTTTGTATGAATAAATGAATAAATGGGGCGCAGTTGGTACCCATAGGAATATCAAAGATTTGCTGAAAAACTATCCCTCCAAACACCACGAAAATATTGTCAACCAGAAATTTCAGCAGTTTGATGATGCCGTCTTCAGTATACTTCTTGTTTGAAGTAGGGAGTTTCTTCACGAAATATGTATCCTCCGACCCTAGAACAAGATATTTGTATCTGCGATTTCCATTTTTGTAACGAAAGTAGTCTTGTATTATTTTGGTTATTCTATTTTTGGAAGGTGATGAAATCAGCTTCCCAAAGCCGCCGCCCATCCCAATTGCAAAACCGATGTCACCTAAGTGTTCCTCCGCCCTAAACAGTAACAAAAATATAGTCCCAAAACAAATCATGTGATACTTACTTATAGTTCAATGATAGCAACTAAAGTTGAAGAATTTGTGCTTATATATATATATACAGTGCTGAATTATGTGCTTGTATATGTACAGTGCTGAATTATATATGTTTCGTCTGTATGTAAGGGCATTCACGGCGGGTGTGACTAGCCAAACAGGAGACTCTCTCCTCCCGGGCACCTGGTCTCACCTCTGAATTTAAGAGACCAGTTACTTTCGTATTTTGCATTAACATATTGAAATTTGCTAATAGGCATAGTGTACTCTTGTGTATGTGAAAAGTTATATGAAAAGTATTCCTGCGCTATGTCGGCCAAAACGTACAAGTTTATGCCTTAACCATGGCTATCTGTCGCTTCAAGATAGATCCATCGTTTTGTTTTGTTTTGTTTTTAATGTAATTGATATACATGTACATATTCACTTGTGCGCATGACATCGTTTGTTTATTCGACTAAACAGCTTCTATATTGTAGTCTGTTACAATGTTTACATACATAATTAGTCAGGATTCAAAGTCGTTAGGACTAAGTATAGGAGATTATAGATGTTTCGATGCAAGGACATTTCGTTTCGTTTCGGTACAGAAATAAGACATTTTGGTACAAGTAGAAACGATTTTGAACCTCAAAATGGTCGCTATGTTTGTTAAAATCATTCTAATTTATACAGTCGCATCGGAATATACTGAAACCTCATGTGCATCAAAATGAACAATTAATGATACCGACACATAATATAGATGTACATACGCGCTGAAACATCGTGCTGAAACCTTGTTCGTGTATGTCGTATGTCAACCTACAGGATTATTTCACACACTGTCAAAGTAAATGTAGGGAAGATCAAATGCATTTCATATACAAAGTATTCAAACTTTACCCGATTCTAACATTTGTTCCACTTTTCTTTTTTTTTTTTTTTTTTTGGCCTTTGAGTCTGTGTATAATTATTTTCTACCACACTTTTGCTTTTCTCGTGCTCGTATTCCCCCATGTGAACCATTTTTGTTGTTTTCTACAGTGAATATCCGCGCACGCACATGATTATGGGCGGAGCATCGCCTTATTTGGGGAATTGATACCAACCGAATTTAATTCGACTCAATTACCTTTATTCTACGAAAACATTAAGGGATTTTAGTTTTAAAATTTTGCAATTAACACCAAGTTTATAATTTATGTAATACAGGAAAAATAAGATTGTCGTAATTTATCCTTTTCATGCTAAAAATTTCCAGTCTCGGACTATGTCCCTTTAATCACACCTATATACATTGCTATATTACTAATGAAATACATAAAATGAAATATGTGAGTTTCATGTTCAAATAATCACTAGCCAGGAACAACCCCAATACACTACAGGTGCTACAAATTTGTTTCTTTTCTTTCTAAAATCGCGGGTTAAAACTCAATCGAAGCTGCAGACACAGTGAAAAGGAGATATGATCCAGCAAGATCCCCTAGTGCGCGGATGTCGTTTGGTAATTTGTATGGTTATTTCTATATATCAGTCAATAAATCAAATCTTTTTGCGTATTTTCACATCCTTTTCAGCAGCAAACGGTGACCACAGTGCTTGGATAAGCGTCTGAATCGATCCGAGGTCAGACATGTGTAATCTGTGTCAAATGAATGTAACTACGTCACCTCGGTACTTTAGGGGTCAAAGCAATTAAATTTCTTGAATTGTATGTTTGTTGTCAATTATTATTACAATTATTATTATTAAATACAAAATAAACATATATTTCAATAATTATAACCCTTTAATACAATTATATTAAAGAAAATAAATGTTTGTAATCAATAATAGAATGAGAATGATATTAAAGAACATTTTAACAGTCAAATAGCACGTACAGCAGTTCATAGAGGATGCGGTTGCATTAATAACAGTGAATGCATTTGAATATGGCCCCTCTTCTCAGTGCTACTAATTTGGTGCAGTACTTTAGATGTACCCAGTGTCTACATATGTCACATTCATGCATTGTCCCCAATTTACAAATAGTAAATGTACGCATTTTGTAGGGATTCGGGATAATAAGTTCTGTTTTTACTTCTCTGAACTTTTTTATGATTTGTCTGAAATCAGTATTATTTATTTGCTTTTACTATTTTATATCATGAGGGAAAGGGGGAGGGGTTCTTTTATGATTTTACTGAATATCATTAAAAAAAATTATTAATTATTGATTTTATTATTGAATGAAGTAATACATGTATATTAAAACAAGTTTTAAACATTTAACATTACTCCAATCACCTAAAGGAATGATTACTTAATATTGAAATACATGCAATTGAAATACCAAGACGAAGAAGTACCCTATTTGCAAAAACTTTATATTTGTCATATCACTTTTTAACCCAATATATCTGTAAACATTACTATTACTCCCTATATAACATCTATATTGCGTCAAGAACGTCATTGCCAACAACAGAAAATACATAGCGTATTATTCGCAATAAAATAACAAAAACATATCATTGGCCTCATTCTATTCTGCAAAATCAGGGGACACCTTCGGCATTGACCTTTCCCAATATGACTGACAAGAGGATGTAAACGTGTGTAGCTCCTTTGGGAGAATCACGGCTTATTTAGGTGCTATGTAAAAATGACTTAATGATTGGAGTACGCTTAGCATAATATGAAATATATTTAATGTAAACATAACCTGCTTTTGATGCATTTTTATCGGAAGTTTGTATTTATTGACAGAAAATCGATCGAAGATTTGAAACAAGTAAAAAATGACGTCATAATCGCTATTGTTAACAAACGGCGACGGTTTTCCCGAAAGTGTCGCAGTTAGGGTAGTGTCGTAGTTAGGGGGTTTGACGATATAGATATATATTAATATTTAGTTCCTCCTAACGTTTTCATCCATCTTACTGGACTCTTCAGGGAGTAGCGATTGTTGTTAACGTTATTGTGACGTCATCATGTTGTTTACATATATTTAATGTTATTGTGACGTCATCATACAACAATTCCAAGCTAAATTGAACGCTCTGTGAAAACGCGCGGGAAAAAAAGAAAAATACAAGAACGAAATAAATGCAAACCAATATATACAAACAACATGATGACGTCACAATAACGTTAACAACAGTCGCTACTCCGTCTCTCTCTCTCTCCCTGTCTCTCTCATGATACACTATATTTTTGACGAAATGATGTGTACGCACGTGCGTATTTGGCGTAATGGTAGCTACGCCACTGAATAGTCGGGCATATAGCGTTACCCCGTTCCATCCTTCCAATATTACTTCATCATTTCTTTTCCGAGCTCTATTTCTGCATATTGAACATATAGAAATGAAATTTGCTATACTGAGTCTGATACATAACGAGATAATCTGATTTGGTTACGGTCAAAAGGTTTAAAACTTATCATTAATATGTCCCTTGGACTTAGACTATTTGCAGTTATTTACAGTTTCTGTGCTCTTTCTCTGCAATGAAGGCACATTTTGACTTGACAGTTGGTATAAAGATGTATCATGGTATATCTCGCGAGGTATATGCTTATGAACAAATTACATAGATGAGTGTTAATAATTTTTTTTTTTTTTTTTTTTTTTTTGAAGAAGGGTCTTTCACTTTTAGGAGCCATTTCTCTGTAACATCTAAACTACGATGATATTTTCAATGAAGCCACTTTACTAATTAGGCAGCATTGATTACATTACAAAAATCCACCTCATGCAATAATTACTTATCGACGCAATAAAGACCTACATGTTTATATCAAGACTACATAGTAGAGCATTCTTTTGATTCGTGTCAACGTTTTATACTTTTATTATACGCCCCTCGTAGACGGACGTATTATGGCATGGAGTTGTGGGTCCGTGGGTCAGTTGGCACGTTGTTAACACGATACTGACCATACCGTTTAGACTAGGACTTTCAAACTTGGTACACTTATTCCTTATGGCATGAGGACGAAACTTGTTGATTTGCAATTTCAAGGTTAAAGGTCAAGGTCATTTTGGGGCAAAAATAGGAAATTTTTGAGATTGCAACTTGTAAACCAGGTACAGCCCAAACTGTTTATGCTGAAACTTTAAACTTTGCACACTTATCTCTTATGACTAGAGATAAATCCTATTGATTTTTAAGGTCATATCAGCAAGGTCATGGTGACAGTGTTTATGTCATTTAGATTCTTGTCCAGGCCATAACTTGTTATACCATACATAGACTTGAATAATACCTGGTATTTCACATAATTGTTGCCTTGAACCAAAGGGTGTGTCATGATCTTAACTCAAAGCTCATACATGTATGTGCAAGGTCATGGTCACAATGTATATGATGGGTAAATCATTTTCTGTGCCATACCTTTTTACCCCTTGCATAGATTTGAGTAATATTGCATAGAATTGTTGCCTATGGCCAAAGGGGGAATTTTGACTCTGAACCAATTTTATATCTGCAAAGTCAAGGTCACAATGCATATGATGTGTAAATCTTGTCTGGGTCATAACTTTTTACATTTTGTATATATTTGAGTAATATTTCACAAAATTGTTGCCCATGACCCAAGGGTGTGTCTTGATATTGAACCAAAGTTATATATGCAAGTCACGGTCACACTGCATATGAAAGGTAAATCTTTGTCTGGTCGATAACGTTTTATCCATTGCACGGAGTTGAATAAAATAGCACAGAATTGTTGGCAATGGGGAATATTTCTGTACTTTCAAATTCATCCCTTCAAACTAAGCAACGGGCGTATTATGCCACGTTGCTATTGTTGACTATACAGTGTGCTTCATTAATCACCTTTCAACAGTACTCTCGATACTTTGATTGAGTTTTTGGTGAGGAATGGTAGTGTAGAGCGTGGAGAAATCAAAAGATTTTATGGTATTAAAATGATTGAAATTGGAGGATTTCAGATTTTCTAAAAGTTCCTTAGAATTCTTCAGGATCCACATCTGATTGATTCCTCCTCTCGAGTATGCTGTTTCACAGTATGCTTGAAGACCATGTTTGATGCGGGTCAGTATTTTCGTAAGCAATATGCACATAGGTTTAGTGGAGCACCTGGAAGATCCGGCGGTAAACTTATATTTGTAAAGGTTCTTGTGCATCTTAGGAATCGAGATATACGGTAAAGATTTGTAACTGTCGAACATTTCAAGAACAGATAAATTTGTGAGTGTTTACGTTGGATATCCAGGTGCTGAATGTTACTTTTCCAATTAAGTACATTGCTGCAATATTGATCAATACTATAATTGCAATATTCACAAACATTAATATCTACGAATACCGAACAGCTTGCTTCATTCCAATCCCATGTAGATAGATAGATAGATAGATAGATGCATGCATGGACAACTCATAATTCACTCTTCCACTAAGCGCATATTTTACTGTAATGACGTCATATGACGTCCGACAAATGGTGCATTTCTCTACTGACGTCATAAATGGAAGAATTGAAAATCGTCTAAATGCCACATTCTGTTACGAACCTTGGAAGGATGCATTAATTCATAATTCCCATCTTCAAGTTTCCAGGTATACATGTACATGATATGTCATAGTCAGCACAATATACATAAAATATACATCTTACTTTTTGTGTTACCTGCAAAGAAGTGCTACATACAGGGATCACTGTGTTCAGTGTCTGTTTTTGTAGTAATAGTAGTAATAACACTTTTGTAATAATTTTTCATGAGAGAGAGAGAGAGAGACGCAAAATACAAGGAAATCATATAGAATATTTATATTTTTATGTGTTTCAGAATTGGTATCAAAAACATCCAGATGCTATTATTTGGAAGTTAAATTTGAAGTATTGATTATTCCTGTAGTAAATATGTATCTTTAGCTTGGTAAAAGGGTTTATTTTCCAAGAATTTAATGGACATAATAAATAACAAGAACACTCGATGTCCACTCATTTGTGGTCCCATGGCCTTTATCAAATGGAAACCTAAAAACAT
Organism: Pteria penguin; assembly: GCA_035048485.1. Classification (NCBI taxonomy): domain Eukaryota; kingdom Metazoa; phylum Mollusca; class Bivalvia; order Pterioida; family Pteriidae; genus Pteria; species Pteria penguin. The sequence goes on from CM068580.1 coordinate 5,793,358, forward strand.
TTCAAGATAGAAATGATAAAATCTGTAGCTGCTGTAAAATGATCCCAGCGTAAAGTAAACACGGCGAGACTTCCCAATCAACAATGAACAATACAATAAACAAGATGTCATGGTCACATTGCATTTTTCAATATTTAAAAGAGAAAACAGAAGATTAAAGTCAATAAAATGAATTATAATTATGGTGAAGAAACATAATTTAAACCTCGAAGCAAAATAAATGGTTTGGGTGCGTTCATAATTGAATGTCCATGTTGTCTTAATTGCCCGTTCCCATCACAACCAATGATAATTGACGAAACAGGAGATGTGAATTCGAATGTACTGTTGACAAATTTATATATTATTACACTCAGATAAGTGATTCCGTTATACTTTAGCTCAGCGTACCGTTACATTATATGCTTTACAATAGATGGATAGTATGCAGTACATTATATGCTTTACAATAGATGGATAGTATGCAGTACATTATATGCTTTACAATAGATGGATAGTATGCAGTACATTATATGCTTTACAATAGATGGATGGTATGCAGTACATTATATGCTTTACAATAGATGGATAGTATGCAGTACATTATATGCTTTACAATAGATGGATAGTATGCAGTACATTATATGCTTTACAATAGATGGATAGTTAGCAGTACATTATATGCTTTACAATAGATGGATACTATGCAGAACATTATATGCTTTACAATAGATGGATAGTATGCAGTACATTATATGCTTTACAATAGATGGATAGTGTGTAGTACATTATATGCTTTACAATAGATGGATAGTATGCAGTACATTTTATGCTTTACAATAGATGGATAGTATGCAGTACATTATATGCTTTACAATAGATGGATAGTATGCACTACATTATATGCTTTACAATAGATGGATAGTATGCAGTACATTATATGCTTTACAATAGATGGATAGTATGCAGTACATTATATGCTTTACAATAGATGGATAGTATGCAGTACATTATATGCTTTACAATAGATGGATAGTATGCAGTACATTATATGCTTTACAATAGATGGATACTATGCAGAACATTATATGCTTTACAATAGATGGATAGTATGCAGTACATTATATGCTTTACAATAGATGGATAGTGTGCAGTACATTATATGCTTTACAATAGATGGATAGTGTGCAGTACATTATATGCTTTACAATAGATGGATAGTATGCAGTACATTATATGCTTTACAATAGATGGATAGTTAGCAGTACATTATATGCTTTACAATAGATGGATACTATGCAGAACATTATATGCTTTACAATAGATGGATAGTATGCAGTACATTATATGCTTTACAATAGATGGATAGTGTGCAGTACATTATATGCTTTACAATAGATGGATAGTGTGCAGTACATTATATGCTTTACAATAGATGGATAGTGTGCAGTACATTATATGCTTTACAATAGATGGATAGTATGCAGTACATTATATGCTTTACAATAGATGGATAGTATGCAGTACATTATATGCTTTACAATAGATGGATAGTATGCAGTACATTATATGCTTTACAATAGATGGATAGTATGCAGTACATTATATGCTTTACAATAGATGGATAGTATGCAGTACATTATATGCTTTACAATAGATGGATAGTATGCAGTACATTATATGACATCATGCACTCTTTGATGTATTAGTAGAGTATAAGTAAGAGGTCTGACTCAATCACATGACAAAATGCGGCTCAGGAAACCAAATACATAGAGGACATCACGAAAACCGTGGAGGACGTCACAAAACTGCAAATCGATCCGTATAGCGTAAACTTGTTAAATCAGCCTCTTTCAGGATAAGTTCCAGTCTGGTGACCAGAAAAGGAGTTCATGGTAAGGGGAAATGTTACCTTGTTGAAATATTTGGTCATTGAGACCAAGGGTATATGGGGTTTTGTAAAGTTTAATCCAATCAAGTTCAGGAACTAAACGTCGGGTTTTTTTTTTCATTTCAGATTTGGTTTGTCAACGTTATCAATATTGTGATTATATTTGATGAAGTGATTGTTAAGAAAGTTCTTATATTTACGTCTAGAATTGTGTCTCATTTTATATGAATGATAACAAAAACGGCTTTTCAATGTTTGGAAAGTTTCGCCTACATACTGAGCCCACATTCCCTTGCTACTGAAGTTATAACATATATTGAATTGGAGGTATTTCAGTTGATGTCTTCATTTATACTAATATTAAAACTGTTACCATTTACAGTGACTTTAATAGTGGACTTGCAAGAGGCATGATAGCAAGTAAGATATCCCTTAGCGTTGCACGTAATCTTAGAATACCCGCTTGTTTATAAGTCCTTGACTGATGAAAGCAACCTCAGTACCTTAATGGCGGATAGTCACGTGATCAATAGTTGGTAGCGTCCGTGTATAACGCGTCGGAATTGTCTATAAGAGGCAGATCTAGCAAGGGGTGCCAGAAGATCCTCAATCTTTTTGGGGTTTCTTTTCAAATTCTAAGCAATAAATTCATATGCTGTAAATTTTAAGCTTTAATTGAGATCTTTCTATTTATGTATCACTTCTCAATCCGATTTTAACCACATATCTATTGATATATATGACATTGTTTAACAACGAAGTGAAAAGAAAATAAAAAATAACTTAATGTGTCCTTTCTGTCAGATATATAGATCTATTTATCAACATAGATAATATTTACTTACCAACAGTGATGTTCTCATATAACGCCGGTATGGAAACACTTGATGGAGGACATGTGTCGAACTCTAAAGGTAGCGACTGATAATCTGCACAAATACACAGTACACAGAATACAATATATATATATATATTAATATACACGTAGATGTTTGAGATTTCAAAAATTTGACATCTAGAAATTAGACATGTCTATAAAATGTGATTTTGAAATCTACTTTTCAAATTCATTAGAATTGAACATATCATGGATGTATCGTGAAGGTTACTGTATGTAACCCAGGGCATGTTCACTCAACATCTTAACAGTCAAAGCTTTATTGCTAGCGTGCGTGGTCATGATCCAAAATTTCCGTGTTTGAGTTCCATCGATAAGTCGACGATGCTGTGTATTTCGGATAAAACCAAGGTATTATGTCACTCCGGACATTGGTACTTTGAATGTTAATAAGAGAGGAAAGAAGACATTCGATTTAGGTGTAAAACAAGTCGCGCAATACATGTAAATAACAAAAAGCAGATCACAACAATAAGACATGACAAAATCTTCAGTTTTAATGTATTTGCGGTACTCGATTGTTGCGGTTAAATGAAGAAACAAATCACTACACGTTTAGGGAAAAACATACAAAAACTTACAACTCTATTAAACTATTATAAATTTATTCTCCAGTAAAGTTCCATCTATAACAAAAGATGCAAGATACGATAAACGCACGATTAAACAACAAAGAAGTACCGATCAATTATTCATTGTGGAAGTTTAAAAGGGGAGGCTAAATTACGAAATTGACCTACACAAACCGTTGCAAACCCCGGAAAATACAACATTCCAGAGTGGACAATTATCTCCGTTTTTTGTTTTTTTGTTTTTTTTTTTCTTATTTTTATTTTTTTTTTTATTTGTTTTTCTTTCATAAATGGAAAATGTGACAAATATCCGTCTCCTGTGAGGAACTTTTTACATATATGTGTACAATACTGTACGTGTACATTTATTAGTGCAAGCATATTTTAGCACAAAAAGAAAAAAAAAAGTTATAATTGAGCACATCTGATATTCGTGTTAAGGTTCTATTTCACTTGATTTTTGTTCGATTAATGCTGTTAGAATGAAGGTAGTCACGAATAAGCGCATTTAGAGCAGCTGATATCGCTAAAATATAAACCCTGCTAAAATAAGAATAACTTCAATAAAACTTCAATAACTACAATAAAAGCGCACAGAAAAGGAGAGGATGAAACAGAATATCGTTTTACTTGTTCGTATAAATTGGCTTATTCAATAATCGTTTTCCCCTAAAGACTTATATTGTTTAATATGATGATAAGTTAAAGATATTAGTGATTCTTTTCAAAGACAAAAATAAAAAACAAAACAAAACAAAACAAAACAAAAAACCACAAACAAACAAAACAAAAAAACCCCAAAAACCAAAAAAACAAAAAACAAAAACAAAAACAAAAACAAGCACAAAGAAGGTAAACTACCATTTTGATAGTATTGTTGGTGAAATATATGTCCCCTGTTGTTCCCATCAAATCAATCAAAACCAAACGGAATCTCACGGAACGCAAACGTGATTTGTAACTGCTGTTTAGAACAGAGCACAAAATTTCACTTAGATACCTTAAAGGATTCGTGTGTACATGTATACGAGGACTAATGAAAGATTCGTTATATATTACCTGCTCGTGCCAAACCTGAAATATAAAAGTACAGCTACATGTATATGTAATATCGTATATTACAGTCATCAAAGCAGAAATTTCACGTAACTTTTATCTTATTTTAATAAGGATGTTACAATAAAGTGATCCATGTATTTAAAACCTAAATTTATATGTATCGTCTGGTATGCTAAACAAACTCCAAAGATTCACACATAGGAGTAAATGTTAAATCAATTTTTAGAACTATAGTATGAAAATGCGGGTTTGTTCTGTTTTATAAATCTGTATAATTATATACTATAATATAAAAATCAAAACTGATGTACTAACCATATGTAATAAGCAGTACAATGTAACACTGGAAAGTATGTTTGAGCATTGTATAGGTAGGTAAACTCCACATGTAGATTTTATCATGAATTTTATGCGAGATGACTTTAAACTGATCTCTTCCTCTGAAACAATTAAACACACTTAATTAGAATTTACGCTTGTCTTATCTTTTAAATTTTATTGACCCGAAATATCAAATGTCTTGAATATAACATTGCAAAGATCTTATTTACCAGGAAAGTGTTACATTGAAATATCTATTTGTTGGAACCTCGTTATATCTCTTCATTATTTGCTACTCAAATTTTAATCAAGGCCACTTCTCAAGGCTAATCTGTAAGTTTTATTGTTAAACCACCTGATTTGAATTTATGGACTAGGGTATTAGTGTGCAATTAATTATCTAAAATAAAATCTGGAACACAGTACCTATTGTGTTATAAATGTAAATCAAGAATCTGGCGACAACAAGTTAATACATCTGGCATTCATTCTAGCATCATGCATTTCATTCCGCATTGTTTGGGTACATATCCGTGCGTCTGTTTTATTCTGCAAGGTGTTTGGTAAGGACGTATAAACTTGAAGCGATTTCGCCAGCCCTGATTATTTATATATCACGTGTGTTGAATAAAGCTGTGGAACACATTCCAGTACTGGAAACCTGGATCTGAGACACGCTTGCTACATACTGACCTCCTAATCATTTTGTCAGTTGTAAGCCCCCTTCTTAAATTTGATAGTGAATGCTCTCTCTCTCTCTCTCTCTCTCTCTCTCTCTCTCTCTCTCACACACACACACACACACACACACACACACAAACACACACACACACTTTATAAACGTTAGTTTGACGTAAACGTATGTCCCTACATTTCTTTTTCGTTTTCCACAACAATTCACTTGCTACAGAAAGCAATACAGTCAAATAAAGTAAGTAGGTACTGCTATATGCCGTAGAGATACTGGTTTGTGTTCTGTGTCTTTGACTATAAAGAACACCGTATTAAAGGAGCTATGTACGGTAATACCATACAAAGATTGTGCTGTATTCTGTGTCTTATTGACTATAGAAAACACCGTATTAAAGAGGCAAGGTACGGTAATGCCATACAGAGACTGTGTTGTGTTCTGTGTCTTATTGACTATAAAGAACACCATATTAAAGAGGCAAGGCACGGTAATGCCATACAGAGACTGCAGAGGCGTAGCTAGAAATATTCAATGTGCACGCAAAGAAAGCTTCTCACGATGCTCGCGCAGCTCTGAGAAAGGGGTGGGATCAAACTCTCTTACAAGTGGAGGTTGGAGGGTCTCCCCCGAGAAAATTTTGTAAAATTCAATGCAAAGTCGTGCTTTCTGGACTACATCTTGATAACATTGAAACTATTTTTGTCATAAGAAATGACGTTTGATATTGAAGAATATATGTCGAACACAATAAACTTGAATCTACCTCTTAACATTAAAGTCTTTTTGATTTTGAGAAAGTTGAAGATTAATGTTTTCACAAATTGATTTGACACTTATGAGTTGTCATATGATATAGATGTCTTTGAGTCACATTTTAATTTTTTTTTTTGTCCCCGTGATGTGCACGCCATGGCGTGCTGGCGTATAGGCAGCTACGCCCCTCGACTGTGTTGTGTTCTGTGTCTTATTGACTATATAGAACACCGTATTAAGGAAGCAATGTACGGTAATGCCAATGCCATACAAAGATTGTGTTGTATTCTGTGTCTTATTGACTATAAAGAACACCGTATTAAAGAGGCAAAGTACGGTAATGCCATACAGATATTATGTTGTATTCTGTGTCTTATTGACTATAGAAAACACCGTATTAAAGAGGCAAGGTACGGTAATGCCATACAGAGATTGTGTTGTGCTCTGTGTCTTATTGGCTATAAAGAACACCTTATTAAGGAAGCAATGCACGGTAATGCCATACAAAGATTGTGCTGTATTCTGTGTCTTATTGACTATAAAGAACGCCATATTAAAGAAGCAAGGTACGGTAATGCCATACAGAGATTGTGTTCTGTTCTGTGTCTTATTGACTATAAAGAACACCTTATTAAGGAAGTAATGTACGGTAATGCCATACAGAGATTGTGCTCTATTCTGTGTCTTATTGACTGTAAAGAATACCGTATTAAATAAAGAATACCGTATTAAATGAGCTATGTACGGTAATGCCATACAGAGATTGTGTTGTATTCTGTGTCCAGTGCATATTTACACTCCCTCGGGAGCCCTGCACTTAAATAGGAAGAAGTAATGGACACCAAAGTACACTGTATTAAGGCAGCAAGGAATGGTAATGTAGAGTTTGTGTTGAGTTCTGTCTTATGGACTCTGAAGTACATGCATCGTTTTGAAGGAGAAAGGTACGGTAATGCTGTACAGAAAATGTGTTGCTTGTGTCTAAGGGATTACGACGTAACGGACTAAAGCATCAACTGTGGCCTGCGTTGTATGTCCTGTATCGTAAAGCATGAAATGAACTCAGTCATCGTGTTAAGTACCATTCTATGTATTGTGTTCATTGTTGAAACAAAAAGTACTGTTACTGATATTAAATTGCAAGCACTTTTCAATTTTGTCCGTCCACTCCAAAAAGGCCATCAATTTCGGTTATTCTGACAGATTACAAATATAAGATTTTATGGTAGAAACTTCAGGAATTCAACATTCTGCAATAAATAGATCAAATTAAAAATTGCTCAGTGATTATGTCCGTGTACTTATTTTATTACAGCCTGTAATGGAGAGAATAATAGAGTTAAACAAGCACACCATAGACAAGGTGACTCCACTAAAATAATAATTCAGCTCAAGCAGTAAGCCATAAACAAAAGCGTCCTACCTTCACCATTGCATTGTACTCCATAACCACGCCTGTATTGACTGTATGAGTTAAAGATAACATATTTGTGATAATGATTGTGATAAGAGGACAGAAGTCCACACTAGTCACTGATTAAATGTTTCCTTTAAGTAGGGGGGATTCCCGCTCTGTTTTCAGAAAACTGAACACTGATTATCATAAGCAAACACTAAACAGTTACTGATATTTAGTTCATCTACGCATGCCTTTTAATTAATGCTGCAGAGATAATAATCCTAAGTAGATTACTGTGTACACCTATGGTGAGATTTTGAAACATACGGGTAATTCTCAATAAACGTATTGATTATACTGCTTAATGATCAGTCTTACATCAAATATGATGAAGTAAGCTCTAATGCAGAACGGCTTAATAAAGTTAGGAATTCCTCATTTAATTGGAAATGTATCACCATTACACTTATAGCTTCCAATTCGCTGCATCTTTTGGTTTACGGTGGTAAACGCACCGTGCATAATGTGTGTATGTATTACATTTCTTACATACTGATGCCGTGTAATTTCAGTTCGTTGACCATTATTATTATTTTGGCTTTGCAATCTGATGATATTTTGGAGATAGATGCAAACAAAATTATATTTGAATAAGGCTTTTTACCACAAAGGCCTTCCAAAGGTCATGAAAATAATTGCTAATACGAGTAATCCTAAGTATACTTTGTACAGATGAATTCTTTGAAAACTATAAATCGGTATTAAGTTCCTATAAATGATTCAAAGATATTCAGTTACTTTATTATATTGGATATTATATAATGTAGATATATTGCAGAAAACTGAAGACACTGCCGTCCTAATACATCTACTTCGTATAAAAAAATATGTACTTAACACTGACTCTAGAGCTAAGCAAATGTGTCCATTATGATAAAATATACTAACATATATAGGTATAATATATAAACCAAATGCGCACTTCAAAAACCCTTCTGTTATATTCAAGGTCCAAATGGTGGAAGCCGGCGTGGCCTAGTGGTATCGCGCTGGACTCCTGCATGATCGGGAGGCCTGGGTTCGAGTCCCGCTCTGGTCATGCCAGTGTCCTGTCTTTCGGATGAGACAGTAAACACCGAAGCCCCGTGTCGTGGTTTGCATGGCACGTTAAAGATCCCTCACTGCTTCGGGTGGATCCGTTGCAAAGGTCAAAATTTGTATGCCCCGCATCCGGCAGATGCCGTCACCATATATGTGAAATATTCGTGGTGTGACGTTAAACAAAACTCAATCAACCAAACAGTGGAAATCCTAAGTATGGATGTTTGAAGAGCAGCATATTTACCAAAGTTACCAAAATGTAAATTTCTAAAGACATCAACTAGAGATACCCCTTAGTTTTATGATTATCACGGATCTATATTCCAATTCACCACAAAAGCAGCACAATAAACAAACACAAATCCTAAAATTTGTGAATAATTCTCCATATAGATAAAATGGTCCCACAAGTTATTCAAGTTGGACATACCGTATTAAAAGTTCATTCAGTACATTGCAAATCCGGTGGTACTAATTTAGAATGGACAGAGATCAGGACCTTATCTTCTCTGAAAAGATTTTTAAAATGTCCCCTCATGTTCCTATTTTCCAATGTTCCTATTACCTTTTAGACAGTATGCAACGCTCAAGGAAAATTATACATAAAACTGTAAATGGGCCCAGTATAAGACTCATGGTCTTTACACTTTTGGATAGCTATAATCTACTACTAGCTATATCGATCCAGTGGTAATTAACAGAAAACCATATATACCAGTATTAACTTAGTGTATAATATGTGTATTTCAAAAATTCATGTCTCTTCATCGATATTGGGGAAATCTAAGATTTAAATATTCAATGGGCAAACTAATTCACCTAATTGTTAAAACCAATCAAAGGACATATCAATGCATGAGGGATGTAAAGATGATAATAAGTCCGTAAATGACGAAACCAGACAAATTCAGTAAAAATAAAAATTAAGTAGACAATAACAAAAATGGAGATACTCTTTAGTTTAAGAATAATTATCAACAATCCCCTCTTTAACGATCATTTTAATGTCATCTATTCCAATGAACAAGAAAAAGGAAAAATACAAATGGGAGTTCTGCTTCGTTCCTCGATTCGATATACTCCTGTCAGTTAGTGACGTTTGTTTTGTTTACACATCTCTTTTTGATTAACATGAAGTTCAGTAAGAAAAAAGAGGAGTTACTGGCTCAGTTATGTGGCAGAAGTCACCATGGAGCTATACAATACATGAATATAAATAATATAATAGAACATTTAACACATTACAAAAATATTTGATTGTAGTGCAATTACGATACCGACTTAGGACGGTCTTTAATTTGACAAAAGCCAAACAAATGGTGTGGTTAACCGGTTTACGTGCCCACCTTCCCACTCACATTAACAGCAGAACAACCAAAGGACGTACATTTAAAAGTATAAAAACAATCCTCCATGTAAGGAACAAGGGTCAACAAGTATCGCATATTGAGAGGTCATAAAAATATAAACACGTAAGGTATTGTAAAGCACATAATGATATGAAAATATATGCGACATCAACATGATAAACCGTGCTCTGCCAGTCTGAAAGCGAGCTAAGTCCCTAGATCTGTAGGAGTCCCGACTAACAGTCAGTGGGGACGAGGTTCAGGACCATGTCTCCTCTGAAAGAGGTTTGGACAAAGCCCGTCATATAGTCCCCACCGCCCTGTTAGTCAGCGTGCAACGTTCAAGTAAAAGTCTGCATAAGGCTGTAGAGGGACCAAATACAAGACCTATAGTCTTTTTTATGATCTCAATGTCATATTGTCTATTTAGAAGACGTTTGGCTATTTCATTACATGATAAAAGAACGTTATCGGAGCCTTTTACTTTCCTTAGTTTATACACGAGATCACCGTAAAAATTAGGATGGGAAATTCCATTGGATACATAGTGTTGAAAAGAAATATTTCCAAATTTAAATAGACGTTCTGAATAAGAACTTATAATACCGACTTCTCGCTTCTAAGTAGAAATATTCCGTCCTCTCCTGTATACGCCTATGGCGTTTTTATTTCGAAATCTATCCTCTATGCCATAATATATTTTAAGTTGGAATCTTTCGTCCAAAGGGCTAAGCTACTTCCTACAAAGGGACTCATAAAAGCATTTTTTTAAAACAAGCATATGAAATTGTTATTAAAAAAGAAGATCTAAAACTACATGCCTTGAATGAATGGAAAAGTGAAATCTTAAAAATTATCGATATTCGAATTAATAATTTTACAATTAATCCCCATTTATTCAAACAGCCACATTATATACCATTCCATGAAAAAGAAAAATGACTGATTTGTATAATACTTATGTCTTTGTACCTGCTGATAAAGCAGCTAACAATATTATCATTGTTTGAAAAATATACTATATTACAGTTCTTAAAACTGAATTTAACTCTACCTCTACGTATGTTGAAACCCTATTGCTTAAAGACAAGATCCTATCTGATCATTATCTAATTATGTGAAACTTCAATTAAAGCATTGATAAAAACGATCTTCCAATTATGTATTGGCTTCCAAATTACACAAAAATCCATATGTCACGTTTTATATCAAATTCTAGTCATTGCTCTACAACTGCGCTTTCTAAACATATTACCTTCGGTCTCACTGCAGCTAAAGTAAGTATAGAACATATACATTGTATACCTTCTAATTTTGTGCATCATATGCACATTTCGACAAGTTATATCTCTTCAGTGATGCTCGTAGCCAAATGATTGGAATTCGCAAAATATATAAAAAAGAATTATGAAGAGCAGTGTTGAAGCTAAAATGACCAAAATGTGAACCAAAGAATCTATCTAAGGACAGAGATAGTCCTTAGCTTTAGAGTGATTTACTTAATTTGATGACTGAAAATTTGAAGCATATATTTCATGTCAGTAAAAAAAGCACTGAAAACTAGACTTATGATGCCCTCGGGGACTATCAGATATTGTAATGGTGTTTTAGCAATAGTAACGTCGATTACTTTCGGTCTGTCAAAAATTCTAACGAAGTCATTGAAAAATCCGTTTGAGAAAACTCAAGACAAATAACGTTTCTACTTTTGATTTTTCGACACTATATACCTTTCTTTCTCATGACTTAATCAAAAGCAAATTGTTGTCTTTTATACGCTGGTGTTTCAACAGAGCCTAAATCATACCTCTGTACTTCAGTTACATCTGGAGTTTTCTCTATCAAACAATATGATAATTATAAATACTGGACTTGTACTGAGTTGTGTAATGTCATCACATTTTTAATGGGTAATACTTATTAACAGATTATTGGGATTCATATATGCACTAACTGTGCTCCACTTATAGCAGATTTATTTTTATACTGTTGTGAGAGAGATTCTACCCAAATCTCTAAACGTTTCGACCTAATTTATAAGTTCAATGGCACGTCTAGATATCTCGATGATATTTCAGTTATCTTTTTAAGTCCATGTAAAATTAATTTTATGTTTCTCAGATAATTGGCTTTCAAAAAATGGCAAAGTAGGTAGGATATTTCATTTTCGTATCCCCTCCCCAAACAGTATTATTTAAAGCGTGTCCTCTGTATTCACGAGTAGTTGAATTTTTTTTATCTTTGACAACACATCCTTTATTTTTTGGACATGTGATGTATCTTTTACAAATGGAAGAATCATTCATTGCACGACTGTTTCTTCCTTAAAGTTAACTTTAATGCTTAGAAGAAACCTATCTCAACACCCCCCCCCCCCCCCCCCCCCATGGCCTGACCACCAAAAGGCCATTTGCATTTGTTTTGTTAAATGTTATACTTTTAAGTAAGGTAATAAAGACGGGTTTTTTTTTTGGTAACAGTGCAGTGATCGGGAAGGCAAACTGGATCAATGGGATTATGACCCTCTTGCTCAGACTTTAATGGGCCATTTTCAATTTCAATGGGTCATCTTTCACTATGAAAGGGCCATTACGAAAAATTCAATTTTTGCAACGTTGTATTTTGTGTCATATTTATTAGATGTAACTATTGAGTAATTCAGGGGACAGGACAACAATAACAAGTCTGTTCAACAATGAAGGGAAATTCAGTTTTACTTAATTATACGGGGTTTTTTTTATGAATTTCTGCAGTGAGTTAAGAAAATTGTGGTTGAGAAGTCCTTTATTTCCCTCCAATTCTGACTCTGGACAATTTCTCACAATTTGTGGGACTTAGTCTGTTGCGAAGTTTTGTATCAATGATATTCAAACGACCCAGCACCTAACACTTATCTTTAGTAGAACCATGATCTTTCGGTGCCTGTAGTCTGTTTCACTAACAATCTTTGTGAACCCGATGAAAATGCTTATGTGGCTTTCACTCTATAACGAATTAGAAATGTGTACGCCTGCGTGTGGCGAACTTTTGGCACTCGCTGTCATACCTTGTCGTACGTTGGTAGTATGTCAGGAGAACGTTACGCGAGCGTTTTGAGTTATTCGTTGTATGCACACGTACGTCGCAGCTAATTCCGTACGCATCCTGTGCATTTACAAAAATTTTCGATGTACGCAGACGAACGGGGCCCGTACGGAGCGATCACATTATAAATATATGCGTATCATTGGCGTTTCCACTGCGAATTCTCAGCTTACATGTATTTTAAACACATGAGCAACGTACGCGTAATGTACGCTCACTGCGCTGTCAACTCACAGATTGTATACTAAGTGTGAGTCTTTATGCTTTGACATTGCAGTCTGAAATATCGGTAATTCTATAAAAGTTTTATGAATGGATGTGGAAATAGTAATGGAATACACAGAAACTTGACAAGAAGAGTACTTTTTTGCAGTTCTGCAACATGACTTTTTCATGAACGACATTGCGCTGCATGTGTATATACAAATATGTGATCTTGAGTCTGGAGTCGTAGAAGCAGTTATTGAGTAACGTATAAATAAGTCACGTGATGTATTTTAATTTGTACAACATACGTACAGCGTACACATACATGTATCATACAAAGAAGGTACACAAGTGATGCGCAGAGCGTACGCCAGCAATTACGGGCTTACGTGGACTTGGTCAATGTTTTACGTTGCGTAAATTCGTTATGGTGTGATGGGCGTTTATGTGAAATAGAAATACGTAGTTAATCTCGTAAATACTTGATTTACGGTTACGACTAACGTCTAGGACTGTTAGTAAATCGGGCTCCTGGTCCGGCTGTTTTCAGGATCAGCTGATTGGGGGATGCAATTTCACTAAAACGACCATTAGCGCTAGTGCCAGATAAAGAGGCAATAACTGACTTGATCCTAAGCTTTTTAATGCGCTTTAGATAGGCTCCCGTTTTCGAGAGCACCGATTCGATCGTATCGCTGTAAATCATGCGTCTTCGGGAGCACCGATTAGATTGTATCACTGTAAATCATGCGTCTTCGGGAGCACCGATTAGATCGTATCACTATAAATCATGCGTCTTCGGGAGCACCGATTCGATCGTATCGCTGTAAATCATGCGTCTTCGGGAGCACCGATTAGATCGTATCACGGTAAATCATGCGTCTTCGGGAGCACCGATTGGATCATATCGCTGTAAATCATGCGTCTTCGGGAGCACCGATTAGATCGTATGACTGTAAATCATGCGTCTTAGGGAGCACCGATTAGATCGTATCGCTGTAAATCATGCGTCTTCGGGAGCACCGATTAGATCGTATCACTGTAAATCATGCGTCTTCAGGAGCACCGATTAGATCGTATCACTGTAAATCATGCGTCTTAGGGAGCACCGATTAGATCGTATCGCTGTAAATCATGCGTCTTCGGGAGCACCAATTAGATCGTATCGCTGTAAATCATGCGTCTTCGGGAGCACCGATTAGATCGTATCACGGTAAATCATGCGTCTTCGGGAGCACCGATTAGATCGTATCACTGTAAATCATGCGTCTTCGGGAGCACCGATTAGATCGTATCGCTGTAAATCATGCGTCTTCGGGAGCACCGATTAGATCGTATCACTATAAATCATGCGTCTTCGGGAGCACCGATTAGATCGTATGACTGTAAATCATGCGTCTTAGGGAGCACCGATTAGATCGTATCGCTGTAAATCATGCGTCTTCGGGAGCACCGATTAGATCGTATCACGGTAAATCATGCGTCTTCAGGAGCACCGATTAGATCGTATCACTGTAAATCATGCGTCTTAGGGAGCACCGATTAGATCGTATCGCTGTAAATCATGCGTCTTCGGGAGCACCGATTAGATCGTATCGCTGTAAATCATGCGTCTTCGGGAGCACCGATTAGATCGTATCGCTGTAAATCATGCGTCTTCGGGAGCACCGATTAGATCGTATCACGGTAAATCATGCGTCTTAGGGAGCACCGATTGGATCATATCGCTGTAAATCATGCGTCTTCGGGAGCACCGATTAGATCGTATCACGGTAAATCATGCGTCTTCGGGAGCACCGATTAGATCATATCGCTGTAAATCATGCGTCTTCGGGAGCACTGATTAGATCGTATCACGGTAAATCATGCGTCTTCGGGAGCACCGATTAGATCGTATCACTGTAAATCATGCGTCTTCGGGAGCACCGATTAGATCGTATCACGGTAAATCATGCGTCTTCGGGAGCACCGATTAGATCGTATCACTGTAAATCATGCGTCTTCGGGAGCACCGATTAGATCGTATCGCTGTAAATCATGCGTCTTCGGGAGCACCGATTAGATCGTATCACTATAAATCATGCGTCTTCGGGAGCACCGATTAGATCGTATGACTGTAAATCATGCGTCTTAGGGAGCACCGATTAGATCGTATCGCTGTAAATCATGCGTCTTCGGGAGCACCGATTAGATCGTATCACTGTAAATCATGCGTCTTCAGGAGCACCGATTAGATCGTATCACTGTAAATCATGCGTCTTAGGGAGCACCGATTAGATCGTATCGCTGTAAATCATGCGTCTTCGGGAGCACCGATTAGATCGTATCACTATAAATCATGCGTCTTCGGGAGCACCGATTAGATCGTATCACTATAAATCATGCGTCTTCGGGAGCACCGATTAGATCGTATCGCTGTAAATCATGCGTCTTCGGGAGCACCGATTAGATCGTATCACTGTAAATCATGCGTATTGTCAAACTATATATTAAGAAGACACTTAAGTCAAAACCCCAAAATGCACATGGCGGAATCAATGTTCGCTGCTTCGAAATTTGAATGCGCAATAGGGCGCATCGAGTAAGTGGTTTAATGCACCATTTTCGACCTGAATGGGATTATGTTACAGGGCGTGTGACCTTCCCAATCTCTGCTGTTTAACAGCATTACATTAAGCGTTTTATTAACACTGACAAATTTCTTTCTCTTTCTCCTATTAGAAAAACGTGTTCTAGAAATAAATATCTTATATTTAACAATGGATCGAAACGGAGACACACCGGGTATATTTTTTCCAGAAGTTGCAATAAATACGACTCGTCGACGCCAAATTTGAGCGCGCGGCGGTGTCTGAGAAACATAGAATTAATTTTACATGGTCGAATGTAGAACCATTTTAGTTATCTCTTTATTGTAGAACCATGTAGGATACTGTCTCTTAATTTGAGAACATTGTTATTGAGAACTTTTTTACTAAATTTGTTTACTCTATGATGAGCTTTGTCCCTTCTGACTGTTAGTCGGGACTCCGATGGAACCTTAGACCTTAGACCGCTTTCAGAAGAGTAGAGCATGGGAGGCTCAAATTGAAATCTCTTCTATAAGCCTTTGCTCTATATAAATGTATACAGTGATGCTCCATTTATCCGGACACGTTTGTTCCCGGCCGATTTGTCCGGATAAACGGATTTTCCGGATTACCGGATCATAGTACCGGTACATTAGATGTTAAAGAATCTTATTTCTTGATAAAAGATGGGTGTATACAGTACACGATAAAACACAAGTCATAATCCTTTTATGCGTTTAATTTGTACACGAAGAAATATATATCTATTACGTATTTAATGTATTAACATCTTTGGTAAATTATACACTAATTGCAGCCAAATTTCTGAAACTGCATGATTTTTTCAACTCACTGTCCTCTATTTAAATGTTGACAGCCGCCTTTGTATATACCTCGTGCTTGACTAATTAATTACTTCTATCGCGATCGGAGTGTTTATCTAACGTCCTGCTGTGTCATACAAATTTAGAATTGAAAAGCATTTATGTACGGAGAAACTTATACAGTGTTCATGTTTTAGATATAAAAAGTTTCTATAACTATAAAACAGAAGAATAACTAAAAGTTAAAACTTCTCTACAAAATAATGTAATGAACACTAAATAAGGATACGTTATCAATTATCGATCTCAGACAGAAAAGTGACGATATCTAAAGTTTGGTTACAAGCTAAAGCCACAATATTTAATTAACAATGTAAGATGCGAAGTCGGCAATTTACTTTTATTTACTCTCATTCAACTAACAGTAATCTTCATTTCTGGAATGAGCGTGTACTGTCTCATTAAAAAGCAATCATCAATGACCGCTAACATGACGTTTGACTACACCACAA